>WAAB01005251.1:42742-86348 GCA_013389865.1 Piaya cayana
GATGTTTCTTGTGATTTAGAGCAGGCTTAAAGCTAAGCAAAGGCCACTGTGGGATTTCAGAGCATTGTTCCAGAGTGCTCACTCAGCTTTGCAGAAACGATACAATTTGTGTAACATCACGCATGTAATACTTAATCCTGCAAGTGATACTCAAGGGAATAGTACCACTGACAACAGGCATCTAAGTTTAGCACCAGATTTGAAGTCTGGCACACAGTCAATAAAACAATCCAAAACTGCTGCCCAGCACTCCTACAATAGTAACAGCCACAACTGACTATCACACACCCACCAGACACTCTACAATAACATGCCTGGGAGGTGTTTCTGTGATAGTCTAGATAGTCAGTGAAAAAGTAGAGAGAGAGAGAGAGAAAAAAGCAGCTTCCAGATATAAAATATTTTGAGGCTCCTTTCAAGCTATTATAGCTGCACTAAAACTGGCCTTGAAAATTTTAGGCATGTTACTCATGCGTATGAAAAAACATTCTATCACATACTAAACAGAATATTGTTGATACATTCACAAATAACCCTGAAAAATCACTTAATTTAACAAAAATAAAATCAGTGAACACTGCTAAAGAATTGTATGCAGTTCCATCTGTTGGTTCTTTTGTTCTTCTATTGAGTATCTGCACATCTACTGAAGGTTGCCATTACTGTCTGAGAGCATAAACCCAATGTGAGTAAACAGAAATGATTTATTTTGTGAATTTCAAAATTCAGAACTTGTGAACTTCAGCATTAAGCTTGCCACTGAAAAAGCTGTTTAATAAAGCATTCCATTAATCTCACCTCATTGTATAAGTTATTAATTTTAAAGGATTTGTTGCTATGTGTTTTCATAGTTCGATAAAAAATGAACAAGTTGAATTGGAAAAGGATATGGAGCAGAAGGCCTGTGCCTTTAGGGACTGACACCAGTTATTAGACACATATCTTAAGGAATCTGAAATTCCTCCTGGCAGGTGTATCATAAACAGGGAGCTGCAACTTATGCTCTGATGGTGCTGAGCTACATGGCTATTATAATTAAACTTACATTAAAAAAAGAACCCTCCTGCTGTTTCCCTCTCCTTCTGGAAAGGCTAGCAGTTTTCTTCAAACAATTATGACAGTATTTCTAACACCTCTGCATTAGTTTTCAGGATATAAAACATCACATGCTCCTTTACATGGCCAGACTCCAGATGAGGGGGAAGGGAGCACAAGAACAGTGAAGAGGGAGCAGTGTTCCTAGTCTGATTTTTAGGATAAGGTAAAATAGCTACACAACTGTCTCAGTAAAAGGAAAAGAAAATCCAAACAAGAAAACAATGTAAGGAAGTTCTATGAGGCCGTTACTTTCCTAGGTTGACCAAAGATCCATGTACCTTTGCAGTATTGTGTATTTAACTTGTGTAATGAGGATGGGAAAGTTAAAGGTGAAGCTTTGCTAGGAAGTGTGACCAATTTTGATTCTTCTCCCTGACAATCCCAGTCTCTAGTCTCAGGCTCTTTCCCATGCTGGTGTCCTCCCTGGAATTCAGTCTCTCATACCCTTGCTGACTCTGGATTGTTTTGCAGTCTGGTTCACACTTTGTCAATAAATTGCACCCTTTGCCACTCAGTACCATTTTTGTTCTTTCACCCCTTCTCTTCCTCTCAGTTTTCACCTGTCTGCAGGCTCACAGTTTATTCACATATGCCAGAGTATGCATATTGTGATTGAAATTGTGAGGGCATATAGAAACTGCATTTTAATAAACCTCTACTGATCCTTTGCCAAGTGAATTTTCAAGTTGCAATTTAGGCAAAAGTTTGACACATGAATGGAGCTTTCTGGCTGCTCTTGTGTTGCTGCTTGGGGCACTAGAAGTTTTCACCCTTTGCAATGCATTAATTTGTATGAGAGAGCCAGCTTTTCTGCAAACAATTTTTGGCTGAATTCTTCAGAACAAATTTGTTCTTCAAAGAGGAAGTCATAGACAAAACACTTATGAGCACTTAGAGCTTTGCAAAGTTGTAAGCAGCCAAAAAGAGGGGCTAAAACGGGGACCAAAACTAAACCATAAGTACAGCCAATGCTGGGATCTTGTTTGTAATAGGTAGTTACGTCTGAGTAGTATCTATACTGTATGCTCTCCACCTGCTGCTTCAAGAGGTGTTCAGGCTATGTCAGAAAATGCTAGCACTTCTGATTCTTCTCAAGCCAAGCCTTCCAACTGTAAATTCCCAAAGTGCACAGAAATATTTATAACATGCATTCATATTGCTAATTGAAATATTAGTAGGAGATACCAGCTGCTTCATGTATCAAAATACTGACATTCATTATTATTGGTTGGCAGAGACTTTGGTGTTTTTTTAAATTATTATTTTTGTATAAATTTGGTGCTCATGAAAGCATACTGGTGGAGTTGAGAGCACAGGGAAGCAGAGGCCTAAACATGACCCCTAACCCTATGCTCTACTCCTGCCTTTCAAAGAGCTTTAACTGGAGAGCCAAAGCCTGGGCATGTTCCACTGGAAAGGAAAAGGCTAGCATCATATTTTGACTTTTTCCAGATTCTCTTTCTCAGCTGTGCAGGAAGAGCACACCAGATATTTGAAAAGGTTTACACTACCCATATGGCTAGGTGTGCAGTTATATTAACAAGAAGGAAGGCAAAATTGAAAAAGAAGATATTGAGCAGCCTTGGAAGAGGTTGCTTTAAGGCAGCTTAACTAAGTCCCTTCAGGGTGAAGATGTTTTATCCTATACATTGCAAATTTGAAGCTACCTGCCATTTTCTTAATTGCATATTCAAATTATGAAGAAGCACTGCTGCAAGTACTATGATCACAAGCAAAATTAATATAGGGTCTCACTACTTTGGGAATGATTTAAAATGTTATTACATGTATAACATTGCATGTATATTAAATAAGAAAGCAGCGGTCATTTTAGACATTTCACACAATGTAGGAACAGCAGGGGCAATTTCATTATTCTTCTCATGCAGCCTAATAACAAGTGTAACTCTCTTTCTTGGAAAGACAGACTATATTTTATCAATTGTATAGTATCAATCTTGCTTAAGTCGGAGGAACCATTACAATTTAGATGTCCCTGTCCTAGACATTGTACAAACAGAAGGAAAAGGTGCTCCACAGCAAACAAATGACAACCCTAGTCTAAGGCAGAAGTCAGCTGGTGGCAAGGTAAAGAAAAATTATCATTTTCCTTAGAGGGTATATTGGAAGCTGAATTGTCCATTGCCATGGCTACCTTGCTGTGATTTCAGGTTTGCTCTTACCTTAGCAGCTTGTTAAGTTTTCATTTTATCAATCCAGACATTTGTGCTACATACTCACCATAGAGGGACCCAAGAGAGTTGAAAGGCTCAGTAGCCTTTCAGTATACACATGAAGGAGCATTACACAAATAAAAAAGAAGTGATCTCATTCTCAACTTCCTACTGGTATAACTTGAATGGTGATGGACTGTCACTCAAATATAACATTAGAAGGAGATTAAGATACTTATGACTCAGCATCCCTTAGAAGCAGGTGGAGTATTAGCAGTTTACACCTTTACCTTTACAGTTTAACTAGCAAAAAACATATACTTATTTGGTGTCTGACAGCAGGACTATTTCCTTCATCTATTCATGACAAGGCTCTCAGACACAGTGACTCTGATCCTGAGTTTCCTCCTTGTTTGCTGCATTAAATCTTAGCACTTTGTTTTTTGCATTAGTTCCAATGAAATAACACAAGTGAAAAAGCCAAGGGTTCACAAAACTCCAGTGACGCTGAGTGAACTCTGCTAGTGGTGGGACTCCTAAGTTCTTCTCCAGGAGTCTGCGTAGATGGGCTCCAATGCACACCAGCTGAGTGCTAGAGCTGACCAGAATGCTTCTACCACACAGTTTGGTCTGAAAACTCTTGTCAAAAATAGCTCATAGAGGGCAAGCGTATAGTTTCATTGAGGGAGATCTTTTGGGTTTTACATAGGTAGAATATTTAACTGGAGAGGAAACTTCTCTCCAGAGAATTGGTCATCCAAGGCATAGAAACCATGGTTGCCTTCCCTGCTTTACATGAAATACACGAGTTATTTCAGCATGTGCTTCTCACTGCCTTTCTTAGCACTATAAGTGCAAGTAGTTGGTTATTTCAGGCTGAATCAGTTTATTCTTCAGTGTTTTGGATATTTCTTTTTTCATCCTGCCATGAAAGGAATGCCTTTTTTTTCAGCCCAGAACATCTATCAGCAACCCAGACTCACTGAGAGACTCAAAACTCTACCACCAGATATTATCTTCACAGCATACCCGTAGGAGTTACGGAAAAATGTTAGCTTTATAAGGTAGATATTGTGCACTGCACTGTTTATAATTTATGTCTAAGGCCACCAAGGAAGTCTGGAACTAAAGCACTATTTCCTGTTTTCCTTAACCATTAGGCAATTATAACCAACAAATCTTAGGCAGATATATAAAAAACTCTATAGAAAATCTAGATTTACTGTTTTCAAATGAACTAAATACCTCAGCTACCCTGGCATGAGCGCTTGAACTGGACAGCCCATTGCTGAACATACATGGCTTACGTTCACTTAGAATCAAGACCTACACTTTATCTCCATTTGCAGACTTCTGCGAGTAGTTCCTGAAATCCTGAAGCTAATATAATCATTCTTTCTGAGAGCACAGCAGCTTTGCTTGTCTTATTACTTTATCCTCTCCTATTTTTAATGCTGTTACCCTTAAGTTAATTAAAACTGATTATTTGAAGATCAGAGCCAAATTCAGTAATCTCACTGTTGTTTGAAACTTCTACATACATAATTCCACTTTCACTTAAGCTGGTTTAATTTTTAATAAAATCTTGGAGAGTGAGGTTAACAGAATTTGTTAGCAAAACAGCAGCTTAGCAGCCGGGGAAGGCACAACATCAGCTGCCTTTTTGCTCTAGAGTTGGTTTCTGGGTATATAGCTTTTCAAGTATCATGCTTTCATAATATCCTTTTTAGGAACATTTCTTAGACAAACTTCCATCTTGTTGGATTATATCGACTTCTGACAGTTTTTTCTCACTATGTGCAACAGCGTATTATTAACTGACTTTAGGATATGAGCCTCTGACAGACTCAAATGGAAAAGAGCAAGTTCCTTAGGGATAGAGGCTAAGAGTTTCATTCTGCAAAGAAATTCACAGCAGTGTATTGCTGCATGTTTGTATGTTTTGAGGTTTTTTTTGCAATATCAAAGTCTGCATCCCAATTCTATAATACAGTTCATGTTAACTGGACCAAATGGCTATACAGATTCCCACAGGACACTGGTTAGACTTAAATACAGCAAGCAGTTGATATGTACATACAAACGAGAAATGAAATGTAGAGCACAGAAGAAGAAAATAACTTACAGTTATGGAAAAATAAGACTACAACCAGTCTGGAGATACAACCTGCTCTCTTCCTTCTCCCCTGTGGCAGAATCAGCTCTATCTTTGCTTTTTGTGGCAGCTGAGCGCAGAATGACCCGACTATGGAGGTGCCCTGGCCTGCATCCACTGCTTCCCACTGCTTTGCTGGGTCATTGCCATTATGAAATTTAGCCTGCTGTCTCACTGGAGCTTTTTGTGCTGCGAGTTAAACTCATTGCTCTTTACTTCTTTGGACAATTATCTACTTCCATGTGAAACTTCAGCTGCCAGATGAAGAAATTCTCTGAAAGCGAAGACTTTTGGGTTTATAACTTCTCTGACCAGACACATGAAGCCCTTCCTGCAGTTTAAATGTGAGATTGTATATTCTGCCACAGGTTAGCCTGAGATGCAGCTTTCTCTAGATTTACAATGGCTGCATTATTGCAGTCACATCACTTCGACATCACATCACTCTGCAATCACATCACTCTGACACTGAGTCCATCACTAATTAGTCTGAATAGCAGCTCGCACTCCCAACTACACTGACACAGTACTGTACTGTGCACTTCAGAATCATGGTTTATGATGTTCCCTTTGTTGTGTGTTTTTTTTCATCCAGGCAGCTCTCCATAAACAAGTTGCTGCTGTAGTAGCTTTCTCTCAGACTGCAGCAATTCCCATCATTAACAAAAAAATTTTAAAAGCCCCATAGGGCTCAAAAGTCTCTACTGGGGTAATACGCGTGTTGAAAGAACAAAGGAAATCTTTACACTAAGAAGGCAAATTATAAGATTTCTTCCAAAAGCATTGACATTATACATCCTGAACATATCACACTCACTGAACTCTTAATCGCATTTGAACATATAATGATGATACCAATATTTTTTAAGTCATTATAAAAATAAATTTCTTCAAAGATCTACAGAGTAACCATTGACAACAGAAGTTTCATCCTGATGAGTTCACTGCATCAGTTTGGGAAGAAAATTCTTCCAAGCAATCTTGTCTCAAATGCACTGTCTAATTAATCTATTAATATTAAAGGCAAACAGTTGCCAGTCTTGAAGTGCAATTTCACCCCTTGTGCATTGTCTCTACAGAAGATCCATTATTCCAATGCAATTAAACTCTTTGAGCTTTTGCAATGATTTATTAATAGTAGTTTGTAATGCAGCAAACTGGGTTTGTGCCCCAACAAACCATACATAAACCAAGGATATTGCTAAGTTTTGGAGCTCTTATTCTAAGATTGGTGGAAGGGAAGAGAGGCAGGAGACAGAGCCGAGGTACTGTAAAGATAGCTTTTCAACTGCGCCTTTTAAAAGTGAGTGTGCTTGATATACAAATGATTTGAGAGGGAAACGGCATCAAAATTTGTATATGTGAGACTTCAGACAATAGAATACAGCCAATAATCTTTTGGACAAACTTCTATCAAAAACAGGAACTTCATGATGCTCATTACATGCAAGGTTTAAAAGTTACAAATATTTGGATAATGTAGGACAGAGAAGAAATTAAGCAAGTTCTTCTTCAGTAGATAGAGAGGGAAAGGAACGTCCCTTCCATTTGGTAAAGCCCAGTGAGAGAACTGATAGCGCATATGGTTGCTTTTGATGCATAATTCACACTTTTTTGGACTGTTCCCTCCAAGGATGGGGGAGGAAGGGAAGGTCTCTGTGCTTCCCCTATGTGTGTATTATACCACTGACTCTGTGGAAATCCTGTATATTAATTCCACAATAAGAAGCTATTCTTCGTGTATCTTTCCCTCTGGTCTTTACTAATTTGAATGACTGATGCATCTGCCACATTTCTTTTAACCACGTATTCACAGACAAAATTAGAACCATGTATTTTGTAGCTGAACTCAGAAGAATTCCACTTAACTGAATGTAGTGATAAGAAAGTTGTCTTACATACTGATGGAACATGAGACTGCCAATACCTGGGGTTTTGTTACAGTTCCATTCCCAGGGTGTGTCATTGCTTGTTATCATTACCACTGCTCTTTGCCATCCCAGTACAATTTATTCTGTAAGTTTTTCAGTGTATACCCATGTATTGGTGCCTTTTAAAAAGTGTCAAAGCTTGAACATGATTTAAAATAACTTAAGTAATTTATTTTTAACTAAGTTAAATAACTTTAAAAAATAAGCTAACTTAACGTAATTTAAAATCTTAACAATCAATTTAGCTGTAGTTAAGATATACAATTAGAAGACACCCAACAACTAAAAAAAATCATTAATCTTTAGTTCTTTCTTATAAATATCAGTTTCTTGATAATTGTCATTACTATCTGTAAGTGCTATAAATTTCATTACCAGACTGATGTACCCAAAGCAAATGAGCACCAAAATAGACTGAGGGCTTTTGTGTGTGTGTGTGTATGCAATAGAATTAAAGACAAGTCAGATTTTTCTTGCGATGATACTCTGAACTGAAGCTTTAAAGAACACTATGTATTATAGGATACATGAAAAAAAAGATGTGATACTTGGCAACACTAGTTTTGTTTCATTACTGTCAGATCCAAATGCATGGAAGCTGCTCCCAGCACTGCTAACATTTACTCCTCTGGAAGCCACCCAGTCCATCATCATTCTCCAGGCTGCAAAGGAGGAAGGTGGTGCCTGGAAGCAGTGATGAATTCTGGCTGTTAAAAAATGAGCTCCGAGCAGAAATTTGTTTTGAGTCAGGTAGCAAAATATCTGTCTGCGAAGAAGGCAGGTGCTTGACGAGCCTGTAGGCAGACCTTGTTCAGGTGGTGGCAGGTTGCAGATTCTCCACCAGCTGGTCTGGAGTCTTCTGCAAGTCGATGGAGGAGAGCAGCTCCTCCTCTTAAACCAGATTCTAGCAGCTTTCAGTTTTACACAGGAATGAACAGATAGAGCGCAACTACTGCTTCTCAGCACAGAATAGAAGTCTTTCATTCTCCTGGCTTAGAAAACAAGTCTCTAATAGGATCTCACACTTCTCCCTGGCATGTGGCTAAGATTATCCCCTTAATCTGTTTTTATGGTCGTGTGGTGTTACTGTTGTTTGGCAGTTTTTCTGGCTTTCTTAGCCACACAGTACATGCACAAGATGCCGCAGTAAAAGACAACCATTAAACATTTCCACTCCAGGCCTGTAGGCTGGCTTGAAAATACAAACATCTCCTTTATTGCATGTCCTTGTGCAGGATGTAATATCCATCAATGGTATTTCCTAGCAACAAAGTTCAAGGAAAAATCTTCTCATTTGAAGTTTAGTATTGAGGGGGTGGGGGGGGAAGAAGCATAAAGCCATGAACAGATTGCAAAGTAAATCTTCATAATGAAATTAAATACAATTTATTTTTTAAAACTTTTTGTGTGTTCATAGCCAACTTGGAAGAGGAGGGCAATTTTGGAGCAATAGCTGGAGGCAGTGCCACTGGGGAGTTACTCCTGCAGTTCAGATGACTGGAACATGCACAGGGCTATTTCAGGGGCTTCACACTGTATTTAGGAGAGTTTTAGGTCCCCTAGAGAATATTCAGTAGTGAGGACGGGCATGAGTGTGAGTATGGGGACCTCAATGTACCATATGTTCTACAGACTTAATGTATGGAAAAAAGATTTCCTAATTGGTAACACATATCTGAAACAGCTGCTGTTTAAGAAGAATCAAATCCATCACTTAGGGCTCTCAAGAGAAGTCAAATCATACTTCATACATGTAAGTGTTGGGTTAACTTTTGCCCATGAGGTGGAGTGTAACTGCTCTCGTATTTGATCCAGGCACCTGCCTGCCTTTGTAGACTGAACTAAGTATCTTCATGCCAAAATTAAATGGTGATTCATTCTAAAGGAATTTCAACTTTCTTGAAGGAGACATTGTGAAAGATAGAAAGCTTTCAAGAGAGGATACCCCATAACTGTCTGGTAGGTGGGGCATACAAACTAGTCAAGGTTAAAAGAACGCTTTCTTGGAATAAGAGCACAAAGCCTGTCATTGTCAACAGAGGAAACTGCTTCTAGAATATCAAAATGCCTATAGAAGATTACCTCTGATTTAGTTTAGCTTAGGCCATCCAAGGCCAAAATTTTGCTGGTCAATAAAAAAAAAAAAAGGTCCATCTCTTCAAAATGTTCCCCAGGTATTATTTCTGTCTTCCACAAGATTCAGCCTTCAGCAGTGAACAGTATGCATCTTCAGAGCTTGTCAGAACCTGTGAAGCCTTGATAAGCAAGTAACAAGGAACCACTTTTCAGAACATCTTTTTTCCTGTTCTCTTTCCAGGAAACCTTGTTCTTTTTCCAAATTGAAGACCAAGCCAGAATACTTAATTCACCTGTATATGGAGCTACCATATCTAAAAGTGAAATTAACATCAGCCTATAAGACACCACAACAGCTTTATTTCTTAAGACAGAGATAAACTCAAGATGGCGTTTGCATGCTCAGTCAAGAGGATCTAGTTTTGGAGCTGTGGATTCTTTAGTATTAGTGAAAAAGTCATCTATGCCAAAGAGAAAGCTTGCTATTCAAGCAATATTTTACCTTTCCGGTCCTATTCCAAGGAAACACAAATTAAACAAAACCTAGGCAAAATTCCAGTTGAAGAGGTTCCTAGTTTTACCAGGAACTTTGCTATAGGTGATGGTGATGGAAAGTCATTAAAAACCAATAGAATAAAGTTAGTAGGAAACTTTGAAGAAGGGGAGTCTAGGCATCAAGAAATGAAAGTTATACTTTCCTTAGGGCAGTTATTTTTCTGAGTTTTGGATGGCTGGTTGTCAAACAAACCTGCAGCTGTCTCAAAAAGGAGAGAATTAGACAACATAGTTACCTCTCTCAATTGCCAGCCCTCTGAATTTAAGAAAACATTGGAGTATTTAGGGAATATTGGACAGACCGTAAAGGAGAGGAACTGGAAGAAGGAAAAAAAGTCAGAGTTGAGGGACTTTGAGACATTCAGTTATAAATATATATGTTTATACAATATACCTATAGGCATCAATAAAAAAATTATGTGGGCAGGAATTCAGGATTTAAAGGAAAAGGGTGGGAAGATTGAATCTCATGGCAACTAAAAGGGAAAGAAGGAGCCCATGCAGCCCAGGGTATTGATCAAGTACCAGGAAGATTAATTGGAAGAACAGAAAACCACAGAGGCAAAAATATTTCTGGAATTGAAGAAGAAAGATAATTCTTGGTTGAGAAAATATAGGTTCAAGGAGATGCAAATAGCAGCTCTGAGACCGGTTCAGACATGAATTTCTTGAAACAAGGGAGGAAAGACCCATGCAGGAAAATGAAGAGAGCAAAACAGAGATGTAAAGGAGATATGAGAGCAAATTAATTTATAGGATTTCAAGAAGCTTAGAGGCAAATGGAAAAAGGGATAAAAAGATGGTTGAGAAAAGCTTGCTTTGTATTCACTTGGAGCACTGGTACTGAAAGCTGAGTTGATAGGTAGGAGGTGGGGTACTGAACAGAAGTATGTAATTTTATGGCTTATAGAAACAACTAGCCAGAAGGAAAAATAGGTCTTGATTAATGCAAGGTCTTTGAGTGTATCCAGAAAAAATTACAATATTTTTCCTGTTAATTACTAGGGACAGTTCTTGAAATGCAACAGCTTGTTTTAAAGAGCATATGGTAGGGGGTGCTAGGCAAAGGCAGCAGACAATGTGTTACTAAAAGAAGATCTCTTTTACATAAGGAGACATATGTAATCCAAATTTATCCACATAGTATCATCAAAATGGGTATTTTAAATCATGCCATCTATAATATTAATATTCAGACTGCAATTACTTGGTAAGGTTTGTACAATCAGTCCTTTACATTAAGGGGCAGTTTGAATTTTAGATGTATAGAAAAAGATAAAGGAAAGATAGCCAGGAGACAGTGATGAGTTAACCTGGCAGTGATAAGCGATGTTCTAACCCAGCCTGATCTCATGCTGAAGCCAGTAAATGATCCTGTCATCTGGAAGCTTCTCAGAACTCTGCAACCACAGGACTTACTCCTTTTACATAAGTGTCCTTTTCCTGCCTTCCTGAGGCTCACTTTGAATATGTGCTCATAACTTAAATTTGTTTTTCAGTAATGCTATTTTTATGGCATTAAGATTTTATATCTCTGCAACAACATGGTTCTCTTACTGTCTCATTGCCACCTTTTGTTAGCTGCCTCTCAGTTTTAAATTCTCTGGCACAGTGTAAAGAATTTTCTAATCTACCCTCTCTTATCTCCACCCAAATCCTTTTGTAGATGAGCCATAGGAGAGAAAACTGGCAGTGCTTTTCACTTCACTCATAAAATTATTTCTGTTTAAAATAAAATTTTGTGTTTTTTTAAATAAAGTCACAAATGAACTGTGTCACGTAATAGATGAATGGATTTTATTAAAATGAAAAAACTAATTTGAATGCCCATCTTTGCAACATTCCTGAGAGGGACTGAGAGCTGAAAGAGAATGTGGGAAAGGGAGAAGTGCCCAGCACAGGAGATGGTGTGGGAGAAGGTCCCACAGTGGATCTGCTATGGAGACAGGCATTTAGACTGATGGCTGTGTGAGCTGGGTGAGGTATGGTCCATGTGTGAGATTTGAGTTAGTTGGGATGATTGGGAGGTACAAGGAGGTCTGAGTGAGAGGGCAGGAGAGGATGGCAGAGCCTGCAGCTCAAGGGGCTCTGTGCTGGCAGCACACAACATCCCCAGCACCTCCAGGGAAAATTGGCTTCTGTGTTCAGGTGACCACATGGATTCATGCTATATGTGATCTCAACTCTTCATGCAGATTGAAGTGGAGCTGGGATGAAGAGCACAGTCACACCTGCATGCTTTGGTTTTGCAGAGGAATTGAAAACCCCTTGAGATACTTCTCTGCTGGCAGATGGGAAGCCAGCCTACAGGTTGCACGGCAAAAATGGTGCCATGTGATTAATCCTGAAGTGGATTTGGGGATGAGTGTGTTAGGTTCTGTAGATTGAGAATGGATGACTAATATTTCCTGTTTCAAATATAAAATTGAAACAGAAGCTATGGTAACTTCAAAATAACAGTAAATACTGTGTAAACTAAAGAAAAATTGCCCCTTCCCAGTTTTGAAAGTCTTGCTTGTAGAATCATAGAATTATTTGGGTTGGAAGGAACCTTACAGATCACCTAGTTCCACACCCCCACACCCTCCCGCCATGAGCAGGATCACCTCCCACTAGACCAGCCTTCAGTAATAGCAGATATCATGATTCCTCTAATGGGCAAAGAGAGTGAGCTTTAATGTTACCAATATTATCATTCAGTCATCATCTTTCTGCAGACTTGGGCCCCTTTAGCTTCTTTTTCATGTGCCTGACAACTTCTTCTCCTCTTGATTTCACTCTTTCTGCCAAACGAGCTTGCAGTACATACAGCTGCTTGAAAAGAAGAATAGATTGAAAATTCAAGAACTTTCATGAAGTTGAAACATATATCATATCAAGTTAGCCCTTCAATATCTATCTTCTCTTGACTTAGCTTAGAGAGAGAGTGGCTCAAACAGCCCTTTATTCCACAGAAAGAGAAATTTGTATGACAGTATCTACCAAGGGACTACGCACAGCTCTGAAGAGGTCATACCCACAAATAAATTTAAAAAAAAAATCATTCACAATGTTCCCTCTTTTTCACTCTCCTAACACAGATCCTTTCTGCAGGATCTTGTGTTAGAAAGTACTTTTCCTTTGTGAGTGGCAGTTTCCATATCAACCTTACTTTTTTAAGCACACTTATATGAGCGGAGATGAAAAGACTGAAGTTGCACCTGACAGCAACTGCATCCT
This sequence comes from Piaya cayana, assembly GCA_013389865.1. Lineage (NCBI taxonomy): Eukaryota > Metazoa > Chordata > Aves > Cuculiformes > Coccyzidae > Piaya > Piaya cayana. The sequence goes on from WAAB01005251.1 coordinate 55,951, forward strand.
GTTGTGAATTTGCGGCCCGTGTGCATGGGGGTTGTCACCAGAGAGTACCACATTAGGAGCATCACTTTTCAGTAAACTCCCAGCAGCAGGTTCAGCATCTTCATAAAGCACAAGGAGAATTAGATACAGATTTACGGAAGTCACTACTGAACGAGGGGACACCTTACAATAGTCAGTAGGAAGTGCTAAAAAGGGGAGAGTGTTTCTTCCAGACTTAGACATCTGTTCCTTCTCTGGTCCCAAACTCAAAAAATATGTGTGAGATTCACAGACCAACACTGTCACTTAAATCATCCCATTGGGCACAGACAACGAGCTTCCTTTGTTTCTTTAAAAAAACATAGTAGCAACATAATTTTAGCAGCTAGTCTGGTGTTAAGACCCGAGTCCTTTCCAGCATGAGGTGGATTAAGTTCATTTCCCAGCAGACAAGGCTAAATACCAATCTGTAAGGCATACAGGGATGAGCCTTCAGCCTGGTACTTGTTTCCTACTGTGCAAAAACACTGGGAAGGCTTTTAGGGTCAGGAGGAGAGATCATAGGAGAAAGCATGATGTTATAAACCCATAAAGATAGCATTCAGCTCAGAGGGCCTTACTTCGATCTGCGCTGTAACACATGAGTAAAAACGCATGCATTAAACAATATTAAACTGTTGTCATGCAGTCACACTTCATAAATGAAATGGTGATCAAGAATGAATCCCCAGAAATCTGCCTGAAGAGCAAATGCTATAAACACCTAGCCACATTCCTATTTCTCAGTAGAACACCTCTCCCTGAAACCTGTTCTATTCAAGCTGCTGTTTCCATCTCCTGCCTCTGACCATGCCTCACATCAAAATCATCTTTACAGCTTTCCCATTATGTTATCATTTCTAGCCTCCCTCCAGCTGGAGCTCTAAGCTTTCCTTGTCTTCAATCCTATTTTTAAGCCATTTTTAGGTACTTAAACTCCTTCACGGAGTTTATGCACCATTGCAATTCCAGTGATAGACTCTTTGGATTTTAGCTTTGGCATCATGACTCTGGAAAGATGTTTTTTCACTGTCTTACTGCTAACTAAAACTGCCTCACTGAAGGTTCTGATTCACAGTCCCAGGTGGCTCCTGTCCCTTTCATTTGGTACATAGTTATTTTCCAGGTGATTAGTTAGGGTATTTTTAAGTGGTTTTCAAAACCAATGTTTGCTAGGTACAGTGCATTAAATCCACTCATCAAAACTATACTCATTATATTTTTAAGAGAGAGTAATTATTAATCATGTAGTTAAATTATTCATTTTACTTTTGAATTGGCCCATCACTTTGAAAATAAACAGCTCGGTTTGTCTTTTACATATGTTTTAGAACAACAATACTTAACACTCAGCTGTAAGCCTGAGTAAAAATCAAAGGAACAGAAATCTGCAGGACAATGTTCCATTTCAAGATCTATTCCCACATTTAGCTCTAAAATTCTCATGTGCATAATTTACTTTCCTTGAGATGATTCAGTTCATAACCACAGTCTCAGCATCAGCAATTATCCCAGGGCAATAAGGCAGAGTACGTGCATCCTTTAAACTGACTCCATGGACCATTGATCCCAAAAGTCACTCACTGAAGATGGCAGGTGTTTGGACAGTATTATGGGAATAGGTTTATTGATTCAATTCCTTAAATAAAACATTATGAAGAAAAGACTATCTCAAAAGATGTGCAGATTATCCAACAAGCTTGTGGTATGTAACTCACTTCTGATATAAAATATGCATGGTACAAATTCCCTGGGAGTCTGGCTCTTGTCATTTGGATTGTGTCACACAACAGCAGCAACCCAGGCAAATGGAAGGATATATGTGAATAACATGTTTACACAGATATGTGACTGAGCATTAATGCCGAGTCCATTCACTCTAGGTTTTCATCTGCGCTTGACATTTAGCACTGGCTGAACCTTTTCATCTATTTACATTAATTTTATATTTACAGATCTCACTGACTCTCTAGGCTGTCCTATATCATTTCAGGGCAAAATCAAACAGCTGAGTTGTGATTTAAAGCTGATTCTACACTGAAAGGAAAACTCATACAATCAGGGATGACTGTGAGGTGACTTAAGCACCTCCCAGCTGAGCTGGGCTCGCAGGCTATGTGATATTGGAGCCCAGTGGAACCCAGTTTGGGTTGGCTTGGAAGGACTGGAAAGCACATAAGTGGTGTGACTACACAACCAGCTCTTTGAATGCAGCATAGAGAAACTGTGGAAATTGTCTCATAGCTGCAACACCTGGGATGGCATCTCTTTCGTCATCCCAAAGGCCAGGGTAGACATCAAGGCTTAGTGCTGGTGTGCTTTCCACAGTGGGTTGCTATCCTGGATACGAGTGCAGTATCTCTGCAGGGCTGCACAGCTCAACAAGGCAGCAGGCAACTCCCCACACCATCACTGCAGCTCGCCTCCCAGTTGTATCAGGATTCACACGTTGACATAGGCTGTGGGAAAGATTCCCTCATCTTGGTGGCCCCAGTTGCAAAAATATTTTTGGAAACAGTAACGACTGATAAAAATATGCACTCTAATCTATGCCAAAGCAGTGGTAGATTTGCTATAGCAACATAGTATGTCTGATGGTTATGTTATTCTGAAGCCTGAGCTGTGGGCCAGGACTCCTTCACACTAGATACTGTACAAGCCCAAACTGAAAACTGTCACTGAGGATTTGCTATTTAAGTAAGTGATTTGATGAATGATGATAGCCTCAGTTGTGAAAAGTACTGCTTTTGGAGTATAAATCCTGCTATTTTGGTTTTCAGTTGTTTGCTAAATATTCAAGTAAACTTAGAACTTCCAGAGCAATATGCTTTCTCAAAAAAAAAAAAAAAATTCTGATTTTCCTTGTGTCTCTGCTCTAGATTTGCCCTAACAAAGTCCTGACAAAGAAGAACTTTAGAAGGCTGTGTAAACTCTCAGTCCTTGCAGAAGATTGATGCCAGATGTCTCAACACGTAAGAAAATAAGTTCACATTTACCATGTATTTGCTATTTCTGACCTATTTATGCACAACGCTATGCTTTCTCTCCTATGGTGGAAGAACTAAAACACAATTTCATGTAAAAGCATGTGGGTTAAGGATGACAGAAAAGGTGCAATGAGAAATAAGGGGGTGCAAAGCAACCCCACAGTGGCTGCAGTTGCCTCCTGCTGTGATGAAATGTCTCCAGAGGTACCAAAGGATACTGAGTAATAAATGAGTCTTCCTGTAATAGCAAAACCTAGTGGTATCGCACTAAACAAACAAACAAAAAAGCAGTTCATTCCAAAATACAGTTATTTCCATATGATATAGTTAAATGATGTTGTGTATTATGTTTATTAATGCTCTAAATGGTTTTCATAGTTAGCATACTTATTTTAGATTAAATCCTCCCTCCAGCTGGCAATGTGAGTAAACAGCTGTAAGCTGAAGTTTTCTTCCTGATGATGGGAAGAAGGCATAACTCCAGATTTAAATGTGCAGCTTCTATCTACCATAGAGTAGATGGGTCCCCCAGATACACTTTACATACTTTTAAAATATCAATATCAAATTAATCCTGGTTATGTCACTTTAATTTTTAGGGCCAACTAATGAACCTGAACATGGTATGTGCATCTTAGACAGGTGTTTACATGTGTGCTGAATTTTGGCTTTAGAAAGTTTGGTAATGTGATGAAGACTGGTACAACACATTTTCATCCAGGTTGATAAATATGTCTCTCTGTATCAATCCTAAAATGATCTTAGACATAAGGTAAATGGATATATAAATAAATGTACCCAATTCCAATGAATTTTATTTCATTGCATTCACATGTTTTGTTTAGCATTTTTATGACACCATGAGAAAAATGAATGAATGCTCATGCTAGTTTACATCACTCCTTAGTGATTAATTATAGCATAAACACTGTAATTCTTCTATGCAGAAATGGAAAAAAAATACCTTGGAGGCATGTTTAATCATTTGGATGTAGAGTTCTGTGTTTATCCATTCCTTTCTGGTCCATTAGAGAGTAAATTAGATTTGATTCACTTACTCTGATTTGCTTAATTGTACCAGTTACAGATGAAGTACAAATAAAACCCTAATAAATCGAGTAGATATTTAACCTGCTCAACCAAGATCTTTAACAGTCAATTCCAATTGCAATTTACACTCACCAGACAAGATCCTTAGGAAACTGATCTAATATTCCTAAAAACCAGACTCTATTTCAGCGTGGTCAAAACTAGACTGGCACACAGTGTTTTCAGGTCCAGACTCACAAACACTTTTGTTTATCTCACTTCTTTCTGTGCAAGGTTTTCAGGGAACAGCATCCCCCTATGGCCAACAGTATTAAAGGAGATAGTTTAAAAGTAAATTGCCCATTTTTTTGCCCAAGGCAAAACCACTGAAGATCACTAGAATAGAAAACAACAATTCCAGAATAAAATTATCAAATAATGGGATTTAATATCTTTGATTTAAAAAGGAAAATACTTACACGTAATGCATAATGCACTAAACTGCAGTGTTCATCAGATCACAATTTAAATTGCTGACATTTAAAAATACTATTTAATATGTACATGAGAAATTCTAATACTAAATACCGTATCTTAGTCAAATCGATCTTTCATGTGGTATTGAGAAACCATCTGTATCTATAGAACTAAAAATGACAATGTACATTAGCAAACCAGTTCATGCTAGAGTTTGTTATGCCCCAACAAACCTCACCAAGAGATAAAGTAGCTTATTAACATAGAAAAATGTCAGTTATTTTAATTATAACGAGAGGCAAAAGGAATCCTCCCTGAGTGTGAAATTACTGCAAAGCTATCCATTGATCCCTCCATTTAATCAGTCTCTTGAGAATACCAGGAAGATGGAAGAATATCTGTATCTGGCTGATACAGAAGTGTCAGCCTGGGATTAGCATTGGCTACCAGTGTCTCGTATCGAGGGATTTCCCCTATCCACTCCAAAACCTGCATCACTGGTTGCTTTTACCACTTATCCCACTGAAGTAGGTTTCTCTTCCCAGTGTAATGCTGATGGAAAGACCAGAGGATACCCAAAACTATCAGGTTCATTGACAGAAGGCTCAGCAAATTAAACGCCAAGTCCCACTGAAGAAAGTAAAATCAGAGCCCCCAAATCAACCACTGCAAGACCATCCAATGGAGCTGAGCAGACCACTGTCCCTGTGCTAACACCTGCTGAATTGGGTCAAGAGGAGATATGTGTTCCTTGACCAGCCTGGGGAAACCAAGGACTGATTGCCCACTGGAGTGTGGGGCTTAATTTGGGGTGCATGAGGGACAACAGCGTAAAACACATGGATCTTTTCAAGGGGACTGAGTGTGAAACTTTCTAAGGGATATTTAGGGGAGGGAAAGAGAAGGATCCAGGTGGCACAGGAATTGGAGTGAACCAAGGAAGAGCCCCACCAGTACCAGCTGCTTCCATCAACTCACAATTTGACCTCGAAGGCAGAGTTCATATGGGTGCTTATTAACATGAGGATGTTTGGTTTCTCTTTTCTCTATTGTAAGATCTTTTGCTCCTTCAAGCAGCAGCAGAGGATGATACTCAGCAAACAGTTGAATACACACTCATACTGAAAACAAGTAATTTGCAAACAAGACATAGCCTGGAATGTGTTCTGACTATTTTGAATATTGAACAAATCTGTCAAAATCAAATTCTGTTCACAGATAATTTATGAATAGCAGAAAAAGCTAAAACTGCAAACAAATGTTTGATCTGCGTTGTTTATGCTGTTCTCACTGCATGTGAATTATCAAGCAGAAATCCTACTTAGGTTCCTAAATGTCAGATCCAAATTTACTTGCTCCCAAGACAACTCTGATCTGCTCATAGGAGGCTGAGGTGAACTGGTCAGTGCCAGGCATGTCTTGCATTAGCATTACACCTGGCACCTCTAACCAGAATCTGTCTTTCCTATAAACCCCTTTTGAGTTTTAAACAAAAAAACCCTGCAAAATGGCAGATTTTTCTTTTATGTATATGTATATACATTCTATTACTCTAGATTATTTTGAAGTCAGAGTTTTCAAACCATTTGAATTATTCACCACTTACATTATTTTGCATTTTATTCAGATTGCCATGAAAATTGTCTGTGGATTTAAACACAATCTACTAATACCCTTCACTTCTTATATTGTACAACTATAATTTTAGTAAAGTTGGTTCAAATATATATTTTTTAAATGGTGTAAACTAAAATAAATCTTTTTGTTTTCATCAAAGAATTCTAAAACCTTCTAAAATATATTTCTAGATATTAAAAAAGCACATTTCTATAAAAAGTTTCAGAGATTTTTACATGATGTTTTAAAATGCTTAAGTGAAATATCTGAGTCCTACAAGACCAGTTCTTAATAGACCCTTGAATCGGTTAATATCGAATCAAACATCTTCCTCTCAGACTCCATCCTTACTGCAAATGATACCACAGTGAAAAGAAGGAACCCTTTATTAAAACAGTATTCTTATAACAGTGGAGCAATATGGGAAGCTGTGATTGGAGCTGACAGTTGGTTTGCTCTTACCATTTGATCACAAAATTCCAATGCCATCTGTGGGAAGCCACACAGGCAAATGTGTCATCACATCTAATAATGAAAAGAAGAAACAGACAGAATGTGCTGTGGAAACAGACTGCTTTAATTACCCCCTGTACAATGCTTTACAAAATTTGCAGAGAAAAAGTCCTGCACAGACAGGTTACTCATGCAAGGGGGAATGCCAGGACAATGGCAAAGCAGGATTTGACCTTGTCTAGCAATGGAACTGAGCAACAGCCAAACCATAGATGTATTGAGAAAAACATTTTAAGCACAGGATTAGGGTAATGCATGCCTTGCAGACTGCTGAATTTAGAAAAGCCAGGCAATGCTGGTAGCTTAGGAAATAAAAAACTGTGGTTGCTTTTTCTTCTGAATGGGGAGATCCAGTTGCACATGAGATTAATGGAAATAGGTGCACACTAACGTGTCCTGTCGCCAGCTGGGGTAATGTGTGGTACAAGGACAGCATCTGGGGAACTCAAAGCACTCTGTTAGGATGAAATCCCACGTAATGGGGTGATTCAAGCAGCTGAAATTTCTCTGAAGGACTGGCCTGTGGTGATGGGTGGAATATACCTCAGTTTTGAAGAACAAGTTGCTCCTGTAGAGGTCAAGACACTACCATGTACTTTGTACTTCAGCAAACAGTTGATGCTATGTCGTATTTATCCTAACTCTATGCCCTGCTTCTTGGATATTCTGGGCTGCCCACAGAAGTGATGATTTGCTATGCTGGTTCAAAGAACTACAACATGATGAAGGAGAGCAAAAACCTTGTTTGTGAGGGTGGCCTGGGCACAAGGACACAACTGCAGTGTGATCTCTGCCAAATGCCATTTGACAGACAGAAGGGAAAACCCACAGCAGTGGGGGTAGCTACACTGGGGCCTGCTAGGACAGCATCTTGGATGGTATCTGTTCCTTTGGATGGGGAAAACCAGGTTATATGTAATCGTTCTCACCTGCAAGTCAGCATTGTGTACCAGCACCTGTCGATGGTCCAGGACTGCCCCTTGTCTGTTCCAGGTGCTTATGTTTCTTCCTCATTCACATCTAGTCTCAAGTCCTGCTGCACTAATGTTTGTGAGAGAGAAAGTGGTGATACTGCTGTTACTTTCTTTAAGTTCTTCAAGCACTTCATCTTTTCACTGTCTGGCATACTGCTTGTCCTCCCCAGGGGAAAGGCTTACATATGACTGAAAAAGGAGGCATCCACTAGACCCTCACAGAGGTCATCAGTATTTGGTCTCAGCCAGGAAATAAAGTTGCTGGGAATTTGGTTTACAGACCAAACCCATCTCCAAGAGTCAGCCAGGGTCAGCATCAAGCATTTTGTGAAGGCACTGAGCTGTCCCCCATGTGCCAGCTCAGCACAAGACTGTGGTGGCAGCTGGGTTTGGCAGCTGGAGCCTGCAGTATGCAGAGATCTTCCCCTCCAAGAAACAAGCTGCAGGCAGCTGGTACATCAGCACTGCTAACATGGTTCATGCTGTGTCCTGATCAGGGGAAGGCAAGAAATGGCTGGATCTTAGCTTACACCACAGCCTAGGATGCCAGGTTATCCAGTCCATTGGCCAATTCAGCACATAAAGTTAGGTAAGCAGGGTCTGTAGTGTGACACAGAAGTTAGTGGGGAAAAGCAGCTGACAGCTCCTGGGAACCACATTGGAGCAAGCACATTTCCCTTTCTGACAAACCTGCCTACTGAGAATGCAACTGTAACACACACAGCTTGCAGCACGTTGATAATAGTAAGGCATGACCTAATGTGGCAGCACTATACATGTGTGCAAAATCAGGGTAATTTGCTATCCTTGAATGCCACCTATAGGTTACTGTTTTCTGAAATGATCTTGATGCAAAACCATGGGAGACAAAGGGCAAAATACAGTTTTGGTTTAAAGCTGCCAGATTTTTGTGTGTTTACTTTGATACTAATGATTGTGTTGTCGTCAGGACAGTTGCATTACATGCAGGTTACAGTTTGTCTAGTTTTCAGAATCTTCTCACTCATGGTCATAATGACTCTTTTATTAAACTATCATTCAAAGGCTACTCTTTTGCAGGAACACAACCCTGTGGATTTGCCCCTTATAGCAATAAAAACTTTAGTTACCGTGCAATACTGCCACATGGCATCTTTTGGAAGGATGTCACAGAGCACTTTGCAACAAATGAATTTCAGACCATTAACACGGATATCAGTGATTTATAGTTGCTGTGAATCACACTCTGCTTTCTGATAGGAAACTTTTAAACAGCGCTCATTTCATCCCTTTGCTTTATAAACACTGTGTCCTTTGTATTTATTCACATTTTCCTAATTAGAGCAGGAACCTACAATTTCTCAGCTCTGTAATAAAATCAGTTTCCTTTGAGAAATGTTTGATTTGGGAAGGTTTTGAGAAAATAAATGAAGCCATCTAATATGTTCAGTTCACTTCACAGAGGATTCATCCTGCAAGTTGCTGAGCATGACATGCTCTATGTTTATGACCTTCCCTCTATGCACCACCTTTCAAGAAGGCACTAGAAGACCACATTGCCTTACCCCAGCTCCGGCTCAGTGACTTGGTTATAATGATTTAGGAACATACTGTCTCCCATTCCTAGTACATGGCAGCAGCATTTTTGGACAATGTTGTTATCCTAGCACTATGGAACATCTCAATGTGACTTCTATGATTGCACCTTCTCTGAAATGCTTGGGAAAAGAGGAACACAGATTAGCTTTAATGTTTTTTAGAGTGTTTCTAAAGAATGTGGTTGAATAAGACATAACTACAAATATTTTCTTTTTAGGCTCTTCACACTTGCAAATACAGAGTGCATGGTAGTAACTGTTTAATTTAACAATGTTTCTTTTATTCCACTGTAACGTCTTCAGGATGCTTAACAATGAGATCAGTATAGGAGGTGTTTGATTTGAGCCATTGCGTGCATCTCTAGCATCATATCAATTTAAAATGGCAATGTAATAATGGAAGCATAATACCCATTAAGAAATTCATTTGATGCAAGTGGTCCTCCTACTGACCTAAAATGTCCACTAAAAATGTTTCAACACAGTGCTGTAGAGAGCAAAGTAGTTATAGAGAGCAATAAGGTCTCCTCTCAGCCTCCTCTTCTCCAGGCTAAACAACCCCAGCTCTCTCAGCCACTCTTCATAAGGCCTGTTCTCCAGTCCTTTCACCAGTTTCGTTGCTTTTCTCTGGACACGCTCCAGAGCCTCAACATCCTTCTTGTGGTGAGGGGCCCAGAACTGAACACTGAACCGAACAGAATTTTATGCAAGTCATGTAATACAGTAAAAAACGCAGAGGTAACTAAGTGAAATGGAAATTCTCCTAAGATCAACGCAGCCTGATATTACTCATATTATAATTATTGCTTTATTATTTCTCAACTGAAGCTATTTACCTATCACTTAAAAATGTCTTTTAACTGTAGTATAATAATTAACAAATGCTTTTGTTTGAAGAGAAGTTTGACCTATCAAATAGTTGCAGTCTTTCATTTTTTATCACATGTGCTAAAGATGCAGTTCAAGCATCTGTCCACATTAGCAGGCTCAGCTGCACAGNGGTCTCCTCTCAGCCTCCTCTTCTCCAGGCTAAACAACCCCAGCTCTCTCAGCCACTCTTCATAAGGCCTGTTCTCCAGTCCTTTCACCAGTTTCGTTGCTTTTCTCTGGACACGCTCCAGAGCCTCAACATCCTTCTTGTGGTGAGGGGCCCAGAACTGAACACTGAACCGAACAGAATTTTATGCAAGTCATGTAATACAGTAAAAAACGCAGAGGTAACTAAGTGAAATGGAAATTCTCCTAAGATCAACGCAGCCTGATATTACTCATATTATAATTATTGCTTTATTATTTCTCAACTGAAGCTATTTACCTATCACTTAAAAATGTCTTTTAACTGTAGTATAATAATTAACAAATGCTTTTGTTTGAAGAGAAGTTTGACCTATCAAATAGTTGCAGTCTTTCATTTTTTATCACATGTGCTAAAGATGCAGTTCAAGCATCTGTCCACATTAGCAGGCTCAGCTGCACAGTTGCTCTCAGAGACTCAAGAGAAGGCAGTATTTTCCTGATGACATTCCCAGAGCCATCTAATTGTTTTTCCTCTGTTAAGAGACTCTCACAGGAGGTATTAAACAACTTGCAGAGAGAGGGGGAAAAAAAAAGCACTCAAGGCACCTTCTGAGATGACAAAGCACAAAAAGTTAGGAGCTCATTTCACTATTTGCAGTGTTGCTTTGTAGGGCTTCAGCACCAATGAGTCAGAAAACAAAACAAAAAATAATCCGGAAATGTTCAGAAGAAATTGATATTTTGCAGAATCTCAAGTTGTGCCATCTCCAGAAATTTCTCTAATTACCATTCTATTGGAGAAGAGATCCATGCTTTTTCTCAGTCTCGTTCATGAAAATATTACCCTAAAACTTTCCCATTCTCAGCAACAGATTTTAGGCAGGTCTGGCCTCTCCTACTTCTGATGGTGCATCTCTCACCACCACTTTTTGGGGTGGCAACAACTTTGTCCAGGCAGGACTTGAGGGGTCTCAACTAGTTCTAGTAAGCAGCCACAGTAACAGCAGTTGCTGCTGTCTCCAGATATAAACACTTTGGTACCAGAGCCCTTCCAAAGTGGGATCAGGAGGATAACAAAGTGTTATAACAGAGGGGATTCCCTGCAAGGGCTGCCTGTTGTCAAAAGAGACAGTGGCCTCATGCCCCATTTTCAAAGACCTACACATAAGCATAGAGAAACTTCTCCTGAGCCAGGAATAAGCTTGACTGTCATTGCTGTGGGATTAGGACTCTGTCAGTGTGTGACCTGGTAAACTGGATATTGAGATAAGATAATGTGCTTTCATCCATTTCTGTCAATGAAGGCAGGTTTTGGCAGAGCTAATAACAGAATTCTTCCCTCTGAACAAAACAGCGCAGTTTTGTGATTCTGATGCTGGCTGTAATTCAGCTTTTCTGTATGTTGGTTGCCAGCAACTTCCTCAGATGAATCAGTTTCTGTTCCCCAAACTGAATCAGACAGATGTTAGGAAAATATCTGTGCAGTACTTAATTCCAAATACTATAAAGACCACTTTCTTGGATTTACATTCTGTCAAGAGGCTGTTTGAGGCTGTGCAAAAAATATTGTCTTGGAAACAGAAGGAGCAGAAGGCAACTCCTTCTTCCAGCTCGGACAGAAGTCTTTGGGACAATCACATAAACTATATTTGACAAGCTCTTAAGTACCTGTGGGACTGCTATATTTATTTTTGTTTCTACATGACTCAGAAAATACTAAACAACATTGCAAATGATCTTTGCACAGAAAACTCTAGCACTGCCTTTTGGCCAGAAGGTGATCAGAGCCTTTTGACTCATCTCTAGCTCACAGACAAATAGTAAACAAAGCTTATTCAGCACTGAGCATCCATCTAGGTTGACGGATTTTGCAAGCATCCCCCATCCCCCAGAGTGGAATCCTACCAGAATAAGATCGTGTCAAGATAACTGAGTACATTGCAGAGGCCAGCATCTGCAAGTCCTCCTGCCATTACTGTCAGATACAGAAAGTCTTGGTGTTAGGTACTTCTTTTGGAAAAGTATCTTGGCTTTTCCCCTTAAAACATACTACTTTGGCACAGATAGCTTGACCAAAGAAGAAAATACACACTGACGTTATTTTGATTAACCTTCCAGGGGATCATTCATGAGAGAGCATAAATTCTATAGAGGAAACCTGAAAAATTAAACTGCACTCTGGCTTAGTAGTTGCTCTTCCCAATCATCAGCCTGAAATGGAAACAACCTGGGAATGATTACCTGATCATTTTAATGATGAAGAGAGCTCAAGCCCTACAGAAAAGCAATACCATTTTTTAGGAATAGGAGAGCATATATATAGTAACATTTGTTGTATGTGAAACACATGTCCTTCATAACAATAAACCAGAAATATGTAGATTTTACTTCATCTGTCCTTAAAAAGTGTTCAGTAAATATTAATGAAGCTATTATTCCTTAAATACCTTAAAGGCACATGGGCAAGCAGCTAGCCGATTTGAAACAAGGAAGCCAAGAAGCTCCAGCAGTGCAGATGGTGGTTGTGGTGAAACCACCTCCAGCTGATCTGCTCACCCCAGATCACCAACAGTGTCAAAGGAGAGGAAGGCATGACCTCCAGAGCATGTTTATGGCATGACTGACCCAACCTCTTTTACAGTCAAAACAACTGACATACTCTTAGAGAAAAACATTTCCTGTTACATGCAATCAGGATTTCTCTTGCTGCAACCTGTGACAGTTTGCCTGTAATACAGACCTCTGAGAGGACCTTGACTGCCTTCCCTCTAACCTCATGAGGTAGCTGAAAACAGCAATTGCCTTCTCCTTTGGATCTCTCCTCTGGCTGAACAAATTCAGCTCTTAGACACCTGCCGGAGGATGGGTGCCCAGCAGGCCCTGCCTGCATTTCCCTAGAGCTCAGGTGTGGGTAGTGACAAGGTCTAACAGTGTTGCTTGTCAACTATACATCTGTAGCTAAAGTTAAATGCCTGCCTGATCCTGACTGATGAGCAGAGCAGCCTCTTCTTCCACATGGGCTGCTCAAGGGATGCGTAAGAGCTGTGAGCATTATGCTTAGGTACAGTCAACATCCCTATTCAGACAGTAAGCAAGTATCACTGATGGTCTCAAAATCACCCAGGCACTGAACAGACATTTTGAAAATATCCAGAATTTAATCTATTGCTGGAAGAAGTTTAAGTAAGAAAAAGGCGAGTGAGAGGTAATGGCAAAACATTGTTGCTAGTGTGACTTGAGTCAAACTGCAGCTGTCACTGCCAGAAGTATGACTGTGTTCACAAGGTAGGTAGTTTCAAAAATAAAAAGTTTTTAGCAGAGCAGATAAGTGTTGTTTTAAAAATGGCAGATACCATTTTAGCATTCATATGAGAAATGTTATAAATAGGTAGTTTTGAATATAAAGCCGCAAGAGAAGACAGACCCTGATTACATTGTTGCTGCCTGGATTATGTACCTTGGTTTTACCCCTAAAGGAACTACCTTTATCAAGCTTCTCTAACCACAATGAAGGCCAGAAACAATGTTGAAATAATACAGCCATTGGTCATGGAACCTGCCCTCTCAGGTTCTCGTTGAAATTGAAATGCGTAGACCTTTCTGTGTGTTTATTACATCATGTTTTGCAGTCATGGCTGTAGGTGGGTATCAGATAGGACATGGAGGGAGAGACACTCAAGCAGGAACAGACCAGGATGCCATCGTGCAGATGGGCCAGTGTTATTACCTTGGATAGGATAGAAAGAGCTAGGCTTTTCACGGGAACTCAGAAGGGTATAGTTATAGTTCTTTTTATACTTTTATGCTTTTGCTCTGTCTAAAAGGATTTCCATTTAAAATGTTCCGTTTTTAGCATTACAGATTCCTCCCTTTTGGGATTTTCACTTTAAAGAATTTAATCCCAAAGTCTTGGTCCACTTGGGGCATGTCACGAGAGTAATCTCTCCTCACTACTATGTTAAAGAAACCATTGACTGACCTGTACATGAAACCATGCTAGATATTTCAGCAAAAGTAAATGAAAACTTATACAGCATGAACACAATCACAGGAAAGATGGCATATGCTAGGCATCTCATGAGGGTTTAGTTTTACCAAGCAATTTCAATGTTTTTTTTCTCATTTGAGTGTTGCAGGAAAGATGAGTGCCAAGGATAAAATTAAATGAAAGGAGACAGTGACTTAGCACTCTGGGACAGGGAGGACAAGAGGTGTTGCATATGGGAAAACACATGATTCATGGTGTGCTGGAGCTTCACAAAGCTTTGCAGGCACAGACAAGAAAATTCAAATGAGAAGGAATGGGCAAAAGGGAGTCAGTGATATGAATCATAAGGTTGTAATGAGAAAAAGGTCAGGAGCCGATATCATGTTAACCAATTGGTTAGACTGAATGGGAACAAAGCAAATCTCAGAGAGGCCAGATTCAATGACAACACAATGTGAGAATGATTTGTGATTTTAATAATGCAAAATTCAGTAAATAAAATGTTAAAATAAGCAACTTTAATAATTCATTGCAACATTTACTATTTTAGGACTGTTATTTTATAGCATATTTGATTCAATTGTTCAGTGTCATTGTATGTCCTTTCTTTGTAACCATGCCACAACTTAGACATTACAGTGTTTCATAAATGGGCAGCTAATTGTAAGACATTTCTGGGTTATTCAAGAAACCAGAACCCTGCCTGTCATACATCAGAATATCAGTTTTGAACTAGACTTACATTCTTGCTTGCTGAAGTTTCATATTGCCTCAGGTGGCCTATATTTCTAGTGTTAGTACTAAACCAGCAACTTTATGTAGTTTTGAATACCATTTAGGACTTCAAGAGCTTGTCTCTTCAAAGTACTGTGTAAATACTAGCTAATGTATACATACCTTAACTCCAGTGAACGATGCTTGTTTTAACTGCAGGAGTTAAGAGACAGAGTCTGCATCAAAACTTAAAGGTTATACTGTTCTTATCTTCCCTGTGTCTGTAAAAGCACTTGTAGTTTCTCTTGGTAGAGCGGCAAGTTTTGCATGCAGAAACATATAACCTTCTCCAAGGTGTGCCTTTTTCATGATAGTACTTAGTGGTTGATGCTGCACAATGACAGATGCATGCATTTGAACAGCTAAAATGTTAACGGTGCACAAAGACTCCAAAGACTAAAAGATATTACATGGCTGACTGCAGGCTTGTTAGCTTAGCATTGATCCCAAGCAAAATCATGAGAAAGATGGAGCATGATGTAGATTATTGCTAAAGTGTGGTTTATGTACAATGTAAGATGCAAGTATGAGAGAGACTAAAAACGTGCTTTAATGAAAACAATAGCATTCCTGTTAAAAGTCGATTTTTAAATCATAGTTTTTAATACTGAAATATTGCTAGCATTTTTGACAAGCTTAGTTAATAAAAAGGGACAGCTGACAATACTTAGATTTCCACAGGTTCTTTTACATGATACTGTATGACATCCTGATTAAAAACATTTAACTGAACCACTGAAGGACATACTAAAAAAGATTAAAATCTGGCTAACTGATGGATCTCAGAAATAGATCATTGATGGGGTCTGTTTTCTGGGCTCAAACATGTTCAATCTCTTTACTGAGAAATAGAAGCCATCAGATTACTCCTATAGCTCAGCAAGACCAAGGCTTAGGAGAAGATTATAGCTAGCTCAGCTTCTCATTAACACAGAAAGGATCTTATATATGCCCCCAACTTTGTAGCCAGATACCCCTATCTACCATCTTGTTTTTCTTACTCTGGCATTTTCTAATTTAACAGATTCAGATTTCATACTGTTTGGGGCAAATGTCTTCACTCCTGAGTTGGAACCGAATCTTATCTTAGCCTGTATCAGGTTTTCTGTTAGGTTCAGTGGATTTGGCTAAGATCCCAGTATGATATTTATTATATATATATAATATTCCACCAATTCCTTGTGCCTAAGCAGTGGAGAAAACAAGACTCTGTGTATTATGAGTGCTTGAGGGTAGCTTTCAGTATAATAAACAACAGGTAGAACAACAGGTATGTATACCTTGCCTTGCACAGCAAAATACCCTGAAAATTCTGGTATAAACCAGAAGATTTTGACATTTCTGTATATATAAAATTATGCAGAAGTAGGTGTTGTGTAAACCTGAGCAAACTGCTCTCCAGAGCCCTGCTGATAGGGTTAATAGCCTCATAGCTACAGCAGGTGCACAAACTGTGATGACAGATGCAATGGCCACAGAGAATTAAAATGTAATTCGTATCATATCCATGATATATTTTTACATTAATTGCCAATCTGATTGTTGCACTATATAATTAATGAAAAACGATTGTAGAAACCTGATCATAAATAAAGATTTTATATGGGCACCAGTTGGCATGCAAAATAAACCAGAAAAGCAATGGTGATAACACAATGCTTTCTAAGCCTGTGGCATGGAAGCAAGAGGTCTGCAATTTATCATGCAGTTAAGAAGGCAGCAGGAACCCTACAATTCCTGTTGTGAAGTTGCAGAATTGTCCTACAGTCAGTAATTTAGTCTGAACCATTTTATCAAAATACATTTTTGTGCTTTGCAATGTAGCTTCTGTTTGAGAAAATGGGTTCAAATTTAGGAAGACAAAGAGCATAGTGCGAGAAGATTCTCCAGACTGCAGTGGAAAGCTCTGTGAGCTTAAGAGCTAATAGCTTTCCAGCAGCTGCCTACTGTGAGTAATCGCATTATAATATGATTACTTCTCCTGTAGGTGCTGATAAATACACGTATGTACAACAGGTCCAAGATGCATGTTTCTACGATTTTTAAAGCTCAGCTTCTTCCTGTGGCAGTAACTTGGTTTCTGTTTAACACATGCAAGTGAAAAAAAAATTGCTAGAACATGGGCATCTTTCCCAGTCTCTTGAAGCATTCTGCCTTTATGGGAGGGATGAGGATTTAGCTGCTCTCACTACAAACAGCATAAGGAGCTCACTCTGTCCTTTGTTGTACCAAGCTTGTTGTGGCTTTCATTCAACAAGATTACATACATGCAAACCTCATGTAGTGCAAATTGCTTTATCTTGATATGACATTTACAGCATGACTATATCTTGTTGGTTTAGAGTTCAGGGAAGAAGAATCAAATAACTTCTGTACGTCATGGATATTTTTTAGAAGAAATCTGGGGAAACTGTGAGGTTCCTCTTCAACTGTTATCAGGTCTTTGAAAATACCTTAAGATTTCGATGAAGATTGAACAAATACATTGCTGTCCAGACTTGTAACTTTTTATGGCATAAAATATCACTCCAGTAAACAATCAAGTTAAAGTCAAGAGATGGATCTCAGAAGAGCTGCCATAGACCTTTATCTCTGTCAATTATAATGCATCTTTACAGTCATTTCAAGATTAAATAATGCAACAGAACTTTGCAAAACTGGTGACACTGAGGCAGTCTACAGGCTTGTTGCATCCTCTTCCTGACTGGTCAACAACAGTTGAATTCTGAAGCAAGTAAAGCAGGCAGTTACATTTCCCCTGAGTTCTCTACCTGATTCCAAAAAATTGTAGCTCAGAGACTTTCTAAACAAGAGATATTGCCTTTGTGTTTAATGGATGCTGATGAGTTCTTTCCATTGAATTTTTCTAGTTGTGTTTTTGACGCTGTGTAAATTTTTAACATTTAAAGCATCCAGGCTCAAGCAGTCACACAGATTATCTGCATAGCATGCAAAACTCACCTCCTTTATTTTAAAATTTCTACCTGTTGGTGTAATTATATGTCTCTTAGGTGTTGTAACTGAAAGTGTCAGTACAATTCCCTACTAACTCTTTTGGAGCTGCTTCTTATAGATCTCATATGCCCTGGAACTACTATTTCTTAAAGCATAATTTTTTTTTTTTAAATAAACTTAGGTTGCAAGCAGAAAGCATTGTAACCTTTAGCCTCCTGGCAGGGCAGGAATACATCATCACTACCTTCAGACATCAAAACAAAATGCACATTGGCCATAAGATACCTCAGCGGTTTTCCTGCCTCACTGCAAGACAAAACTTTCCTTCCAAACTATAATCTTCTGAGTAATGCAATATGTTTCTTCTTTAAAACTGTGTCTCCAGCCATATGCAAACAGGCTAGTCATCAGAGAGGTTTCTCATGTCTTCAGTGTCCTGTACACAAAGTCCAAAAAGTGAATGTTCTCCACTGGTGTATATTACCACAATCAAGGATTGCACAGCACACTTTCCACATTGAGGCAGTGATTTAAAGGTTTTCCTGAGGCTGTGCTTGCATGACTAAGTTTGGGTTTTTTGGATGGTAGAATTATTACCACATTTCCCAGAGAAACAAGCAGTATCAGAAGCTCCAATATGAAAAAACCTCAAATGTACAAATCTTCAATTTGCCCTGACTTGGCATTATCTTCCTATGTCATCAGTTGCAGGAAAAGGACAAGTATGAAGTTTCTAAGAGTGCTTAATTATCTCAGGTCTGTTTCAAAACTGCAGTCTGTCCAATCTGATGTCATTTGAGTGGCACAGGATTGTGATATTCAATAATCAAGTATACTTTGAGAACAAATTAGTAGAACAGCGAGTGCCTTAGCTCAGGCATTTCTCTCCAAACTAGCTGCAATGCCTCTAACAACAAATTCTGACCATCACAACATCAGAGATGGATCTTCTGTTCAGCTTCCAATAACCAGGAGGTGGAGTTGTGAGGCTTCATCATGGCCCAACCTAACTCATAGCCCATTGGTCTCTTTAAGTCATCAGTCTATTAGGGATCTATGTCTGTAAATATAAAAAGTAAAAATATGAAGTTTTGAATGGATCATAAAGATCATAAAGCCCTCAAGCCAGTACATGTTTCTAAATTCACTGCACGGACGTATTTTGTGCTGTTAGTAGAAGCCAGTACTTCTTGGGGGAAAACATTGTTGGAGAAATGGTGCAGGGAAAGGAAAACAATACCAAATTGCAACCAGCCCTGCTCAGACAATATGGATCTGAATTTCAATTCACTGTAAACAAGCAGCCTGTCTCTGAGAGTGTCAGCAGTTTTAATGTCATGTCATCCAGTCAACACTGATTGTGTTCTAGGAATCAGAAAATCCTTCTGTTTGTGGGAAAGAAGACATTTTGTCTTGTTATACTAATTCTCTCTACTAAATTGTACCTCATTTAGCGTCTTGCTAATGGTAAAGATCAACATTCACTTTCTGGCATTGGCAAATACCTCTTTCGACACTACAGCAAGTTCACACATGCTTCCAGACTGCTGTACAGAAAGAAGTAGCAAATCACTCTACAGAGAGTGACATTGCTTCTGCTGTTATGAAGTGTGAGTGTACCACTGGTGAACACACTTTTTAAGGTGAACTCTCTATTTGAAACCACAAGTTGCTTGAAAATACTGAGCAAGCTCTTCAGCTTCTGAAAACTGGCAGAGATCCATTTAATTCAATGGAGACATGCTAATTTGAACTAAAGAGCTGACCCTCTGTGCCTACCCATATTAAATTATCATTATATTAGACAGACTGCAGATAATTATAATCCTGCATGTTTCAGTTTATTGACACTGTCTCTGGGAGCACTCTCTTAAAGGAATTTAGCCATTCACCTGCCATTCACTTCAATTACAGTAACACACGTACAGGATCCCAAACCTAAACTGAACAAAAACCCCAACCCACAAATGAAAGACTATAAAACCACAGCTACTGACAGAGAAATTATAGGCTGGTCTAATATTTGATCTGCTTTCAACTCATTGTAAAACATTGCCTACCAAGTTGGCAAGATTTGATTTACTCCTCAAAAGGCAACTCATGATCCTTGTCATGCAATATCAATCTGCCTTGTCCCATACAGTTCTGGACCAGGGCTGCTCTCAGCACGCTTTAGACCATAAGGTTTTTTCTTAATTTCTCAAGAACAGATGTTTCCTGCCTGACAACATATCACTGCCTTTGATCTGTTTGCTCTGGGAGGAGCATGTGGAGAACCCTGGGCTTTCTTCCTACCACCCAACAGCATAGAACCTTGGCAGCCCAGCATGAGGGGTCCATCCTGTTACAGGGATGCTGTACCATTGCTGTGATGGTGATGCTGCCCCACTGCTGCCTCATGCCCTGCTCTATGATGGAGACTAGAGTTTATTTGTTTCATATCTGGATGTTCCCATGAAAATCAATAGGGAAGAGGACTTTGTAGTCCCTGTGATCTCTGCTTTTTGTCAGCTTTTTTCCTCTCTGTGTTCATTTCCCCAGTGAAGGACTGTGAACCTGGTTTAAAAGACAAGTCAAAACCCCCTCTATGTTGTAGGTAGCCCTTGTCTGTCTTAGTAAAGGAGGGTTCCATCTCATAACTTCATTGTTAAATAGAAAGTTGTGAACTACACTGCATTTCTTATAACATATAGTGAGAGAGGTACTACAACTACCTTAGTATGCCGTTTACACAAATTTATGCAAAAAGATTTTACGCAAAAGGTAGATCATACCATTTCTGGTGCCCAGGCTGGCTCACAAATCACTTTATTGCCATGTATCTAGAATGAAATAAACCCCTGGAACAGTACAGGTTGGGGCAAACTGTGGGTGGTTGTAGAGAGGCAGCTGAGTCCAAGTCTGCACTGGGCTCTTGTGACAGGGAAGGGCAGCCATATGCTGGGCTGCATGTGACCAGCACAGCCACCAGATCAAGGGATGTACTTATTCCCCACTGTCTGGCACTTGTGAGACAATATCTAGTGGGCTGTGTATAGATTTGAGTTCCCCAGTACAGTAAAAACATTAACAAACTGGAGATTCCACAGGAGAAACATCAAGAAGATTACAAGGTGGGAGCACAAATCCAGGGTGTAAATATGTAAAGAGAATGGAAGGATTTGTTCAGTTTGAAGATGAGAAGGTTAAGGGAAGATCTTATTGGAGTTTTCAACTACCTTATGAGTGGATATAGAGAAGATGGAGCCAGTCTCTTCCTGGAGGAGAACTGTGAAATGACAAGAGACAATGGACACAACTTGCAGCAAGATGAATTTGACAAGTTGTAAAGAAAAGTGTCTTCACAGTGAGAGTAAACAAATCCTGGAACAAGCTACTCAGAGACTTTCTGGCATTTCCATCCTTGGAGATACTCCAAATGCAACTGGGCAATCAAGCAACCTGGTCTAGCTTTGAAGTTAGTCCTGTTTTGAGCTAGACACTGTATCATGTGCCCTCCAGGATCCCCTCAAACCTGAACCATTCTGTATGGCATGGTAGGGTAGAAACAGCTGTTTTGAGGGGAGGTAAGATGGCACAGGTCCCTAGGAGGCCAATGAACTCATAAGGTCTAGATACTATTTCTAAACCTGATCCCAGCCTCCTGTGTGACCAACCACACTGAGGCAGCTTAGGTGTCGTCAACTCCCAGTGAAACTGGAGACAAGATAAATGCTTATATCATGCAAGCAATTGCTCATGGCCAACAGCAAGACATTTATCTTTGCCTAGGATCACTCCAACATCTTCCCCAGCTGAGAAACTGGGATATGTATAGTGAGATAGATTAACTGTATTTAAAGGATACCTGCTCCATGGATATGGAGTTGTCAGATAGGAAAGGAAAATGTCTATGAATAACACATACTAACATCCAGTACTGCAGAAACCCATCTATTTTATCTGCAGATTTATCTGGAATGAAAATGGGCCAGGAGGGATTGCTGTTAAGTGGGAAATGTGAAAACATGATTTTAAATGTTTGATAAGTACTTTTTGAGGCAATATTAACATTATTAATTCCTGCTGGTATGCGGACCTCTGTTGTCACCCACTCAGTTTGGCATCATATCATACATTGAAACTTTTGCCATTTAAGCTAGTTAATAACATCCTCCAATATTCCTACTAGCACTTAGCTTTCAATTTGTCATCATTTAACATTCCAAATTCATCTGTTTGTACAATTTTTTAATTACTTCTTCCATATATAGATAATGCCATGCCTTGAAGAGGGCAATATTAAGAATCCTTTACAGATTGTGGAGGTCCGTATTTCACTAGACAGCTGTCTCCGTGAATCTGAGTCATGAACTGTGACACTGCCTCTGTCCAGTCTAGGATCTAGGAGCATTTTGTTGTTTACAAACAGGAGTCACCCACTACCCTTTGCATGCATTGAAATTGGTGCTGAAGCCAATAGAACTGTGTGCACAGGACAGATCAAAAGTCTTATAGTCTTACTGTCATCAGCCTGTGGTACATAAAGATGGTTTAGTGGGCATATGCCTATCCAATATACCACAGTGCCGCAGAAAGGTACCCAAACCAGATGAAATACTAATACATTATTTCAGCTATCTATCAGTGTGATTCATCTATTTCTCACCTTTAACAAGAGGCTATATAGTTACCACCGTATCTTCTTGCAATCATGAAAGAGGTACCTCCAGATGCTGATTACCTTGTTCTTGGCAAGAAAAATTGCTAGCAGGCAGTTCAACAAGGTCAGGCTGACCTCCAACACACTTGAAGTGCCTTGGTATGAGAGATGTCTTTGGGGGATCACTTTCCAAGATAAGGAACACGATGAAACAGCTATATAAAATGTGGCAGTAATAATATTCCAAATAAACACCTAATTTTTCAGAGCTGCAACATTTTGAGTTTATTTTCCTGTAAGAACTCTAGTGTAACTCTAGGTCAGGAGTGACCAACTCTCTACAGACCTAGAATTAAGAATGAAAATGAATACTAGTGAATAGCCATAAGCTTTCAAAAGGCACTGGATTTCATATTTTGCTGATATCTTACCATTATATTTATTGTAAGAATAGTACAGGAAATCAAAAGTATGAGTGGCCTGGCTTTATTGTACATTCAGTTTTGCTCCCTACCTAAATAAATCCATTTTATGTGTATAAGGGGAGTTGAGGACAACAAGGCTGTATGTGCCTTTTGGAGTAAGTGGGGTTCAGGAGATGCTGCCTTGCACTGAGATATGACATAATTTTTGCCCATGGCTAGGAAGTGCAGAGGGACAGATAGCCAGTAAGGCCAGTTACTGCCTGTCCTCCCCCAGTAATGGCTTGAGGGATCAGCAGTAGTGGTCCCCAGAACTCAGTGCATCACTGAGATCTGCACCACAAAAGACACCCGCCCAGCTGCAGAGACCAGCTGGCCTCCTGGGCTCTGTGTTTCTAAACAGAGTCACAGAAGAACCTTAAGCAGATAAAAGGGTGGCCAGAGGGTTATGTACTCTGATCCTGGGCAGATTTTTTTCCAAACATTTTTTCTTACTGGCTGCCTTTTGTATGTAAATGTGTGAGTTTTTATTGGAGAGGGAATTAATGTGCTGTTATGAGTAGGAAACATTCTATACATTTTTTACAGTAATAGTTAATCTCCAAATTTATATTGGTTCTCTTACCTCCTTCTGAATGGTTAAAAAGTTCATAAAAGATGTAATTTAAATAGACATATATAATTCCTAAGGGTTAACAGTCAGTGAGAAGCTAAAATTTAAGGTCTAATGGAGAGCAGCAACCAGCACAATCTACAGAGGTTTAAGGGCTTTATCAGCAGTGTGATCTCATGTCCAGCTTACAGTGAATACAGAAGGGTTGAGTCTGATTGTTAGCAACAAGACAGTCATGGACAGAAAATATCTATAGAAAATACTGGTCACTAGAGCAAAAGAAAATTCTCTTTTATTTCCACCCCTACAAATGCTACACTTAATGCAAACCTGGGAAAGATTAAACAAAAAAGAAAAAACCAAGTGATTACTTCAAACAAAATAAAATGTTCAGCTCTAAAGCTAAAAAAAGACAGTACTGATATGGGCATACAGAAGATGCTACTTCTCAGGGAAGCATTTGCCTTGCTAACACCCTGTCTATCTGCAAGACAAAAATTACACAAACATATGGAGATGATAAAATGGGGTTATCCAGGGGTAAGCACATTCATGAGAGGGGGAGTCTGAAAGTCTGCATTTGCCAGTTATTCAGTACACTACTATTTGGTCTCTCTAAACTTGGTCCCTCTTGGTCTTTGTTTATGATTTTAAGCCCTAGTTGTTGTAGGGTTCGTTCTTTTCTGCCAAACCCCTGTTTGGTAGCTTCTAACCCAGACATACATGGGTCTTGGGTGTGGGGTGTCTTCTGTTGCTTGCAGACATGCCATCTCTCCTACTTACTAAATGGTCCCACCTCTGTGCATTGAATTGACAATTATTTTGGTCACTTCTCAAGGTTTCTGTAATAATTAATTGATAATTAACACTCATCTCCTTGCAAAGTTCTTGGACCTACTGCCTGTTTAAACTTTTACCTTGCAACATCTTCATGCACTCTTGACAAGGAAAATAAAGAATCTGCATAAGCAGATCTCTTTTCTTTTCAGTGTTGACTTCTTTTTCACTTTTGAGGTTTGCCACAGCTTGCAACCTGCAAAGTCCTCCTTGTCTCAGTTTGACCTCTTGTACTTCCTTCCCATGTAATTTACTGCTCCTTGCCAGTACCTTCTGGTGCTGAGCTCTCACTTAGGTTTTCAAGTAACTTTTCCAAAAATACTTATACCTTTTCTGTGCCAGTCTCACGAGCATTTGTTATTTTTTCAGTCTGTGAGAGCAAACCACAGCCTTTATTCCAAGAACAAAAAAGTCTTAAGTCAAAAAACCTCTTAAGTGACAACAAATAAATCTAAGTCTCCACTCAGTTTCATATCCATTGGCTAAAATCTTAATTATGGAAGTCAATGAGATATGCTGTAACCTTCAAAATGCAGTCTGCTAGCATAGGTGGGGAGCATTCAGCCTGAAGTCTGTGCATACCATGGAGCGCACAACCACTGCCAGTATAGATACATGTGTGCCAGTTTTGATCTGTATAACGCAAAGGCCATATGGTGTGGACCTTCACACAGGCTGTATACATTTGTATGGACTCTATATAGGTCTTTAGGCAGACAGTTCCTCATGAATTTTGTACCACAATGGCTCTAGTACTGTGGTTATTTGAAAGGCTGATTTAAAGTCAGATTAAATGTGTCCCAACAAAGTGCATGTATGCTGAGCAGTCACTACCTCCGCTAGCATTGATGATGGAATTTCCAGAGACAAACTGATTGTTATATACAGTTGGTACTAGGTCCAGGCAATTGTTTGCTTAAATAAAATTATGTTCCCATGTCCCATCTTCTGGTGCAAAAGCTCCACTCATCTGCATAGGTCCTGTAGTCCCATAGATTCTAACCTGGTTGGTGTTAGTACTTTTTCAGAAGTACTCTTGGTAGCAAGCATGACTTTTTTGATAGCGTGTGTCCAGCTCAGCACAGTCACTGCACAGTAACTGAAGATGCCTATTACACTGGAGCTGTCCTTTAAGTCTTTTTGTGCTTCACAGAGGACTCTGGAAATCGAACAATTTCATCTTACAGC
The DNA here is from genome assembly GCA_013389865.1 of Piaya cayana. Taxonomy (NCBI): domain Eukaryota; kingdom Metazoa; phylum Chordata; class Aves; order Cuculiformes; family Coccyzidae; genus Piaya; species Piaya cayana. Next base: position 81,579 of record WAAB01005251.1, read on the forward strand.
TAGGTTTCCCCACATGTGACTCTAGTTTACACTAAAGAATAGTTGTAACAGGCACTCTCCACATCAGTTATTCCCTGAAATCAATTCAAGATCAAAATTATTTTCTGAAAGTTCTTGAAGAAATAATTAATTTTAAGGTAATTATTAACAGTTATTATCTCTGATAAGCATTAGAACTGAGATGAAAATGACTCCTCTTGTGAGGGGAGACTACTTTTTTCTATTAAATTACTTACCTGGTTTGTAGCAAGATTTAGAGTCTCCAGGAGAGCCGTATTGTATAAGGTACTTGAAATGTACACAATAAAAAGCATGTCAGGTTTTTCATCTAAATAAGACAGGTGAAAAAGACCAAAGGAAGTCTCATTACTATACCAAAATCTTTAGCAGGAAATAAAGGGAAAGAAAAATTATTTGGTTTTGTTCATGACTGGAAAAGAAATCTAAAGTAATATTAAAAAGTAACCCTCAATAAGCTCATTTGCATCATCTACTGTGATGTAATTTGAACTTGACTAGCCTTTCACCCAGTCTCAGAGCATCTCCCTGGAAAACCCTTGTGGTCCAGTCCTCGTGCCAAAGCAGGCAGTGGGACAGTGGGTGCTGCCCCACAGGTATGGTGGCTGGTTCAGCAGGACCATGCAAGAAAAGCAAAACCAGGCCCAAGTAGAAGTATGGCTGCTGAATACTTCACAACCTAAATGGAAAATAAACCCCTTTGGTCTACTAGGAAAAAGGGGCTTCTTCCTCATAGTGGTCTACAAAACAGTTCTCTCACTGGAAATTCCAGCTATGGAAGATTTTTAGGAACAAACATCAACAAGCTTAACTCCAGCAAGAGCAGGTTTGTTGCTAACCATTTGTCTTCTCCACGTTGTATGTTGATTGTGCCTGTACAGAACTCCACTCAAAACTGCCAAAACTAATTCTTAAGAGGTGTGCTTAGGAAATTTTGCCCCAGCAGACTCTGTTCTCATATAGCTTCTACTAGATTATTTCAGTCAACTGAACAAAGTTTTCCATCCTTTTCAATTATTCATTTTTTTCTGAGATGTTATTTATACAGCAGTGTACACAGTGCTTTGCAGTAAATAGGTATGTCAGACAAAGAACAATGTCCTACCAACAGTTTTTGCAGCCCAAAGAAATGAATTTGGTACAGCACAATGGTATGAGTAAGGAGGCAAGGTCATGGCAGTTCAAATATTTCATGGAACAAAAGCAATGGTAAGAATGTTTGAAAAAGAAAAAATATTTGTCGTATTAGGTAGGGTTTCTTCACTTAACTTTATACATCTGTAATGCAAGAATCCGCGTCTAAGCTAGTCACTGGGATCATCCTTTCTTGTGAGAAAAAAGTGGGTTTAGCACTAAGATTAATCTAATTTGGACACTTTTGGGAAGAGAGACACTTTATGCTCTGCTTATCGTATCAACTGTCTTTTTATAGTCAAGCTAACCAGCTCAGGTATGTGGATATCTACATTTAGTTACATGATTCCAACGTAGTATTCTAGCCACATGACAAGATCTCTTTTAAGTCCTTTGTAAATGAAATTTCTGCTTGACAGCTTCAAGCAGTGGTTCCCTGTTCTCTTCCACTGGAGGAGAGCTTTTTGAAAATGCTCCATTCACAAACTTTTTTTCCTGGAGATGATTGCTATTTAGCTCAACTAAATCAGCTGTCTCGTAGGCTGCTCTCTAAATCAAATTTGGTTATAGAAGCCTATTTTTTTTAAAATCTGTCTCCAATTATTTTTTTATTTTTGTTGTAAATAGATTCCTATGTACCTGCAGTTTACAGCCTTGCCATGCAAAATCTGAGTCAGAGCAAACAGAAATTGATTTGACTTAACCTTTTACATGACTTATCACAGGCTGGGTGCCATAACTAGAGGGAGGCAGAAACTTTTTAACTGTGTCTGTAAGCTATGGACCATTCCATGGCACTATGTCCTCAGCCTCAGCTCCCATTCCTGTTTAGCACGGTCACCCACTGGACAGAAACAACATGGGCAGGAATCCAACAGGGTTTGTCCTGACATTCTGGGGCTGCCACCAACTCCCAACCTGAAACTCTCACCTTTGAGAAAACGTGTGAAATGCACCACAGAGAATAGAACTGTACCACATCCTGGCAACCCCAGGTTCCTATGCCAACAAGTGTGAGGAACTCTCACACTGGAGGTTATGAATGTTGTCAGTAGAGAAAATACCTTTTCTTTTCTCTTGCAAGCGCTGTGCTGGGAGCATTAAACCACTTTTACTCTGGTGCTGAGCAGCAATGAGATTTAAGCAATTTGGTGACAGTCATTACTGAACCCCATTCATCTGGAATGGAAAGTCCAGCCTCTCATTAACACTGCTAAACCTGAATCAGTTTCTCTTCTGTATGAGATATCCTTTGGTTTTCTATTTAATATTTCAGTAACTCTGTAATATGAAACATTCTCAATCCAGCCATTGTGTGTGGGAGGGTGAGAATATTTCCAGCCCATAGTAATGAATGCTTTGGCACAGGCAGTTGCAGCAGGCATAGGACTGAGAACACCGCTTCTGAAGCCCAGCTCCAACATGCATCTCGTTTAACACCAGTGCTATGCAATTAACTTTGCTTTGCGTAAGTTCCCCTATGAGATGACACAGGCAGAGTGACAGAAGAGTACTCAAAAGACCCTGTCATTTATCTGTGTTTTCTTCACATACTAAAAATTCACGACATTCCTTACCTGAGGCTCTTCAGTCTGAAAAAGTCAGTGCCTAAGAATCTGAGACAATCATTGACAACACAACGTTCCTCTGCAGCACACAGAACATACCCAGGTCAGCTCAAAACTGATTCCCCCGGCAGGTCACAGAGAAGGAGGAGACAAGTTTGGATGCCGCTTGCTCTCTTCCCCAGAAAACAAAATCTCTCTCATCAGCATCCAGGAGGAGTTTGAATCCTCCATTTGCTCTACGTACACATTGCCTTCCTTTTCAGTCCTGAAGCCAGGCTTCAGCTGAGACCCAGCGCAGCACAGACAGTATAAAACACTTCTGCTTTGCCTTTTCTGTGACTACCCCTGAATGCATTAACATTTTAGCATTTTTGCTGCATTATGGCAACACAAAAGTGTCATTGCTATTTAAAATTGGTCCCAAGTAACTAATGAAGATGTTATATGTTACCATGGTATGCAAATTAGATTTGCAACACAAAACATGCATATTTAACCAGTTTTATTATATCTTCTAAAATTAAGCCATACATTTCAAATTTTAAATAAACAGAATGAAAAATATCACCTCATGAAAGAAGTTGCTAATAGTTTATTGTGCATGGAAAAGCATACCCTTCTAAACAATATGGTACGTACTGAAAGCGAATAGATATAGATATTAATTGTCTTTTCCATTACACAGATAGAGATAATGTCAGGTATTTGAGACAAATAGCACTTAACCCCCTGAACCCTAGATGAAGAGGGGAATAAATGTTTGCTTTTGATCATTCTGGTCTTTTCATGATCTGAATCAATAAGTACCCCTTATAGCTTTGAGTCATGTTTCTAATTAGTCAGCCTCTTGGGCCCGGTTTACAAAATAAAATATAAATCAATGCACATTTGCGAATTCCAACAAGCATTCTGGGCCAATGCCATCTCAATAAAATAATTAAAATGCCATCAGCCTGTTAACTTGCTCTCATCTCTGCCAAAGTACATATACTGTCAAATGCCAACTCGTATTTGGAGTGGTAAGGAAAAAGGTACTTTGAAGTTATGGTAACTGCAATAAATACAAGAAGTCTTATATTAGCAGAAATACAGAAGTCTTAATATAACTAATTAAAACTTAAATTTTCCTTGTAAGTGCAAGGTATTGCTGAAACAGAATTGATAAGGAATGCTGTTGACTATGAAGATGTAAATGATCCAGAAAATACTCAATGAAACTCACAACTATCTTCTATAAGTCAAATGCAACAGGTGAACACCACATTAGAGTGAAATACATACATTGCTACTTTGGGGCTTGAATTTTGTGAGGATAACAGCCCATGTGAAAGTCCCTCATTAGGGAGCATCCAGGAGCCAAATTGTCCATTAGTAATATGATTAATTTTCCCTTCTTTTACTTACTGTCATGTCCCATGTGTACTAGGAAAAATGTGTAAGGACAAATTATTAAAAACAGCCTCTGTAGTCCCATCTGCCCCTCTCATCATTCCAAGCTTTGTTTACATGCTGTCGCTTGCTACTTCCAACAAAGGCCCAGATTTGGGTCTCGTTGACACCAAGCAAAGGAAGGGACATAGAAATTAGAATATACAAGTGGAAGCCAAATCTCTACAACTTCACATATGCAAGAGAAGGGACTGGAATTTCCCCATTAAGGGTTTTCAGTGAACTAGTCAAGTGAGACTTGACTCTTCCCAGAGAGAAGTGGTAAATGGAGTTAAATCCAGCTGGAAGCCAGTTACAAGTGGGTTCCCCAGGGCTCAGTGCTGGGTCCAGCCGTGTTCAATGTCTTCATCAATGACCTGGATGAAGGCATTGAGTGTATGCTTAGCAAGTTTGCAGACAATACTAAGCTGAGTGGAAGCTTGGATCTGCTGGAGGGTAGGGAGGCTCTGCAAAGGGATCTGAACAGGTTGAGACCAATAGCATGAGGCTTAACAAGACCAAATGCCGGATCCTGCACTTGGGGCACAATAACCCTACGTAGAGCTACAGACTGGGAGAAGTCTGTCTAGAAAGTTGCCTGGAGGAGAGGGACCTGGGGGTG
>WAAB01005255.1:1495-20060 GCA_013389865.1 Piaya cayana
ACAGGCTGCCCAGGGAGGGGGGTGATTCACCTTCCTTGGAGGTGTTTAAGGCATGGGTGGACGAGGTGCTGAGGGACATGGGTTAGTGATTGATGGGAACGGTTGGACTCGATGATCCAGTGGGTCTCTTCCAACCTGGTGATTCTATGATTCTGATATAAGTCTGATATTCATCTGCTCGGATTAAAAAAGGAGTACAGAAGCACCTTCTCCAGAAGGCAGGAAAAGGCAGCAAGGATCAAGATAGCTGTTCATCAGCCAGAAGGCTATCATTGCTATAAATTCATAGGATCATACAATCATACAATCAAATTCAGAATCAAAGTGTTCTGTAAGGGACAGAACTAGGCTACAGGGAGGCATATGCCATGGAGAACTACTTTTAATTTGTATTGGTGACTTTTTGTCCAACTTCTATAAAATACTTCCCCTTTTTAGGTTTTATTCCACACCGGTAAGGTAATACACTCTCATTGCTTAGAAGGGCTGTTATTAATAATAAATTAATGTGAGATATGAAGTATTCCTGCTGCTGCTGCTTCAGCAAAGAGAGAAATTGAGGGTATCGTATATCTTTATATCCTAATGTATCTGGAAGNATTTTCCACGTGGAGTGGGACTGCGGCCACCAGGGATGGACAAGCATCCCCTCAAGGAGAGGGGAAGGGCTGCAGCGTTAGGAGATAAGCGAGTCTGAACAGGGGCAGCAGAAATAGGTGAAGGAGAGGATGTGGCTTCTGCTGCGAGACAACTGCAGAGAGGCTACCTGCCATGAAGAATCCACTGGTATAGCAGACTGTATGGGATAAAATTGATTAGAGCCATGATCTTAATTAAAACATGTAGGTGCGTTTAAGATAGGGATGACTCCGTTTATGTCAGCCTCCAAGATCAAAATGCCTTTTTTAAATATTTTTTAATTTAAACGATGTCTTCACTCTTCACCCTCCTGGTTTCAAGCAGACAGGAGTTCCCCAAGATATTAGTTACACCAGCTTTGCAACTATATCCTCCCATATAAGCCTCCAAAATCAGATTTCACCAGTGTTGCCTTGTTTTGGGGGCATCTTAGCAGGTACCTCAGAAATGAGGTCTCAAAAGTTCTTTACAGTGCTTCTCAGAGAGAAATTCTAACAAAGCAGCTCAACTCTGGTAAGCAGTTTCACCGAATAAATCTTTTCTTAACAAAGTGTTAGCTAGCAGAACATCGTTTCTTAAAGCCGTAAGAGCTTCAGGCCTTCTCCACAGATGGTAACAAAGATGACCAGTGGTACTAACAATTGGCAAGTCAAAACCTCGCTGCTATGGGATTCAAAACACGAGCCTGCAGAGCTGCAGTAATGAGCTCCAGCTGCAGGGAGTAAGGATAACAGAGAGTTACAGCGGCCACCAAAGGGCTCATCTCTCTGACGGCTCAGTTCAGTTCAGTTCATCCACGGCAGCTTTGGGAACGCTGCTGATTTAGTTCACGTTCAATTGAATTCAATGCTTATTTGGAAATCACTTTTACAGCTTTTAAAAAGGCTTTTTATACAATGCAGAGTGCTTCTTAAAGTACATACAATGTATACTGCAAAATCAACATATTAATAGAAATCCCCGAGAGATGCTCTGGTTTACAAGGACCCCATCCTCAAGGTGTGACCTAAAGACAAGACTTGGAGTAACTGAGGGTCTTGGCAGCTGTTCCTGTTGATCTTTTCAGTCTGACTCGCAACTTAAGTCTTCCCTTTGCGCAGATGAGAAATCACAGTCTAAACTATCCTACTGTACTCTCAGTTCTACTTCAGAGGCTGCAATACTCGTGCTTTTTGCTTTTTTCTTTGAACAAATCTCTTTAAAAATGAACAACCCACAAACAAACTCTCTCCCAACTTTAGCCTTTAATCCCAGTTGATGACTCATTCATCTGTCATACTCCAGTTTCACAAGCTATTAGCTGGCTGCCTTCTCTGGCTTTTTATAAACAAAGTCTAAGTTCCTCGTTTCTGGAAGTAGTCGTTTTCTCAAATAATTGGGTTATCATTCTACTTGCTCAGGGATGATAGAACATAGATAAAAAGCTAATAAACTGGGAGACAGAGCAGTCCTAGAGACTGGGAATGAAATGATATCTGCTTGCCTGCTGCTTTGCCTCACTCCCAGCTCTTGGTTTGTATGGGAGTCAATGTATCTTTTTAAAGGAAGAAAGAAAAGGAACCTCTGTTACTTTTCAGAAGAAAATTAGGAAATTTCAGTTCAGGAAGCCTGTGATAAAGTTATTTGTCTTATCGTAAGAGTTCAGATTATACAGTAATGACAACTTCAGTTCTTAAAAGCTATTAGTCTTCTGCAAAAATCAATAACAACTTCCCAGTTTTGAATTGATGTATTGCTATTTAATGCCATGTTCTCATAAAGTCCCATAAGCAGTAAGTTTCTAAATTTCTGGCACTGTTATAATCACATGTATCCATCTTGCTCGTTTCAGTTTTTCCATGAACAACAGCCTCCTCACCCCCTAACAGAGAGTCCTGTTGGTGTACCAATAAATCCTCATTTAAAGTCCTCAAGTTCAGCAGTGGTTCTAAATATAAAATAGAACTTTGGTAAGCAACCAAGCTCATGCTGCTAAGGTCAGGCTTTACTGGAGTTCTTTTACATACATATATATGACTGATCTGTTACAGATCTGGGGGACTGCACCTCCAGGGCCAGAAGCCCACAGCGAAGGGCATTGCCTTCATAGAATCATAGAATCACCAGGTTGGAAGAGACCCATTGGATCATCAAATCCGACCATTCCCATCAATCGCTAACCCATGTCCCTCGGGACCCCATCCACCCGTCCCTTAAACTCCTCCAGGGAAGATGAATCAACCACCTCCCTGGGNAGAAAGTCCTTCATTGCTTAGGTCTGTCACATCCACTGTATTTTACTGCTGTGAGGAGGTGATTAGAAATGGCATTCAGACAAGGAAAAAAAAATCATGTTGCTTAATTCCAGTGGTAAAATTTTGTATACGCTGGAGACTACACCATGTTATGAGTGTGGCCCCACTCCTCAGAATTTTCTCTCTTCCCAGCAGCTGCCTTAAAGCAGTCAGCACTAACACAAGGCGCTCGGCTTTGCTGAAAGAAATAATTTTTCCTCCTTTGTCAGAAAACAAACTGGGGGAGGGTCAGCCAAGGCACAGGGTGGTAGCATCTCCTGCCACAGTCTGTGCGATAGAAACCTAAATGCGTGCTTCTGCCAAGAAACTTGCCTGCTCAGGGCCAGCCAGAAATACATTTTGCTACAGTAGGAAGAAATACAGATGCATCACAGTAGCCAAATATCCTTCCTGTAGCTCTGTGGCCAGGTCACAACAGCAATTTCACCAGGCAGGAAATTAACCTCTGATGAGTGAAGAGGGAAGTAGATCTTTCAAAGTAAATAAGATGAATGTAGGCAGAAATCCAAATTCATTAACCCCAGCCACACCGTACCAGTCGGCGATCTCTCGGAGGAGATCACTGGAGGTTCTGCCCTTGCAGAAGACGTCTTAGGTAGGCCTCGGAGACCTGGGTCTCAACACTTTTCAGTCAGCATTATACTCTTTCATTAGACAAGTCCATCTCTCTAATAATGCACACAAAACTGTTGGCTCCCAGCGACCCTGGGCAAGAAGACTTGAATTTTACTTCTCTCAGTGCTACTCCCAAGGAAACACTCTCCAGGACACTAGACCGTCCCTGCCCAGGGACACTAGACTGGCTCGACCAGATGGCTAAGAACTGCAGAGTAGAAAGCGTGTTTTAATGTAACAAGAATTTTCATAATTAAAAACCTTTATTGACACTTATGACCTTGAACTCCATTCACACCAACAAAATGCCTTTGTTATACGTCTTTCTTCTTGTTTCTCTAGGTAACTTGACGTTTGGAGGTGATGTGGCAAATGCTCAGAATGGAAGGGAAACTCCCATGTCTCCTCCTGCTGGTGGGAGCAATCACGACTGCTCAATGTCAGGTAAAAGGCTAATGTGGTAGATAACGCGCTTGTCATCCTCCTGCATTTTTAGCAGCACTTCCTTATCATTAACTCAGCCGTCTGCATCAGACAGAAGGAGAATGTAGTTATATCACCGGAACCCAAAGCAAGGAAAACCATACAAAGTCATCTGCCTCTAAACTTAGACCTCCAGTACTGTGCTATCCTGACTGGTTTTCATTTCAGTGAGCAAGACTCCCTAAATCTTCTTGGTTTACCTGCTCACTGTGACCTTTCACTATTAGCAAGAGTTCCCCTGTGATCGCCCTTTAATTTTCCTTCTATTGCCATCGCTTTCATCAGTGGTTGGACTCGATGATCTGATGGGTCTCTTCCAACCTGGTGATTCTATGATTCTATGATTACTCCACTGAACATGAATGGTTCCTGTGTCCCCTCACTTTAAGCTTCACATTTCGCAGCTTGAGTAAAACCTACACAATTCTAAAATGTTCAGTCTCTTTCTCAAAAACCTGCTATCCTAGCCTTCCCCTTTCTTTTTATGTTATTTTTGCTCTTGTGGCCCGATCAAAGAAGCTTTCTCACTTGTTTTCTTCCTTAAAACTTTATCCAAAATATTTTATTTAATTGGCTGCGGGAGACAAAGGTAATCAAGGTATAATACAAAGGCTTAGGGGGAGATGCACTTCAATGAGTAAAACTAACTGCTTGTTCACATTTACTTCTTTGTAAATCAAAGATTTACAATTCTCGTGCTGAGGTGCTATTTTTCACTGTACAGTCTGACAAGGAAAGCAGACAGTTCCTCAGAGCCCCCCTGATTTTTAAGGCCTGAAGAAGAGGACTGGCTCTTTAAGAGAGCAGTTACTCACAGGATTAACCTTCTTTGCTTGCAGGGCTTATACATGCGTTTCAGACGGGGAGCCAGATCTAGAGGTAAGCCAGGCAAACTACAACCTGGAGCTTTATGAACACAGGAGGGGAAAGCAGATGATGCTGAGGGAACAGAGCCTGAAAGCTGTTTCTCGTGGTTATCTGGATGAAAGGGTCAGAAGGCACAACACCAGATTGTTAATACCATCCATAACAAAAAGAACAACATTTTCCCCTCCCTTGACCCTTCTTCAAAGAAAAAGAGACTGGTCGGTAGTGGAGCAGTACATCCAGCAACACAACAGTGAGAAAGATGGGACAGTTGTGGTCTGAGAAGGAAAAAAGGGCAGCCCACTAGATCGATGCTCCTATCACAGACACTTTTCTCCTGGCAAGAAAAGGAAGACTTTTTTGCTCGGCCAGGTCTTTTCCCTGTATCTCTAAAAGAGGATTTCCTTTCTCCAATTACAGCTGTTTGCACAGACAAGTCGTCTGGAGAAATGTACCAGCACAGGGGGACTTGGCTGAGGCTCTCAGGGAGCAGAATAGAATACTGTAGGTGCGACAGTGGCCAGAGTCGCTGCCACACTGTGCCTGTCCGAGGTGAGTATGAAGGAGAAAGGGAATGGTGGATGATGAGAGATTGCCTATCTGATCATCCTAAAGGACTCCGGTCTCAGGGAAGGAGTTATCACGCAAAAATTTGGCTTGAAATAATAGGATAGAAATTAAAATACTAAAATATACTAACTCAGGCAGGACTAAGCAGGAGGAGCAAGAGGCTGAGGAGGGCTCCTAGTACTGCGTATGGAGAGAATGGAGCATAGGAAGAATGTAAGCACTACACAAAAAGACTGTAAGAACATGACAGTAGCAGGTAGGCAGGGGAAAACAGAACAGGCTAAAGGAACCTGACAGGAGGGGGAAGACGGGTACACATCGCCAGCCTCTTACTTTTGTGCAATCTAACAATATTTCCTTACTTTTGCTTATTCCACAGCCTGTACTCGAAATAAATGCTACAACGGGGGCCAGTGTTCACAGGCGTATTATTCCCCACAGCTTTTCATCTGCCAGTGCCACCAAGGTTTCTCTGGGAGGCAGTGTGAAATAGGCGAGTATACCCTGTGACTCTGAGTGATGCTGCTGGGTTTAGCTACACAGTACAGAAGCACGAGGTACCCAGATGCTGCTGCTGTATATGAGGCTCTCTGTTAAGCTGCCTCTTTTTATTCTAAGCTAAAAAAACTTTACTAAAAAGGATTTTTCTGAATGCCACTTGGGCTCTTCTCAGCGCCTCTTAATAAAACTAAATTTTGAAGCTGGAGACATTTGTGTATACTTGCAGTCTGCCTAGCGAGGCGTTTTCACCAGCTTACTGGACAAGGCATCTGGGAGTCAAGTTTAAACAGAACAGAGACTGGGGAAGCGGTTTGTGGTGCTGTCCTTGTAGTAACTTTTCGCTTTTTGCAGATACTGAAGTTAAGTGCTACAAAGATACTGGAGTAACATACAGGGGTACGTGGAGCAAAACAGAGAGCGGAACCGAATGTTTAAACTGGAATAGCAATGGCCTGATGGACCGGACATACAGCAGCCAAAGGCATGACGCTGCTGAACTGGGACTGGGCAATCACAACTACTGCAGGTGAGGGGCTGATGGCGCACGGGTCAGAGCTGCAGGAATCAGCTTATTCTGACAGCCTGGAGTAAAGGAATGGGCTGTTTGCAACTAATACCAAGCAGGGAACTCTGCACAAGTACAAAGGTAGCACAGCCCAGGAGCAGCAACTGCAGCTTCTGTAGACGTGTCTGAACGTCACATCTACCAAGGCTGGGTGCTTGTGACAGACTACAAAGTGCACACATCTCTCACCCCATTGTCTTTCCTTCGTGCTTTCTCAGTGCCCCAAACTCCCTTTGTAAGCCACTCTTTGGCTGCTCCAGATCCTGCTCAAAACTCTAAAAATATAGCGCTTCCCGCACGTGAACTAACCTGCACAACCAAGCTGTTCCCTCCTAGTAGCTGTTGGGTGGTTCATCCGCACCTCCATGTACTTCACTTTTTTATAGTGAAAATAGGAATCCAAGTGACTTCTGATGGTTCAGTCCACGTCGTCACTGTGGAGCAGGATTAAGTTACCGAGCTGGATGCAGCTAGATTAGCTATGGTTAATAACAATAGTTTTATAATGATGCATAATATCATAACTCTTTCAGAAACCCAGATGAGGATTCCAGACCTTGGTGCTATATCTATAAAGGGGGAAAGGTCATCTGGGAGCACTGCAGTGTGCCCTCGTGTTCAAAAGGTACATGCAGGGGGACAGGGAATGAACTGGCAGCTTCGGTGATTCACTGCGTATCTAAGGGTTCTCTGTGGACTTGTGCTATTTCTGTAGCCTGAAAAGCTGAGACTCTCATGTTAAATCGTGTTTTAGCTTTTAATACTTAAGAGACAGAGACTAAGAGAAGTACAGCTAATATATAGATGCCTTGACAGAAATCGCAGTTAGGAACAGCTGACGGGTTCACATCCACTGGTTAACATGCAGCTTTCTTATTAAAGTTGGGAACATCAACTGCAAATCTGGAAGAGGAACCGATTACCGAGGCAGCCACAGCGTTACCAGCTCCGGAGCTACCTGTTTGAGGTGGAATTCTCGAATCCTCGTCAACAAATTGTATACTGCTTGGAGAAAAGATGCTTACCAGCTGGGCCTCGGTAGTCACAACTTCTGCCGGTATGTGGTCAGTTATAGAACATAGAAACCCTCCCCGAACTTCCTCGTGGGATTTTTGAGGCAGGACTCGTCTTTCACGTGGGTTATTAAAATGCAGGAAGTACATTACTGCTGGGAATGAAGCTCACTGACAATAGTAATTTTATTCCACCTGACCTATCTACGTTTCTCTAACACCAGGCTCCATAAATGCAAGTTCCACATGCCCCCAGGGCCCTCTATATCTCTAGAAAAATCAAAAAGGGTACACTCAGTGTGCAGCCTGCCACGTTAGGTCTCTACAGACTCCCTGCAGATCTGATAATACAAATAGCTCTTCTCTTCCCTGTGCTGCAGGAATCCCGACAGCGACAGCAAACCCTGGTGCCACGTACTGAAAGGAAATCAGCTGACATGGGAGTACTGCAATGTGCCTACTTGCTGTAAGAACCCCGGCGCTTCCAATTCTTCTCTTTCTTTGAGGCATTACTGTTCTGCATGTCGTTGGTGTTAACCTCCAGCCTCTTACAGTAAAATAAGAGCTGGGGGAAAAAAAAAAGCTTTTTGGAGTGGAAAGAGATTCTGTGGCTCCACTCTCACTGATGTGCCATTCCTCTGCCAGAAGGGAAGACTGCAGAAAAGGAGGACAGAAAAGGCAGGGTTTCATTCCTGTATTTTTCTAATCAAAATACAAGTTTCCTAGGAAACAGGGATGAGTCAGATCCTGAAGAGTTCACGCTAGGCTGCTGCAGCATGCGCTGACAACTACCAGTCTCTTAATCCAAAGTCAGAGCAGGAGTGCCTCAACAAAAAGCCTGTTTCTGGGTTTGTTATCCACAGCCACCTGTGGCTTACGGCAGCGCAGAGGACAACAGTACAGGATTAAAGGTGGCTCCTATGCAGACATCGCGGCTCACCCATGGCAAGCAGCCATTTTTGTGAAGTATCGCCGAGTACCCGGAGAACACTTCCTCTGCGGAGGAATTCTGATCAGCTCCTGCTGGGTTTTGTCAGCTGCTCACTGTTTTGAGGAACGGTAAGTTGAATATTCAATACTCTCTGGGGGTAGAAAGTCTGGAAATTTGAAACATCCAGAACAGCTTTACTGGAACGGTAAAAGACTTGGAGAAAAGCTCTTTATCCCAGTAAGTCATTTTGCACCAAAGATTATAGAGTTAATTGTGCTGAACATTACAGACAGGCATTTATTGGGTAAACTAGCAGCGTGGCATTAAAATACCACAGCAGAATATCAAATAGCCCAAGAACAAAGATGTCAATAGAGACGCAGAGCAAATTGAGACTTGAGAACAGCAAGGGGCTGGCAGATGAGCTTTGCGATGATGGCTGTAAGCAATTAGTGCAAAACCTAAGGCAAATAGGATACTTGGGGTCAAACTGCCTGGGTGATGCTAGGAGCTCCGACAGCAGCCTTCAAGGGGAGAAAGACTCTTGTTCTTCAGCTTTAGTACAGATCAGCTGAAGATCGTGCTGGGTCGGACCTCCCGAGCCACTCAGGAGGAAAATGAACAGAGGTTTCAAGTGAAGAACTACACTGTGCATCAGAGATTTGACTCAGAAAATTTCAACAATGACATCGGTAAGAACTTTTCTGAGTTCGTGACTGGAAAGGTCACGGTTGACTCAATTCTGCGGTCACTGAAGAAAGTCTTTTTTTTTTTTCCCTGTTCAGCTCTGTTGCAGCTGAACTATGATGCAGAAGACTGCGCTATTGAAACAGACACTGTCCGTGCTGCCTGCCTCCCGACCCCAGAACTGCAGCTGCCTGACTGGACTGAATGTGAGATCTCTGGTTACGGCAGAAACGAAGAATGTAAGTAGAAGATACCGTATCCAAAGTTTAGGTTCTCTTGCTTTATTTGTGATCGCTGTCTTATATGGGCTTATTTAAGCACTACAAAACGTGTGCTTGAGTGGGAGATACAGAAAAAAACACATTTTGCTGTAAGTTATTTCATTCAGGCTAACCTATATTTAAACCAAACAAACCCCCAGCTCTTATTTTACTGGCACTTTCTACTAACTTACTTTTATTCTCTAACTTGTAAACTCTTTGAGACAGCAACTGGGAAGCATCCATCATAACAAGACCTAATCATGATTTCAACTCGTAGGTTTTTTGGAACAGAGTTGAAGATATAACACGGAAGTATAGCATAAGGTGCTTTAAAAGCTAGTCCTCAGCATTGCTTACAGGAAGCACAGGATGAACTCTGAGAGGGAGAGGATCCTGCAGCTGTAATTCAAAATGAGACTGAAAAACAACAATCGTGCCAGCTTTCAGCTCTGGGAAATGGAGCTATGCAGGAGGATAAAACCAGCCCCCAAAACCAACAAACAACAAAATCCCTTCCATTCCAACACAACACAAAGCGTACATTCCTGTCCAGATACTCGGTATTGTGTATGACAAGGCACCTGAGTATTATTAGCACAATGCTAATACTAAATACTCAGAATCCTGTTTCATACACTTCGTGATTTTCTTAGGCCTTTCCTGTATCTTCATTTTGATTGATGTAACTGTGCAAAGATGACTTATCCATCCAAGAAATCCAGCAGTCTTTTAATTTGGTGCCTACAAAAACCTCCTCAGCAGTATTCTCTCTCAACCAGATTTAAGCTGTTCTCACTAGCAAAGCAAATCCCTCAAGAATTAAAGAAGTCCCTTTGGCAAGGAAATATTGGTTTAGCTGCACTCCCAAACTACTTCTGTTTATTCTCCTCTCGACTAGAGAAACTGAACTGCAATTATTCAAAAATATATGTGTGTGTGTGCGTATATACATATACACAAATACATGTATGTACACAGACATATATAGAGATATTTACATTGTTGTTTTCTTCCCAGTTTCTCCATTCTATTCAGAGCACCTGAAGGAAGGTCACGTCAGACTGTTCCCAGCCAGTCGGTGTACTTCACGACATCTGGACAACCGGACAGTTACAGACAACATGTTGTGTGCAGGAGACACGAGGCACCTCGATGACGCCTGCAAGGTAAAACCCAATCCTGTTCCTCTTTTTAGGTCTGTCCTGGAAAGTCTGAGCTAACCAAACCAGAAGCCCAAGAAATAATTTGAGGAAGTTCTGCACTCGGCTGCGTGGAAGTTCTAGCAGACTTTTGTTGAACTGGCTCCTCTTTTTGCTTAATTCCCCATCCGTTATAGCTGGGAAAGCAGGCCACACTTACACAAGCAAACCAGAACAATACAGACTGAAAATCCCAAATATAGGAAATAGCACAAAACTGATGAGGAAACTCCACCTCAGCAGTACTTCCTAATATTTTCTCTTATGTAAGAATGCAAAACATTCAGGAGGAGGTTATGTAAGAGGAAAGGGGGTACCCCCTGCTGAAAAGAGGCAAAAAGAATAATAAAGGCCAAAAGATGGTGGAGAATGAGCTACTGTAGCACAAGGAGGTCACGCATTCAATCCACATCCTTTCCATTTAAACAGCTCTTCAACGATTTTGCTTTACTGTTACACACAGCAGTATAAAAACCTTGGATCTTTCTAGCTTGAATAGGAACATTCCTCTTTGTTCATATCAACGTCTCGCCTACATTTCATAAATCAGCACCATACGAAGTTAAAAGCTTTAGTGTTATAGGGGTTTTGGTGTCTCTCCCTACAAGAGGAGCATTGAGGGAATGTGAAACACAAAAAGTAGCTTATGTGGAAGTACTGAGAGCTCTTGATTTGTGAGCATACTACATAGGGCACTTCTGGAAGCACCATGGAAGCCAGTGGGGGTGGGGGGTACAAACCAACCAAACCAAAAAGGAGATTGTTACTAACCTTCTGCTTATCTGCAGGGTGACTCTGGAGGGCCTCTGGTCTGCATGAAGGATGATCGTATGTATCTAATTGGAATCATCAGCTGGGGAATAGGCTGCGGCCGCAAAGACATGCCTGGCGTTTATACAAATGTGAATCGTTATCTTGACTGGATTCAGGACAACATGAAAGCCTGAGAGAGAAGAATGAACTACCCACAGTGTTCTTCCTATGTCCTCGCAGCTTCCTTCTGCGTGCTTTAAGGATGCTGACAGGGCTTCCCGTTTGTCCAGATGCCTGTGACCTTCAGTTCAAGAGGAAAACAAACTGCAATGTGTGGGAAGGGCACATTCTCAAATTACTCTTCTTTCCTTACCACAGGTTATCAGAAGCTAACACTGCTCCCCTCATCCCCAAGCCTTCTCCCTGCACCAAATCACATGAGTGTGAGTCCAAATAAATGTTGAGCCAAGAGAGAAAAAATACAAGAGAGAAAACCATGCATCCCATAAGCAGCTATGTTGTTATGGAAATGATTGTGAATTGAAGGCAAAAGGAACAGGTTTCATTTCCTGAAAACTTAATCTTCCTGCTCCTTATTTGGCTGTAAATTTCAGACATTGCAGTCAGGCTTAAGCTCTGTCCTCACACCATTTTACTTTGGTTACTTAAGCTGGTCTGAGCTTGACTCCAAAACAAAGAGCAAAGCTGCAGGCATGGACTGCTTATACCTGTATCAATACACCACTTGCTTTTTCAGTTTGGAATGAACTCATTAACTGAGTCTGAGCTTAACTCACAGAGCAAATCCAGGCTGGCATGCTCGGTAGGACATTCTATTCTCCCACTTGCTTTTCCTCCTGTTAGGAATTAAATTTTTAAATAAATACAGAATTGGTTAAAAAAAACCCCCAAACTTAACAACAGCCTTGTCTGCCACAGAATCAACACGTTACTTTTTGAGTACTAATTTTCTATGCATTATCACCTGATATGAAAGCAAAAGCTTTCTTTAGCGCAGCAGAAGAGAGTGGAGGACAAGCACGCCGGTAGCAGTTTTAGCTGCCTGATAGATTTACAAGTAAAGATTGAGTCAGATCACACAGATAACGTGTAAAAATGGATTTTATTAATGCCCTTGCTGAAGGTTACCTATGGCATCAATCAGTTGCACCAGAACTTGCAATTCCACAAGCGCGATGCCGCTCATCCACTGCAAGTATCCATCACGTGAGAACCAGAAGGTAGGTTATCCTTTATTTAGGGTCACAGGTTCTTTTCGCGAGCGTGACCTGTGCATGCTGGATTCCACAGCAACCTGACAGATGCCACAGTCACACGTACAACAGCTTAGGGACAAATCCTGCTACCACAGAGAAAATACATTGGCATCTAGTGGCCAGAGAGCACATTACAGACAATACAGAATGGTGCGGATGCATCTCGTTTCATATTTATGCTGTACAGAGAGATGCGGTACAGGCTGGAATGGGCAGGTGCTGCCAGCTCCTGCAGAAGAAATGGTCCCAGTGAAAAATCCAGCGTACGCTTGAATCCACCTGCACAGCAGCTGATTGGTACAGGAAGTGGAATGAGGTAGGACGGCCAGAAACACTATAAAGGTACCAGGACAACCATCTCAAAAAAGTGATCAGGACAACTGTATCACCTTGATTTGTAACGCACAAGCAGAGTCAAAACGAGGTTCCAACAAATTACTAGGTTAGTGATTGTCTTCATTTAGCCACAGCACTCAGATGGAAGCTGACGCCATGTCTCCACAAAAATTTTCCGCCTCTCTCTTGACTTCCCAAAAAAGCTAAGAGAATCCCTACATTCAAATACTGTCAAAATGAGAAGAGAAGCAGAACTACATTCAGATGTCACTGCCCATCAGTTACAAGATCACATTACACTCAGCCCTTCACAGGACACCATGCTAAGACTGGTGGGTTTATTGATGGGCTTCTGGTCTGTCTCCAGAGATTTGAGACACTCGATGAGCATGACAGCTTATAAAATATCTAGGAAAAAAGCATCCACTTCTTCCCTTTCTCCCTCAGTATCACCATCCCCAATCTCCGGTTTCTTAAATTCCCGTCCTGAGTGGGATAATCTACCTTTCCACTTCTCCTCCCCGTCCCTGTGAGGCAGAGGGGTTAAATGATCTTTCTGCTGCCAAGAGCTATACGGCTCCCCAGCCTGGAAAAGGGCAGACACCAGACCATCACACTGGAGTTCAAGTTCACAGAAATTCAACTTTGTATCATCTACAAAGGGACAAAAACCAACCAAAATATAAGGAAGAGGAGTTACAAAAGGCAATAAATAGCTAGAATTTCCTTTAAGACAGCAAAATGAAAGTGATACAAGCTTACATAGCTGACTCACTAACCTCCAGGGACCTGAACACCTCTCCCATCTGCTATTGTTCCAAATACTTCTGACACAGCAAGGGATGAGATGGTTTTGGGTCAACCCTACTTGCCACTGCTCCAGCACCCTCGGCCCTGGCCCTCCTGCTCATGCTAATACAGGCAAGGAAGCAACCCTAAACAGATGGATGGGGAAAGAGGCTGCATCCAACAGCCTGGAACAGGAGAAACAGGGAAGTGCTCTTCCTCACTGTCAGGATCCTCTAGGTTCGGACTTGGAACTTGCCAGCCTTTGTCATGTATTTTATCCCCTTGAAGGGCTTATACTTCTCCCCATACATGTCCAAGCGATTCACCTTCAGTCCTAAAGGCAAACAAACACAGTGTAAGAGTGACTGCTGCCACAAACAAAGCAGACAGGCCTTCAGCGTAAAGGAACAAAAGAGCATAGGGAAAATTTTAGCAAGCAGTAAAGAGAATGGAGAAAGTTTACAACTGCTGTCAGAATCATTATGAATGCATCCACACCCTAAAATTCTTCATAGGTTTGTATGCACAGAACACAAGGAAATGTAGATAGGCCGTTTCACTGAGCACCAGAGAGAACAAATCCATTTATCTGTAGTCAAAGCACGTGATATTTGTAATTGAAGAACTTGTTTCAGACAGAGTGTACTTCACAAGGCCTCCAGAGCTACTTCAGTGACCTTGCAGACTGAGCACTGACACAGCAGAGACTGTATTACCTGACAGTCACTTACCAGATATAGCCAGCTGCTGAATTTTAAACTGCAGGTTGATAGTGGGGTTTTCATCTGGTTTCGATGTCCCAGCTTGCAGGCTCACAGTCCCCTTCAAGCTTGGCAGCTTCTGGGGGTTTATCTTTCCCACATCCCACGACAGCAGCTTCAAGAGACAGAAAACGCATCAGTGACACAGAAATGCCATAACACCCTCTAAAGCAGAGTCCCCTTCCAACGTCAGCTTTTAACATTTCTTTATGGAAAAGGTTTTTGTCTTAGTATCTTGCCTTTTGTATTGGACAGACACAGTGCAGGCTTAAGGAGCAGCTGCCTCAGACCTCTGTTCTCCCTTTCTCTTTCCATGAGGATCCCCCAAAACCTACCACAAATGCTATTTCCACTGCATGTGCTACAGGCCCCATTTCCTATGTGTAACAGTGACAAAAATAATGCAGAACCGCCTCCTTTCCAAGTGGCTGAAGCAGTGCTGCTCTTCTGTGGGTAAACCAACAGACTTAAGTTTCCAATAAGAAAGGAAGTGAACTCCAGGGCATGCGGGACTAACCAACAAAACCAGAACACCCCAAAATGAAACAAATCTTATTAAGCCACCCAAACCCTCAGTGTTTACAAAGGGTCAAGCCTAATGTGCAGGACTAGGCACGACAACCTGATATGCAGAGGTCTGTAAAGCATCCCCCAGACTAATGCCTCATCACACATTTATGGGTTTTCTGCACACACGAAGGAAACAGAACAACTCACACAGACACTGAGCTATTTTTTGTGAGGATTAATACAACTTCTAATACATAATTGTCCAGGAAACGTTCTCGCCCCAGAAAAATATACCACCTTCAGAAAGCAATAGTCAAGGAAACATTCACGTATGCATGAACAGCTCAACTTCATTTGCTGAAAGGTCAAAATGATTACAAAAAAATAGAAACTAATTTCTCTCGTTCCTCTCACCTTTGTAACTGGATCAAAGGTATGTGTTCCCTGAGAGGGCGTGAGGGTCATATTTAAGACACCTTTTGGCATCTGGCTTGTGACCATCACTCCCTCTACAGTCTTCCCCATAGTCTGCTTCGGCCCCACTGTGATCTCAAAACGTCCCAGCGAGCTGCTATCCCGGAAGCTGATGTTGTGTTTAACATAGACAGGGATTGCCACAAGACTAGAATAGAGAAGCGAACAGAATGTCCTTGTCAATCTCCTCCCTTCATCTTTGCCTTTCCTGACGCAGCCCTTGCCTTCTACACTGCAAATTAATCGACTTAAAAGAGGAGTAAATCTGTGCCCATTTGTTCTATCTAAGAGCAAAGTCAGAATCCTGTCCTCAAGTCTTAATTACACTTTTTTTTAATCAAAAGTATCTTAGCTTTCTACCTCTCTACAGGACAGGTAACTACAATCAATATAACAAGGGGACTAAGAAAAGGATGAAGAATTTTTTTGCATGTTCCAACCAAGCTGGCAAGTAGTTCCAGGTAGCACAGCAGCACTTGAACTTCATATTTGTGCTTTTGATTGGATTTCGTGCTCCTTTTCACTTCCTTGAGATGAGTCTGACTAAGTCAGAAAAAACGCTTTAGCATCTGTAACCCAAATTAGCACACGGTAAGCGGCTTCTAGAAAATGGAGCCAACAATGGACAAGAACTAGTCAGGGAGAGATCAAAACCCAACAAGATTATCAAGCTGTCTCGGTTTATTCTCAGAAGTTTTTTTATAAACGTAGGAAATCAACAGCTTGATTAATCCCTACTGCCTAATTCTCTCCCTCTTTAGTCTGTTCATCTGCTATCGGCCTTTGAAAAATGCTGGCTGACCAAACAGAGATGGTGGACTCACTGCTCCAAATAAGGAGAAAGCGGGGAGCTTAAAAAAGAAATGCAAGTTACCATGCACCTTTACTTCATTTGGCCACCTGATATGTAAAAACAATTTTTTTTTCCTTCTTTTTTTTAAAACTACCCGGGAAGATCCCAATTTTGTAATTCACGGCCCTACATTCATCACCTACTTCTGAGCACTGACGTGGTAGGAGAGCAAGCGAAAGTTTCCATCGGGCGGGATGAACGAGAGTATCCTCTCCGACTCCCAGCGCTTAAAACGCACACAGGGATGAAAGCTGACGTCATCCAATAACCGAGGGTTCTGAAACAGAAGAAAGTCACAGTGTTAGTGAAGGGCGGTACTACTTAAAATAACTTCTGCTTCTTCTCAATCTTCTGTCCATGAAGGGCATTCAACGCTTTCTGCCTGCTTGCAGGTCTCTATATTCCAACATGTTGAACTATTTGATGCTGTTTTGTCTGTGCGATGGCAGGACCCAATAACCTCTTTCCCGTGTTAGAATATTGTCAAATATTACGTTAATATACTCATAAAAAAGACAACCCTTTAGGGCACCTGCTGAAGCACCACGATCTCCCAGAAACTTAATCACAGCACACACTAACAGCACTCTTAAAGAATCTGAAAATAAAACGTTAGGCTCAGAATTGCTGAAGTTCACTATGAGTTGGTTCTTTCTCTCTTTGTTTGGTACACCCAGGTTCTTCTATACTGGGGTCCATCAGCGTGAGGCTGAGATCCTAGCAGCAGGCCTGGGAAACCTTTCTCTTTGGTAAAGATACATCTTCAAGCTTTACCATAAAGGAGAGGGTAAGGTCTGGCATCCCAGTCAGCTTGACACAAGCGTCAATCACCCCTTGGATTTCAGCAGTAATCGTGGAGCCTGCAGAAATAGAGTAAACACGGGACGTTATGTGAACCTGATCAAGAAAATAATCTCAGTGGGGGAAAACTACCAGTGGGGAGGAAGGAATCTATTATCTTTATGAAATATTACAGCTCATTATGTTGCCAGCTCAACGTTTCTCTCATTCCCAACAACTTCTAGCGAAGATGCGTACAAATAAGAACGACTGACACCAGCAACGTCCATTTTAATGGTCGAACAACAGCTCCCAACTCTAACAAGACCAGGATGCACAAAAGCTAAGGAGATAGCGCTGTGCAATTTTCACTCACTTTCTATTTTCCAAATAAAGAATTTCTTACAAGAGCTCAGGAACAAGTGAAAATCTTTGTACCTGTCTAAAATTTTTGACTGAATAGCACTCACAAGCTGGCAACGTTCCAGAGTAAGAATAGGAATAGAGCTTCCCACGCTTAGATGAAGAAGCTCTTCTTTGGAGATCTAAGTGTCTTCAGGCACTACCAGGACCCTCATCTTAGCCAGAAGCAGCTCCCATACCTGATTTGTCAATGATCGCATCTATCTCCTCAATCACATCAAAATACGCCTCGTTGTTGGTGTATTTTACACCAGTACGTCTCCAAGGCACCACTGATAGCTGTCCAGTAGGAAGCTGGTCACCCACATTCGTGCTTCCTGCAAAATAAAGGCAATAACAAGCACAGAAGTTAGACTCTGCTCCAGAACAAGTCCTTGGCTCATAAAAAATAAGCGCAGTTAATCCCTGAGACCCTCTCTTTGTTTGTAGGAGGTCAATTACTCTTCCAGACTCACTGTTTGCATTCTACAGTTTACATCTCAGGGAGAACTGTAACTGAAAACCAAACCAAAACGCTACCCCAACAAAATCCCCACGCTAAACAATGGACGTCATCTCATGCTGTAACTGGAAACATAACGTGGCTGTTTCAGTTACAAACAAAAGTGCAGCTGGTACTAGATGGGAAGGAACCTCAAAGCCAAGTACCAACGTGGGACTCTCTAAGGGCTCAGTGCTGGGTCCAGCCCTGTTCAATGTCTTCATCAATGACCTGGATGAAGGCAGCGAGTGCACCCTGAGCAAGTTTGCAGATGACACTGAGCTGGGTGGAAGTGTGGATCTGCTGGAAGGTAGGGAGGCTCTGCAAAGGGATCTGAACAGGCTGGACTGCTGGGCTGAGTCTAACCGCATGAGGTTTAACACGGCCAAATGCCGAGTCCTGCACTTGGGGCACAACAACCCTGAGCAGCTACAGACTGGGAGAAGTCTGTCTGGAGAGCTGCCAGGAGCAGAGGGACCTGGGGGTGTTGGTCGACAGTGA
>WAAB01005258.1:0-53600 GCA_013389865.1 Piaya cayana
CACTGATAGCTCGGCTTTCATTTGTTCTGTCTGTCAAAGAAAATGATTACTGTCATTCCAAATCCTGGTGTCGTGGGAACTAAACACACCCCTATGGCCAGGGCGGGTCAGCATAACTGAATTTACTTCACATCTGTCCTGCAACAATGCTGTTGCAGTGTTGTTCCTCCCTTTCTCATGAGAACTGTTGCAGGTACAGTCTGCCTGACCTGCAGGAGGGAAGAGAGGGGAAGCTTGTGGCAGTGCATATGCTTCTGAGTATCAAGCTATTTGCAGGTTTCTGCTGTAGCAGTTTGTAAGAGAATTAGCAGTTCACTTGCCTTTTTTTTTTTTTTTTTAACCTTCTAAACACTGATTTTTTTTCCCCACTCTTTTGTTATTTTTTGAATGCTTTTTTCAGTCTTGGGAAGGAGGGACGGTTCTTGTACAACCAGGTCAGGTACTGCTACATGTGGGATCTCGATCAGTTGAGAATGTGTGACTGATGGATGTTTATATGTTTTTGCCTAAACGGGAAACGTGTCCTGGAAACAGAAGTTAATTTTGAAAAATTATAACTTGGTACAATAAATGCTAGTAGCTTTTAACATCCTGTCAAAAATCTGATGCAGACGCTCTGATCTTTGGCACTGTGCTTCTCAACATTGCTATGTCCACCTGTCTAGGAAAGATGAAATTAGTCTGTGTCCCTCAGACATGCTTGAGTTTGTATTTTACAAGGTATTCAATTTGAAGTTGATGAGAACTTTAATCTAAAACCATAGAATCATTACACAAAACTGTTTTGACTTGAGAAGAGAATCATGATGTGTGGCTGTGGAGCGTACTCAAGATATGTGTGGTTGGCCAGAGTTTACTGTCCATTGCAAGAGAAGTTCTAGTGTACTGGTTTTACCTTGTAGAGTTGCTCCTCTTGCTTGTCCGGCCTAGCTAAAGACCCTCATATTTTAAAAATTTCTGCTATTACCTATGTGGCATTTATTATTCCCTTTTTGTGACTGTGAAACTATTGGTACCTTAACCAGCAAAGCACCAAAATTGTAATTTTTTAAGCTGATGTATTTTGATGATATAGTTGTGGCCCAAGCGAAGGAGGCTTGACCAGGAAGGGAAGTGGCAGGAACTCCTTAGACTGATTTCACAGCTAAAGTAAATGGACTTGTGATTTTAAGGGAAAAACTAAGTTGCAAGTACTGGGCTGCCATACATGTATGTGAAATTTCAGTAGGATTTGGGAGGTTTTCATAGAATCATAGAACAACCGGGTTGGAAGAGACCCACTGGATCATGGAGTCCAACCGTTCCTATCAAACACTAAACCATACCCCTCAGCACCTTGTCCACCCGTCCTTTAAACACTTCCAGGGAAGGTGAATCAACCACCTGCCTGGGCAGCCTGTTCCAATGACCAGTGACACTTTCTGTGAAAATTTTTTTCCTAATGTCTAGCCTAAATCTCTCCTGGCGGAGCTTGAGGCTTCAGAAAGATTCCACAGTTACATAGAAACCGTTTTGAGGTGTCTGCAATGTCAAGTTTTCAAAAGTGTTGGTCTAGAGATTGCCTGGTTTGACACATGTATCTTTTAATACAGCTTAGATTTTTGTGTATGAAAGCTGGAAATCGAATGTACCATTTATTGAGCTGTTGTGAACAGAAACCTGTCTTCCTCTACCCTCCCAGTCTTTTATTCACCAGATGAAACGTTAACATGCTTTCTATCTGTTGAAAAAAGGAAATAGGGGTCACAAGGCTGCTTCCTAGGGTTTAGCATAGGAAAAAAACTATTATAATATAGTTAGGCATGGTAATTTAGCTGATGCCTTAAAAAAGCTCACAGCCTCAGGGTGGTTTCTTTGTAATGGTAAGCATCAATAATTTGTTGCCTTTCAGTGGCTTTAGCAAAGCACTGGTTTGCAAAAACTGTTCTCCAGCTTTGCACTTGGGACTGTGGAAAACGTCCTCAGCACCTGCTACTTGAGACAGAAATACTGGATGGTAGCTGGAGGCCAAGGGCTTCCAGGTGCTTTTGGCAGTGCCAGGTGATGGAGAATGCAGAGAAGGTGGCCTCATGCTGGAAATGGCTTCTGCGTCCTGTTTCAAGGCTATCTTTAATCTAGCCTTGAGCCATAGAATTGCTGAATGACGTGCTCAGTGTAACTGAGACAAGGCGTAGGCACGCTGATCTAGATGCTAGGAATTTCTTAAGCTTTTTAGTGTATCTCACAATCATCTCTTGTGGTGCACCAAAACACTTGTGTTCAAATAGCTAACTAAATGCCTAGTTAATCTCGACTTTAAATAATAAGGTGGTTAACCAGGACTCAGAATTTTGTTCTTTCTGCATGCTATTAAAGACAGTATCTTAAAATAAAGGATTATTGGCAGAGTCCGGTTTTGAAGTAGTGAGCTGGTGCTGAAATTTTCCTACAGTAACAGCAGTAATCAGTGTGGTAGCAGAAATGTTAAGTCCATGTTAGCTGTCTTTTCTAGTGGAATTTTCAGTGGTAGTAACTGTTCCTGAACAGACATAAGAACAGAGAAACCCTTTTTAGACAGCTGCTCTGTTCCCTGTCTTCACTATTTACTTGAAAATGATTTATTGTGAAGATAATTTCATCAGTGTGGCCAGAACTCCTAAAGGAAGACTACACAAACTGTGGTGAGAAAGAAATCTCTCCCTGTTGGTTACTTTCTAAACAAACAAACCCAACAAAAAAGGGTTACAATATTACATAGGATGTTTATGAAATTTTCTCAAGAAGGGATATTATATGCCATAGATTTTTAAAACAAGCAATTCATTGGGCAAGGCGTTAGGCTGTATGCTGTTACTTTTCTGTTGTTTTTTCGCTGTCTTTTTCAATCAATGAAGGTGACCTGATTTTTAAGAGATAAAGCTTATGTAGTATAAGAAATAACATTTTATTTACTCATTACCAAAATTTTAGTGAAGATATGACTTCCCTTGTAAGAGATTACAATAATTATCCCAGCTGCACTGCATAAATGGTGATAATTTTATAATTAAGTTCTTGTCTAAGCAGTGTTCTCTTCAATTTTAAATCATAATTAATTCAATTTTTATGGGGGAAAAATGGTTTTACAAGTGAAATCGCAAGCATTAAATCCCAACAACATAATTGATTTTTATTCTTATTTTCCTTTTTCAGGAAGTTAGTCATGACACAAGAAGATTTCGATTTGCTCTTCCTTCCATGGATCATGTTTTGGGTCTCCCTGTAGGTATGTTCCTATCTCTCCTTACTGAGAATCCAAGCATTGTTAATGATACTATTAGAGATTTTGTGGGGATATTTTCCTATATTTTGAACTACTGAATTTTGAGTCGTGGTTTGAACTGGTATTTAGAGCTTTGCAAGGTTATCCTCATGCTGTGAGTCGTCTGTAAGGTCAGAAATCTTGTATACTTAGGGAGAGAGTACATCCAGCTTGTTTGTGTGAAGACAGTAGGAACTAGTCTTCACTTGCATTTTTCCACTTTCAGCTTTCCTGTGTGTGTATTCCCTAGGTGCTTGGTCACTTTGGTCCCTTTCCATCCCCTAGGGCAGTGCTCTTAAATACTTCTCCTCTAAAACATGCGGTTTACCAGATGATCTGCTGACTTCTGAATTTGCAGCCAGTCTCATGGAATTTCTTAATCACCAGAGGGTGGATATTTCCTTAGGCCTTGCCACATGGCGCGTTGCCTTTCGTAAGAACTTAATGCTATTATTTCCCACTGCTTATATAAAGAACATTTAATTGTGAGTTGTGTTTAATAGGAACTTGTACTTTAACAACCTGTTTCAGTAAACTGTGGATCGGATGCTTTGGCATAGTCCTCGGCACCTTTCTGGCATTGCAGTCTGTCATGTTTAATTGCCTTTTTGTTTGGGATCTATTTTTCTCTTGATCCTGAGGAGTTTCCCTGCCTTGCCTATAAGGAACATGAGTGAAGAGTGAGTTGTCTCACCTTGGTAATTGTTCTTGTCCTATACACTAGTTTAAAAGAAGCTCCCTGGGGTCAATTTGGCCTGCTGGATGACACGTCTTCCTCCAGTGTTTTAGTTGGTCAGGGCAAATCAGCCACTTGTTTCAGCATAGCCTGAGAAGGCTCACATCTGGCCCTGCATGGTCCCAGGACCAGCGTAGTTGTGCTCCCAAAGGTGCTCTGCATGAGCCAATCTGTGGGTGACTGAGGGAGTGGCTTGCTGGGCAAGATTTAGGAAGCAAAGAGAGCTGAAAGTTGGTGAGGGTGGTAAAAGCAGCTGGGAGTAGCAGGCTTGGGAGCCATGGGACAGATAATGGTGTGAACTCTGCATATTTAGTCCAGCAGCAGCATTTCACTTTTACCAGCAGCTGGAGTGTTATAAGGGAAAAGCACAGTTCACTCTGAGGGAGAGTGCGATTTCATATGGCCCCATGCAGAGGCTTCCAGCTCCTGTCCTGTTAGGGCTGGGTAGAGCTCTAGCAATTAAGAGCGTATGGCATGTTTTCCATTTGGGAGGAGCCCCTTTTTTGGATTTGTACCAATTCTTGTGAGACATAACCCAGCAGCAGCTCCCGTCTGTCCAAGTTCAGAGTCTGAGATGGTGACTCACCATGGGTCTGTTCCTCGAGGAGGCAGCATCAAGGCCACCCCCTGCCCAGAGGAGGAACGGGAGGCGGCTGTGGCTGCAGCTTCCTTCAGGTCTTCCCTGGCAGGAAACGCATACTACCGGCTTTGCTGAGAGGGTTGTTTGAATCATCCTTACATTATTATGTCTGTGTACAGCTTCAAGTGAGTAATGGTTGTTCATTTCCCAAGTTACTGGGTAGTACATCTACATTCACCTGGTAGTTTGCCTCACGGGCCCTCTGGCTCGGCAAACTAACTCTTAGTAAAATCCCGCTATTGTGTTCCCATAACAGGCAGAGGAGTTGCACCATCTTTGGAAAGCTGCATTCGTCTTAAGATGTAGTTTGCTCTGTTGACCTAGTGGGGATAAAATACCTAGGAGGAGATTTGTTTTTTATTATTCTTCCTTGGGTCTCTTCAAGGTGTTGGAATTCTGTAGGAAAACTTTTAAAAGGAGTTAGTTCTCGGTTTCTTTCATCAAAAACTAGGCATTGAGAAAATAAACTATTGTAGAGAGGCCAGGGAATGCGTGACATTGAAATGTGATTGCTACATTCAAATGTTAAGCTGGAGAGACAACAAGGTTATAAAAGTGCTTTATATCTAGGCAGCCTCTTGGCAGACATGAGTGATCTTTGGTCAAGGAGAGTACAGTTATAACTGCAGTATAAAAGTTTGTAACTAACATGTTAATAAAGAAGTGCGAACAGCACTTGACAGCTTTCCTCTCCTTTCTCATTTTCACTCTACTATACCTGGGAGTTGTATCATATCTTTGGAAGATCTTGCATACAGGTAGGGCTTTGATAAGTGTAAATGCAGAAAGCTGTCAAAACAGATATGATTGACGTTCACAGTTAGCAGTGGAGTTGCCTGTCTTTCCAGGTAGAATGTGTGCATGGTTAACCACAACTCTGGCCAGGTGTTACACTGTCAGGAAAATGAAAGAGGAAAAAATGGTCCCCCATAACAAGGCAGCTAGGAGAGCTTTGAGACAGTGTTTGCAGTCACTGCCAACTCAGTACCTCCACTGAAAGAAAAATCTCTTGAAAGCAAATGGTTTTTTTTTTTTTTTCTTCCCTGTGTACAGGACAGCATATCTACCTGTCTGCACGGATTGATGGAGCTCTTGTTATTAGACCTTACACTCCAGTTTCCAGTGATGATGACAAAGGCTTTGTGGATCTTGTTGCCAAGGTGAGAATGTCACGCTCTCTTACTAGGCTGGGCAACTTCTGAGTCCACCTTTACACTTGCAGTGCCACATGAAGTCTGATGTGCTGGTGCCTGCTCAGATATGTGCCACTGGGGACTTCCACCATTGTAACAAGTGATCTGCAATTACCTACAATCCATGTGATGTTTCACAAGAACTTCTGTATTTGCATACTGCAGTTTTCCAAAGTCTGTGTAGGTCTGCAGGTGTTCACAAAACTTTTCAGTCCTTCTGAAATTAATCTTGCCTGAACTGTTAGCTTCTTCTGAAGTCATTATGATCATCAAGAACAGTGATCATTATCATTACTGATCCAGACAGTGTGAATGATTGATTTAATTGACTAGAATGTGACTTTGAGTCTTGACCTGGATATCTACATTCCCTCTTAGTGTTTTCATTGGGTTTTTTAACAGATCTACTTTAAAGGTGTCCATCCAAAATTTCCTGATGGAGGGAAGATGTCTCAGTACTTAGAAAGCCTGAAAATAGGGGATACTATTGACTTCAGAGGACCAAGTGGCCTTCTTGTCTACAAAGGAAAAGGTGAGGCTGTGACTGTAAGATGTAATTTCTCCAGGGTACACAATATAGAAAAAACATACTGCATTGTATTAGTATGGTCACAGTCTTTTTTAGCTGGGTTCAAGTCTTCCTCAGCACACAAGAAATTGCTAGTCTTACTTAAGTCAATGGCCATCCTGAGGGAAATTGTAGTGATTGTAGAAGCGATTGGTTTTGATGCTATTCTCAAAGAGGGGAATTCTCTCCCTGACAATATGTTCATAGTTTGTACACGGATAGAAGCGCTTGGTATTTGTACTGTGCAAGTGAAAATTATCGGTAGGAATTACTTCTATGCCAATATAAAATATCTGACTTTGGCATAGTGCAGCCACAAATGTGTTACAAAAGCCTTCTGGCAGTTTCATGAGCAGCAGAAGTCAGACACGTGGTTTTCCAGAGCTTTGTATTTGTGTTTGTGTTATCCTGGATGAAGAGAGGTATGAATACAACAAATGCAACATTTTGGGCAATTTCAGACTTTGTCAGATTTGGCTGAAACCGGCAAATAAGCTCAAAAAGAGGGGATAAATATACAAAAAACATACCCTGCATATTTCAGTTTTTCCCTTAAAATAATCTGCATGGGGTACATAATCTGAGCAGATGAATTCCTTTGTGTGGTAGTGCTTCCAGAATCTAGGCTTCTGAATATCACTGTGTGTATGGGATGTGAATAAATATAAATACAGGTAGTAATGGATTGATGCTACAGTCAGGAGTCAGTAGTAACCTATGTCAGTGCCTGATGTGATCATCAATTGTGTTACAATCTCCAGTCTTCTTTCAGGATTTCATTTGTGACATCTTCACCTTCGTCTCTTCCATGCTCCTGCTTTACAGAGATGGAAGGTTGACAGGACTGAAACAAAGTCAATTAGCTGAACGTGCTGGAAACGCCTCATAGGCCCCATCTCTTGTTTTCTTCAGTGTTTTCCATCTCTCCCACTCTCTCATTTTAGGCGAGTTTGCTATTCGTCCTGAAAAGAAAGCTGAACCAGTTACTAAGAAAGTGAAATATGTGGGGATGATTGCAGGAGGGACTGGTACGTATATGTCAAGATTCATCCTTGGTTTCTGACATCTGGTAGATATGTATGTTTATATTTTCTCTCATGCTCTCTTGTGCTTCCTTTTGTTCCTTTGCATTCTATTGTCATTGACCTTCCTTTCTCATTCAGGGATAACACCTATGCTGCAGATCATTCGAGCAATCATAAAAGACAAAGATGACCCTACCATTTGTCAGCTGCTGTTTGCTAATCAGGTAATATTTTATAATTTTTTTCTGTCTCTAAAGTTTATTTGACTAACAGAACTCTACAGAGAAAATGAAATTCTTGCTGAGAAAGCTGGGTACAGAAATATAAAACCTGAGGAGAGAAATGAACTGAAATGTTGAAAACTTTCCATGTAAAGCACTGTAAGGAATTGGTTTTCAGTGCTATTATGGAAATGCCACTTTCCTTTCAGCTAATTCTCGTTTTTTCCTGTGTCTCATTGCTCTGTTTCTAATCCAGTTTTTAAATGTTTTAAAACTCTACATGCCTTCATGCAAGTTATAAATGCTTTGGGCAGACTTTCAGGGTTGTCCTTAGTCAACACATAAAAGAAGCATACATTTGTTTCCTTCAGCTATTGTAACTCCAAAACTTCACAGCAGGGTTTATATCTATAATCATAGAATCATAGAATCACCAGGTTGGAAAAGACCCATCAGATCATCGAGTCCAACCATTCCTATCAAAATTCCTATCAAAATTCCCTGCAACTGTGAATTACAAAGTGTAAGTCTCCCACCAAAGGAGATGGGAAAGAGTCTTACTAGAGCAGAATAAGAAATACCCTGGAGAAAACTTCACTAAACCATTTGTATTCTCATTGAAGAAGATACTGAAAATGGGACTCTGGCAGGAAACCTCATTTCTAAGGGTGACCAGAGGTGTCATGGTCAGAAAATTAACTCTGCTTAGGTCTTCCATTTTAAGAACACCATAGGGGAGGTGAAAGTTAACATTGGTCTCCAGCAGCTCCTTCAACTACAAAACTGTTATTCTGCATGGCTGTCTCATTTCCAATCTCTTTGTCAGTTTTTTAATGTTTCTGTTGCTCTTTGCAACTGCCATGATGGACAAATGGAAGATCTCTCTCTCATCCATGGAATCTTTGCAGCTGAGTTTTCTTGGGTGACCAGGTAACCCACATGATGATGTGCTGCTGGACTGCAACACCCCTTCTTTACCTGATGTGCTTCTGATGTTAATCCTTTTGCTTTTAAATTTCTCCATCACAATATTTGTTTCGGTACTATGAGCCGTTATTTGTGGTGAGCGTGCCTGTGCTTCTTCAGGCTCTCCTCTGCCATTCCTCTTTCCTCTGAGACTCAGTACGTCCTCATTTCCTTTGTATGATATCTGAGTTATAAACTGAGATTTTTTTCTACCCAGAAGCCACAATCCAAGTCCCAACAGGTGCTCCTGTTCTTACACTTTATGCAGCAACAGCTCTGTGAGAGCCCTGCCAGTGCCCTCTGGTGCCAGGTTGCTGTGCCTGCAGCAGCTGGTCTCTGCCCAGCACTGCAAGGGGGCATGAAGTGCAGTTGACATCAAGGCAGGAGGGCCAGGATTTGCCATGAGTAATTCAGGATGACTAATGCAGGGTTAGAGCTGCTTTAGCAACTTAGAAAACCTACTGCTTCTTGCAGGCAGGACTTGAGGAAAAGTTGCCTGCCTATTAGCAACAGCCTGTGTAAACATCAGTACTTGGCTTTAAGGAATCCTTGAACCCAGTAACTGCACAAATTTAAAGCAGCCTTGTGACAAATGATTAATCAGGAAAGCCTTCAGACTAGATTTTTCTCCGTTATATTCAGTGTTTTTAAGTATTTTTTTTTAAATATCTGTTTTGCTGATGTTCTGTTTTGTTGCTCCTGAAAGAACTGTGCTGGATTACAGATGACAATATATGTAGGCTTGGACTGCGCTCTGACTAGCACACTGTGGGGTTGGTCAGATTCAGTAACAGCCTTTCTGGAACACATGCAACTGGAGATCCAGAAATAGGCACCTTCTCAGCAATAGTTGCTGGCACATTCCTCTGTACCCCCCCCCCCAGTTACAGACATAGTGGTGTCCTCAGTGCCTCTTTTAGCCTTGGCCCTTTACTCTCCTCCTTGAACTGCAATTACTTTTATGGGAATAAGGCTTTCTTTTAGCCTTCAGTTATGTTGCGTCACGGGGAGCAGAACTTGATACTCTGGGTAAAATTTATTGTTCCAATCAGAATTTAATACCCTTTCAGTTACCTGTTGTTCCATGTTGTGTTTAAAAAAACAAGCAGTCTCCATATAGCAGTGCTTGTGAAATTGGAAGTGGCAAAAATTGGCATTTTCCTGACTGAATGGTACAGTAGGGAGGGGTAGGGAGATACTTGTACAGTCACGGTTAGTTTTTTGAGGAAAGTTGCTGTTGTGATGGGAGTACCAAAAGAGGCCTTTACTCTTCTGATGCTGCCACTTCCCTCAATGAGTGAACATTCTGTGTTTTGATACAGATTTTATTTTGTTTTATTTTTTGGAGGGAAGGCATTGCACGGTCAGGATTTGGGAAAGTTCTGAATGTTTTTATTAGCTCTGCCATGGAATAGTTGTGGGAATAACTGTGTTTGCTCTCTCCAGCCGTCAAAGCAGATTTGAATAATGTGTTCCATCTCACGGGGATGTAGCGTAATTATTGATTTCCTTATCCTGCAGACCGAGAAGGATATCCTGCTACGTTCCGAGTTAGAGGAGATCCAGGCTCAGAATCCCGGTCGCTTCAAGTGTTGGTACACACTGGACAGAGCACCTGAAAGTAAGATCTAACATGCTGAAAACTTGTTATAGGCATTAACACATGTTTGACAGCAGATGTGTGATGTCATGTGCATATTTCTAAGCTCTTTTCTTGCTTAATCATAGAATCACCAGGTTGGAAGAGACCCACTGGATCATCGACTCCAACCANAGATATTTGTAGAGAGCAATGATGTCTCCGCTCAGCCTCCTCTTCTCCAGGCTAAGCAGCCTCAGGGCCCTCAGCCGCTCCCACAACCCCTGTTCTCCAGACCCTTCCCCAGCTCCATTTCCTTCTCTGGATATGCTCCAGCTTCTCAAGGTCTTTCCTGGAGTGAGGGGCCCAAAACTGAACCAGGATTTGAGCTGTGGCCTCATCAGTGCCGAGCAGAGGGGAACAATCCCTTCCCTTCTCCTCTGGTCACACTGTTTCTGGGGCAGGCTGGGATGCTTGTTGGCCTTCTTGATCAGCTGGGTCACTGCTGGCTTATGTTCAGGCAGCTCTCAACCAAAAGTCCAGAGTCCAGAGAGGGTCACAAAGATAGGAGGGCTGGAGCACCTCCTGTATGAGGACAGGCTGAGAGAGCTGAGGCTGTTCAACTGAATCATGAATCATGTCTGAATGCATGGCATTATTCTTCACACAGTGATGCACAGAAATTCTTAGGCATACTCAGGCAATGTTTCCCAAGCTACAACACTCGCCTCAGGTCAATGGTAACGCAGTGTTCCTGCCATGACCACACCTGAATATTTGCCATGGTTTACTCTGATCTGATGTGATCTTCCTTTCTCCTTCCTCACAGGCATAAATATAACATGTTATCTTACTGTCTCGTGTTTAGAGCATGCATCAAGGCAACCGTGGTTGAGAGTGTCAGAGGCACTGTGTCTTGGGGAGATGTCTCCCTTTGTGGGCTGTCACTGTGTGGCAATTCACAGTAGCTGATCTTCTCCCTAGGCAATGGAATTGCCTTTGTGTTAATGGTGTTTCATAATGAAAATACTGTTTCAGTTTGGTGCAGATCAGTTTTAAAGATAAGGTGATACAGCTGGCTGGTCTAGGTGAGAGGATGAACCAGTTGTATGTGCCTTCCTCAGCTCTCCAAGTTTGAGGAAGAGAAGGCTAAGTAGTTTGTATGTCATTCATCACTGTTTTCCTTTCTTACCATTCCTTGTCATGCCCATGCACATCAGCATAGATTCACACTCCTTATTCAACAGTAGTTTGGAGCAGAGAAGGAAAAGCCATATGCCTTCCCTTACCTTGTGACCAAGAATTCACCTCCTGCAGGGTGGTGGGGACAGTCTTGCAGTCCCCAGTCAGTTGCTGTCATTTCGTCTTCTGCAGTGGTTTTCTACTCTAATTTCTAAGGCAGCTTAGCTTAAGGTATAATCACTGTTTCATTTCTTCGAGACTTAGGAGTTGTGAACTGATCTTAGCAGCTGTGATAAAAATTCCTCCTTAGACCTTCTCAACAGTGTTTTGCACTTTCACTACCATACGCGAAACCAGACCAAAACTGGAAATTTTTGTATAGCCTATGGGAGAAAAATGTGTCAGCCTTACTATGCCCAGAGGTTTGCGTCAGCAGCTTTTTGCATCCTGAGCAAGGAATGTGATGGGTAAACCAGAATCCCAGTATCAACTAATGAGCACCAGGAGTGTTCCTACTGGGAACAACTTCATCAGCTAGATTACCCCTAGTGAACCTGTAAACAGTGCGTTAAGGAAGATAGATGTTGTTAACTTCACAGTGCTAGAGCTGAGAAGATTCATATTCTAGTCACAGCTCTGCTTGATATTTCCTTGAGGCTTTAAGCAGGCTTTATTAAAAGTTAACCTTTACTTTTTTCTCTATACAATGATTTTGCATCTTAAAAGAAGAGGTGGCATTTTTTCCACGTGGCGTAACTATGTTGAGGGACACATACAAGTGGAGTGTCCAGAATGTTACTTAAAAAACTCCACCCTTCATGCTAAAGAAGTGACTTGTATCAATCTTTTCCTCTTTTTTTTTACCTAATCCCCCTTCCCCTACTTTCAATTTTTTTACAGGTTGGGAATACAGCCAAGGATTTGTGAACCAAGAGATGATCAGAGACCACCTGCCCCCACCTCAAGATGATGTTCTGATCCTCATGTGTGGACCTCCTCCAATGATCCAGTATGCTTGCATTCCCAACCTGGACAAACTGGGCTACACCAAGGACATGAGGTTCTCCTTCTAAAGAAGAGCGATAACCCAGTGATCTCATGTAGAAGGGAAGGAAAAAGTATTTAATGGGGAACAGGACAAAGTTACAGAGACAGCTGATGCGCAGTGCTGGGAAGCTACATTTACCTTAAAAATGCTTCATATTTTCTGAATCTTTGGCAAGTAAGACACTTAAGCTTAGCTGTACTACAACTGTACTGTATATTGCACAGAAACAGCGGTGTTGTGGAAAGGTAGCAGTGCCTACTGCTCACCTGTGTTGTTGTTGCCGTGTTTGTCATATGGAAAGTTTGTACTCCATCTCCAGGACTGGCAGTCTGGCTGCTTTGGGCAGTAAACACTCATTTACACCTCTCTCAGCGCTATAATCCAATAGCAGTAATAGCCAACTTCCTAACACTGTGCATCCCCAGTATTTTGTTTGGTATGAAAACATGCAGAATGTGCTGGATCTTTTGCCTTGCTTGTGCCAAATTTTAATCTTTACGGAGCTTTTACAGTATGAGAGCGAGGGGCATTTGCTTTGTGTGCATAGTCTTTGTGACATTAGATGCTTAAAAGTGCTTTTTCAGTGAAGGATGACAACTTATCATTTATGAGTGAAGTTGTTTGAGCTGGATTGTTAATCAAAACAGAGGGGTAGACAAAATTTGTTTCCTTTGTATTTTGGAATAGCCTCTCTTAAACGCAGATGATGTTACAGGTGGTCACAGTTCTTATCTCTGGGCAATGAATGAAACTACAGAAAGCAAGCGGCTTTATGCACTGTTCCACAAATGCCTGGAATTTTTGTTTGTGTGTGTAATACTGAAAAAAATACCAACTTTTTTCTAATTTTGTATACCAGGTGATGCTGTGGAATACAAAAGCAGTTGTTCTGCTTCTCCTCTGCAGTGAAAAACATGCTGGGTGGAAACTGGATGTGGTTTTAGTTTCTTGTTTTCCAGAGACGGATTTAGAACAAAGGGAGCTCAGGTTTTGTTGCCAGGGTGGGTTTTAGTAGGTAGCCCAGTTTCGGATGTGGTATGCAAACAGGTATGGCTCAGGCCAGGCTCCAGTGAGGATACATGGGAAGAGCCTTACATCACCAAACTGACAGCAAATCAAATGTCTCACTGAATCCAAAACTGTTTCTTAGCTCTGATTTCTGATTTTTTTAAAATACATTTTTTTTAGAGCAGCCTTTTACCTGGTCTTTAGTAAACTTAAGGTATCTCATGTGCTGAACCTTCTTCAACAGAGCTGCTGCTGAGATTAGAGCTGGTCTGCAAGGAATCTCTGAAACAAAATAATCTCCTTGTGGTAAAATCAGAAGGACTGAAAGGACATTTAGTCATATATGAGGCAATGTGGATGGTAGCTACAAATGTCATGTATTAAGAGGAGGAAAAATACTACAGTTAATTAATGAACCTTGAATGGATAATACTGTTATTAATTTTATTAATTAGTTGCTTGCCTCTGAAGTCTTGAATTTTTGATGTGCACTTCTGAAACTTGTTCTTTAATACTATGCTCCAGAGTTCACATAATTCTCAAGTAAGTTTCAGACCCTTTTTAGGAGGCAAAAAGAAAAATATGAGAGGAATTATTTTGCTGCTGGTTTATATCACCGTGAGATATGCATAGATTTTTTTCATTGTTTTATTTAATGAAGTTTTCTTCTAAAAAAAAAAACTCTAGCTGATTTTGAATCAACTATTTCGTAAGACTTACTTTGTTTATTCAATTACTGGCTTTTTTCACTTCTGTATAAGAAATAAAGTATCATCTTGCAGGTGAATCACCTGTGTTTTACTGAGAATATCATTTTCAATCTTATAAGAGACAAAATATGATTGTAAAACACACTGTTAAGTGAAGGATCAAAAAAAGGAAAGCCTGTTAGATTTGTTTACCCAAGTGTTTATCTCTTTCTTTTGTTTGAGTTAGAGGAAAACTGGGTTTGGAAGCTGAGTGAAGGAGTAAACTCTCTGTTTTTTTCTATCACTCCATCTCTTCTTTTTACCTTTATTTTGTACATCTTCCTTGTGAACGTGAGGCGCTTTTAATAAATAAAAAGAGAGATTTTGTATAATCTACTGAACCAAAACTGCATCCCAGTCCCTTTTGCTTGATGGTCCTGTACTGTAGCATTTAAACAAGTCAGTAATAACAAATGGTTTTATGTAATATTATTTTTTTTCCCTGTTGTACAGAAACTATGAATGTTGCTCTGGTTTTCTGACAGGATGTGCCAACTACAAAGCAGTCAGGGGAACAATGAATCTCCCGCATGAATGGTATTTTGTGGAAAGTTTCCTGAGAGAAATGCTTTCAGATCTGCTGCTTTGTCTGTCCAGGAGGCAGGGGGTCCCCTTCAGTTCCTGCTGCTCCAGGTCAGATATCCTCCCAGAAACAGCAAAAGCGTGTGGCCAGGGTACCAATGCTGTTGCAACAGAGGATCTGAGAGGAAGGAGGTTAGAATTGAGGTGTTCCTTAACCTCACTCCTGTAGATGGGGCTTGAGCCTGCGCTTCTTGTGGCCGCGCAGCAGTCTTAGCAGTGTCTCTGCTGCTCTCTGCTGCTGTCAGCCCTGTCATAGGGCCCAGAGCTGGGAGCAGCTCTCGATTCCACATGCTGGGATGAATGTGCTGAAGTGACCACTCGCTCTAAGCAAATGCTCACCCTCCTCACTTACCAGCTGCCTGTCTGAGGAGGGGCAGGGGCGGCTCTGTTTTAATGTTTCTTTTCCAAGGTGCTGCATGCCAGGTAAGGCAATAGACATTGCCTGGGGGGTTTAATAGCATCTTCCACAAGTTTCTAGTAAAAAGTTGTTTGATTTACAGAAAGGAGGCTCATATTGTTCCTGAGCTTTTCTCCTCTTGGTCCTGCCTAAGTGAACAGGAAAGAAATGAATGTTACTTGTGCAAAACCAGTTCAGCAGCCAGGCTTTCCCTTCTGTTTGTAACTTCTTACACATAGAGGTCAGGTGTGAGTGGGATAACAGCAAAATAGGCAGCAGAGATGTGCAGCTTTCTTTGCTTGAACACAGTGTAAGGCAGGGGCAGCAGTAGCTTTTGCTCAGTGCGTTCGGGGATTGTGCTCTGCTTGCCCCCCTGTTGTTTGAATTAACAGAACAGGACCCCGCTTTAAGCTGCCCTGCATGCAATACTCCCTGTGTATCGATCACAAGTCACCTGCATTGTTCTCTATCTGGCCTGAGCCTGGCTCCCAGCAGTGGGTGTTGGGAGTGTACAGATGCAGGTGGTTGGAGCAAATTCCTGTTAGGGGCAGAGCTTCTAACCAAATAATCTCTGTTAAAATGCTTACTTGTGGATGCTTATCAACCAGTGTTCCATGCTGTGCTAACCATAGAAATGAGTCCTTGCAGCAGTGGAAGGGAAATGCCGGTACAGCTGGGAGTGGAAGGTTCTATCCTCGCTGTCTGTGAGAGACAGAAGAGAAAGTGGGAGTGCAGTGATGAATCACACAGAAAGGAGGGATGGGAGAGGTATCTCTGCCTGGCTGAGGATAGGACAGCTGCAGATGAAGATCTCTGCCAGGCAGTGTCTGTGTAGCATACAGCCTGGGGTACCCAGAGGATGCTGTTTCTGCAACAAGGGAGCCAGAAGCAGGGAGGCTGTCCTAGATGCCCTCTGTGAGCAATAAAGCACTGACGCCAAGGGCTGAGGTCGCCTCTGCTTGAGTCAAACTCCTGACGGGCCCAGTTAAGGTGGGTATCTATCTCCTGTGATAAGATAAAGTTTCTTTTAAAAAGGTGAAGGGTTCTGTTTTTCTCTTGATACGAACACATACCTGGCTAAGCCAACCAGCCAACAGCAGCAGTGCTGCAAGTTTCCTCTCCTGAAAGCCTTTCCCTGAGCTATGCTTCCATGAGTTCTACAGCTCAACTACTACCTATACATTATACTAAAATAAACATTAGCAAGTTATGTCCAAAGGGAAAAAACCAACCCAACCCACAACACCAAACAGCCCAACCCCTTCACTCTGCTTATTACCTTATTACACAAATCAGCATGGGATTAAACTACCTGAAATCAATGTTGTAACTCTGTATGGGTGCTTACAGCAGCCTCTGGTGTGGCTGAATGTTGCCTAAGCTGAGAGTCCAGCTCAGCTTGGCTGCATAAATGAACACAGTCAAATTCACATCATTAAATACTTCAGTGTGTCTTGGCTGTAATTACCTGCAG
Organism: Piaya cayana; assembly: GCA_013389865.1. Lineage (NCBI taxonomy): Eukaryota > Metazoa > Chordata > Aves > Cuculiformes > Coccyzidae > Piaya > Piaya cayana. The sequence goes on from WAAB01005258.1 coordinate 16,649, forward strand.
TACAGACTCTTGGCTGGTTCCCATTGTTGCTGAGGACCCAGGCTTCTGAGCCAAAACCCTCAAGGCACCTGGGCCCTGTACCCTGGCTCCCAGACTAAACACCAAGTGTGTGTCACTTCTGAGCTACCAGAACCAGTTTGGAGAATAGGAACCAACAGGGCAGTAACAATCAGTAACTTCCATAGGCAAAACATCTGTATAGTCAAGACATTTTGATTTTTAATCCTTCCAACTCTGAAAAAGCACGCAGAACATCCAGAGGAAAAAGCCCAACTGGTTTTCAGAGAGACAGCATTCCTACAGAACAGAATCACTTCAGAGACGCAGACTGGTTTTAAGTAGGATACTAATTTAATGGCAAAGTAAAGCTTTTTATGCTCGGTTTTTATAAACTGATCAATCCAGTTCTAGTATTGGTTATGCTGTTACTTTAAACAAGCCCACACCAACCTACCAGCCCAACCTCCTGAATGGGCACAGAGCCCTCACAATTATCCATGTTCTCTGTGTAAAACACCAGAACTTTCCTCTCTGCCCCATCAAACCCAGCCACACACAAAAAATACAACTCCTGCTCTTTAAAAACAACTGTATCTCAATGGACTATTTCAAAAGTAAAGGGCTTTCCCATAACCAGCTACAGTTGTGACTCAGCAGAATATGTCACCGTTTGCTGTGTTGGTTTCTCAGTTCACCTTTCAACCTCCACACCTGCACCATGGAAAGCTGCAAAACCTTCTGGCACTGATGCTGCAGCTTCTTTTTGGATTTTTTTTAGAGGCTGTGTAAGTAACAGCCTTTCTCTGCTGCCACTGCTGCCCCATCTTGTAACTCAAACAGGAAACAGTAAAATATGAATGAGCTTTTGAAATTATTCTGTTAAATAAAATGAATACTATTATAAGAAAAGCATAGGGAAAGGTGTTTTGCACTGACAAAACCATTCAGATAGAATCATAGAATCACCAGGTTGGAAGAGACCCACCGGATCATCGAGTCCAACCATTCCTATCAAACACTAAACCACGCCCCTCAGCACCTCATCCACCCACACCTTAAACACATCCAGGGAAGGCGAGTCAACCACCTCTCTGGGCAGACTGTTCCATTGCCTAATGACCCTTTCAGTGAAGAATTTTTAACTTGTGTCAAGGCTGAACCTCCCCTGGCAGAGCTTGAGGCCATTCCCTCTTGTCCTGTTCCCTGTCACTAGGGAGAAGAGGCCAGCTCCCTCCTCTCCCCAACCTCCCTTCAGGTAGGTAGCTGTTAACAAAGGGAGGTCACCAGCTTGAAAACTGATTAGCTCTTCCTTTACTGGCTAACGCTGGCTGAAAGGAAGTAACTACAATTGTGCAATCCCAAAGTTTCACCTTGTCCACTAAAAGCTGAAGGAAATTAAATAAATCAGTCCAGAAATGCAATCAGCTACTAAGCTACTGAAAACAAGTTAGAAGTGAAATAATTTTGCCTCTTCCAGACTATTGCTGTCTGTCACAAGTGGTCAAGAGCTGCTTCTGCTGCCCTGAAAATCAAAAGCTCCCACCGTTGTCTCCAGGCCAGGGTTTTATCCCCATTGGCTGATCTTTCCCAAGCCCAACTCCCAGTGAAAGGCTTTTCCCCTTGGTTATGAACCAGTCCATGCTCCCAAACCAGCACCTGTAAGCCCTTGTACTGTCCCTCACACTCAGTGCAAATCTGACCAGCACCAGGACGTTTTCTTACAGATTCAGTCTCCCAATTACAGAACAAAAGTCTGTTACACGTTAAACAAAGGCTGTGAGTCAAGTCTACCATGACCTCCCAAAGGCTCCTGGTGATAAAGCTTTAATCGGCTGCGGCCAAGACTTAATGTCTGGCGAACAAAATGTTCTGGAAAAATGACGCGCCTTCTATAAACACATTTTTCTGGCAGGTATGTTCTGTTGTTTTAAAACCCAGAGAGACTGACTCAGCTTGGCCTCTGCAGGAGCTAAGGGAGTGTGATGGATGGGAAAGAAGGGGGTGAAGGGAAATGGCATGTGAAAAGAAAAGCCAGAGAGGGATCGCTGAGCACCATGCAGCCTCCTGTGCCTGTGTGCAGAGCCTGCACTGTTAACCAGAGGCTTACGGAAAGTTTATGTACACATTACCCACCTCCTTCAGTCCATTCTTTGCACCAAGGCACTTTCCAGCATGTATTTTGTGGGCAGGGAGCTGTCAGTGCTCATGACAAATTGCTGTAGGACGTTCCTGCCCGGCAGGTGGCATTTTTGCTCCTCCTTGGCAATGCTGTCTAGCGTGACTTCTCAGATGTCCTTGGGCTTCCCTGGCACACAGAACACGATGAATAAGCCCAGGTACTCCCATACCAACAGGCGGCAGAACCGTTCCAGCTTCTCACACCTGCTCATGGTCTGGAAGCATTCATTTAGTGTTTGATAGGAATGGTTGGACTTGATGATCTGGTGGGTCTCTTCCAATCTGGCTGTTCTATGATTCTATGATTTGCCAGCACGGTTTCCCAGCAGCTGCTGCCTCAGCGGGTCTGTCCTCACTGCGGACAAGTTCAGCCAGCTTCAAAGCCTGTACAGCGATATCAAGTTTGATTTGCTTGTCAGCTCCAGGCAGAGTCCAGATCAAGTCCACCACAAGCAGGGAGGACTGCTGCTTGCCCATTTTTCTGGTTGTGATACATTCTTCCACTCCCTCTTCCACACAGAAGCTGATGAATTTGACCAAAAAGATCTTGCTCGGCATGTTTGTGGCTGGCTGGAATTTGCTTTGAGGATCCACAAAGCCAACGTAGTCCTTCAGCCTTTGAGATACATGGACCACATGTTGGCTGAAGACCGCAGTGATGATTAGGATTCCAGCCTTGTTCTCCAGGTTGTTGCTGTGTGAGAACTTCTGGCCCATTTTCTGTACAGAAGGAGGTCATTTCCACACGCCGACCACCTCAGGGAAGCCTCTTTCAGCAGAGGCTCTGTAAGCGCTGGGCTCAGCCAGACCCAGTAAGGATGCATGTGCTTAGCTGCCACCTTCCAGATGAAGACGATGGCAGCAGCAGAGCTGAGCTCTGAGCAGGCTGCCCTCTTACTGGGCACACGGGCTTTCCCCTCACTCTTTTTCTCTGCAGTTGACTGAGCAGCAACCAGCCCAACTGGCCCAGTAACTTTCATACCTACTGTCATTTTCCTTATTGTTAATTCCAGCACCATTTCAGCTGATGATGTCTCATTCCAGTCCGATCTTACCTCCTTTGATCTCCTTTCTAGGACTATTAGAGAAGCTATTTGGCACTGGGTGTTTCCTGGAGATAAAATAACCTTTTCTTTGTAATCCCCTAGAGAAGGATGAGCATCCATACCTGAGGACTTCTACAGGGTGCTCAAAATGACATGGTGGTCTGTTTTGACGGGCCCTTTGTCCATATACCAATATTAACTGCCCCTACTTTCAATAGCATTAACTGTGCCAGAGCAACATACATGGACTCATTTGGCTGAGAAGCCCACACTGTTCCTCCTTTTAACTGGATTATCTCAGTGAAGCTTGGAGCACCAAGCATGACTATCAAATACAGCTACAAACAAGCAAGCTTCCTTACCTTAAAAAATCCAACCTCCCTTGCTAGGAAAGTTGAAAGGTGTTACTACTGCAGCCAGTACTGTTCAGCTCTGGATGTTGCTGGTGTCAAAGCTTTGTTCATCAGCCCAGGATCTTACCACCATTCTCACGCTACAGGCTCTGTCCTGCCGTATGCTGCCCTTCCTCCTCCTTTTCACTGTGAATGAGTGGCAAAAATGATGAGGGCCTCTCTCTCTTTCCCCTCAATATTCAAACAATTTTCATTTGATCTCTGTCTCCTGCCTACAGATGTTCATGTGCTCCAGCCACTCCAAGGGAGACACCTTCTCAGGTGCGTGGGCTGGTCAGTCCTGCTGCTGTCCTCAGGTCATTCTCTTGAAGAAACACATCGTGTCCTCCACAGTACGCGTCTTTTCTACCACAGGTCTTCAAACTTGTCAACAGCCACCTCCATCCTTTCATGACCTTCTCACAGCTAGGATTATGGGCATGCTGCTTCTTTTCCTGTTGTTATGTCTGACTGTAATTCTAATTTCCTTTCTCTTCAAGGGTTCCTCAACACCTCCTGCTCTCTCCTTGCTGACCACTGCTCCAGATCTACTGGCAAATCAGCAGGTTTTCCTTCTCAGCTGCTTCAAAGTTGAAGTTATCCTCATCAGTTGGAAGAAGATAAAGAGGCTCAATAGGAAAAACTCTTTCCACAAAAAAAAAAAAAATAAAAAAAAAGAGCAAAACACTAAGGTGAAGCATAAAGTTTGTATTAAGCATTCACAGCAACGAAGCAATGTAAGGTGTAAACAGCATGTGGGTAGGGCAGTAACTTCTCTCCTGAAGGAAAAGCCAGGATGTAACAATACCGAGTGGATGGGAATCAGATGAGTAATTCCAGAGGTTATTCCGGATTATTTCTCTGTTCCTAAGAATATATGTAATTTAAGCAAACAGACAAAAGCTGGGTTTAGTGTCTGTAAGTTCTTGACTGATACACATCTGCCTTTTCCTCATCACTGTCAATAAACAAACAACAAATTTATTATAAGCTTAGGTTTCAAAACATTTATCCTCAGTGTTCCCTCCAAAATGTTGGTCTATGAACAAAAACCCACAGAAATGAAGGTCACGAGAGGAGCTCTGCATTCTCTGTTCTGTGATCTGGGCTACACTGATCATCGCTTGTACCTGCACCCCAGCAGCAACATGCAGAGTCTGGAGAACCTCAGTTTCTGTTGACAAAGTAGGTGCAGCCCTTGTGACTGCTGAGGGCTGTGAGGGCACAGGGACGGGGATGACCCGGGGGACCAGAGAGAGTGTTCCTCCTTTCTGTACACCGTGAGGACTCACTGAGGACCATCCACCAAGCAGTGGGGGAGTGCGTTCTCATCACACCATACTGGACAACTCAAAATGGTTGAAATCTGGATCCCAGAAACAAGTAAAACTACTCGGGGTATTCTTAGCTGTTTGTTAAGTCTTTCTGCATGTCCTATCAACAAACAAACCAATGAATCCACAAAAAAAGTGTGATTTTTGCCCCTTCTCCCTTATGTCTCTTAAATAGAACAGAACAAGCTTCCCAGGAAGATAAAAAGGAAAAAAAAGACACATTATAAAGGAACCAGCTTCCAGAAGCACTTGGCATTTTCCACAGATTTTATTGGATTTCACATGGCAATACACAGTAGTTACACTGCCCTCTTCACACACGCACAAATTGAAATACCCCAACGGTATCAATTGTGTGCGCATGCACACATGAACTTCCTGAATTTATCACTCGCTTTTGTATTCCACCCCATGAAACAACCAAGGTTCACATGACAGACAGCTTCGAAGGGAAAACCTGGTTTCCAATCAGTTTGGAGCAGAATGTTACTTATACTGGACTTGAAACAAACCATCATCGATACACTTGCCAAGAGCAATGGATGGAAAAGAAATTGGAGAGTTTTTGACTACCTCAGCACATAATCACGTGTCACTAGCCCTCTCGTTCTTTCCCCTACATGAATATCCAGTCATTACATTCACTAGTCAGTGTCTAGTGAGAATGAATCTAGCCCAGAAGCCTGCACCATGTCTTCCCAGTGCTTCTGCAGCATTTGGGAGCGCAGGGCCTTAAGCTCGACTTACATGTAAATAACAATTGTATCGCAGAGTATTCACAGAAAGTGAGCCCTGAACTCACATCCCAAGCACCTGTATCGCAGAGGTGACAACAAGCATTACACAATGTGGTATTTCTGCTCGAATGAAATAGCTCAATCTCCCCCAAGACTGCAGAAGAAGAAACAACAAATGGCAAATTATTTGTGGACATTACTTAGTCAGGAATTTTGAATAAAGCATCAGTTATGGTCTGCTTGCACACAAATGGCAAGCAGCACAAACTATTTCATGCACACATTATGGATTGTTTGCCTGGCTGCAGTTACTAAAGAGAAAATGGCAGAGCTTGATGTTACATGGAACACAACTCGTCCACATTAATATTTTTATCCTGGTATATAAATAATAGCCTATGCTGTGCATCTTTCAAATAACTGGGCTGGCAACAGCGTATCAGGTTACAATAATATAATGCTAGACATCTCAAATCTACCCCATCATCTGATGGGAGCTCCCTGGAAACCCCTGAAAGAACCTTTTCTCACTTTGGTAGTAGTGTTCCAGAAATACCCACAAAGTCAGCACAAATCTAATATCCTTTGCACCACACCAGCCATGTGTCAGGAACGGTCTCGCCTCCAGCAAGAGCAATGAAATGAGTGAAACACGGCTTGGTAAAGCAACACACCATTGCAAGGAACAACTCCAGCTGTGCTTTTTTTTTTGCCTTTACAAAGTAAAGAAGTTTCATGCCACTGTGCTAAAATACATGCAACGTTCAACACCATACAAACTGACCACTGTAATAAACAGAGTTACTTTTTTTCATTTGCTTTTGGTTAGGACACCTTGCAATACCAAAAGGCTGACAAAAGATTTCCACTGGCTAGGTAGGATTATTAAAATATGATGATCTTCAAAAGCAGAGAAGCTGTGCTTTAAGAAGATAAAATGATGAGCAACATGTTCTATATTTTTGAAGAAAAGTCCTACCTTAGGTTTAATATTACGAAATAATATATTTCCTATACATTTCTCTATATAACTTCATTCTTTTTGCAACTACACCATCTTTATGTTAGTCACAGCACAGAAATATCCCTTCCATATGCAGGGAGTACTCTCAATGTCTAAGGAAATTTTTTTTAAGTCATGGAAGTGTTAATAAACTTGTTTGAATGCTAAAACTACTGCTGCTGGGAACAAGAAAGATGACATTTTAAACATGCAGTTTCCATACCAGTCACTGCTAGAAGAAACATGCTTTATAATTCTCTCATCCCAAATGGAAGATCATTAAACTGTGCACTTAGCGAAAAAGCAATGAAAACAAACAGTTCCAAAGGTCAGCCTGCCTTTTCCAGTAACCAGCTGGCATGCAAACTGGACACAGTCTTTTTACAACCCTCTCCCCTTCCCCCACATCTCAAACTTTCCATCACTCTGTCTCACAAAATTTAAAATTTTGCTTCTGTATGTACTTCATAGACGTCTTTTTTTTCTCTTTTCTTTATAAAACAGTATAAAAATAAGAGCAATAGTCAAGAGCTACTAGGGAATTTAAGCAGGGCATGGATGACTAAAATCTTACATTGGATATGTAGGAAGGGCAGATCTGGTATTAGTGCTGAACAAATGCACTTTCAAAAAAGCAGTAACATCCTTTTTCAGCTGAGAGCCTAGAGCAAGCTGATGCACAGTATCTACAGACGCAATACTTCTACCTAACATCTCCTGTTATTTTGAAACAGTACAAAGGATTATCTGAGTTCATGAATAAGCAAAAGGAGCAGGATGATACCGTGTAAATTTAAATGCAACACTCTGAAACACACCACCAGACTGTACATTAAATATAGCAAAAACAATTACCATTCACCAGTGTCCGAGTGTTTCTTATGGCAACTTTATAGTAGGCACCTTTTTTTCTTCTCTCTTATTTTTTAAAATTCTCCACACCCAAGTATTACTTCTAACAAACAGAAGCAAGAGCAATGTAATGTACATGATCTGCTGCCCGTCGCATATAACGATGACGTTTCTTGCACAAAGGTAAGTGAGCTTTTGTCAGTGCCTGGTGGTTACTGTCACACGTTGGAGTCCTCATCTGTTATACTGGTGCTAGGAGAGCGAGTTGCAAAGTCTTTAAACATTTCATCTTCTTTCAGCATGTGCTAGAATGGAAAGGAGGGAAGAGTCAAGGTTCAGATCCCCACAACTGAAATCAGAGTCCTGGGATGGTCCAGTCCTGTGCTTGGTAGCAAACACTGTTGTCAGCCCTGCCAGCCACGGCTTTCATAGAATCACAGAATTACCAGGTTGGAAATGACCCACTGGATCACTGAGTCCAAAAATTCCTATCAATCACTAAACCATGTCCCTCAGCACCTTGTCCACCTGTCCATTAAACACCTCCAGGGAAGGTGACTTAACCACCTCCCAGGGCAGCATGTTCCAGTGCCTAATGACCCTCTCTATGAAAATTTTTTTCCCAATGTCCAACTTAAACCTCCCCTGGCGGAGCTTCAGGCCATTCCCTCTTGTCCCATCCCCTGCCACTTGGGAGAAGAGGCCATTACCTTCCTCTCCGCAACTTCCTTTTAGGTAGTTGTAGAGAGCAATGAGGTCTCCTCTCAGCCTCCTCTTCTCCAGGCTAAACAACCCCAGCTCCCTCAGCTGCTCCTCATGAGGCCTGTTCTCCAGCCCCTTCACCAGCTTCGTTGCCCTTTTCTGGACTCGCTCCAGAGCCTCAACATCCTTCTTGTGGTGAGGGGCCCAGAACTGAACACATTATTCAAGGAGCTGTCCTGTCCTCAACTGACCCCTAGTTCTCATGAGGCCACACTATATCCATAATTTGCACAGTATTTTAGATACTTCAGCCCTCAGACACAACTGGTTCTTTGCTCTGTCCAAAGACAAGGTCCCACCACTACGCACCAAAATTGATTAAAGCAATTGCCCCCAAATCTACAAAACGCAGCTGCTTGACAGAGCCAGTAACAGCAAAGAAAAGCTGTACTTTGTGTATTCGCATTAAATAGTATCGCTGTTTAATACTAGCAATTGCCAAGGAGTTTGTACCCATCTTATTAACTAAGAAATCTTATTCCACAGACCCCACTTTTAAGTCTTACTGTCAAGTTGTTGATGCCTTCAGAAAATGCTCCTATTTGCCTCACTGTCCCTTCTGAATCTTCCATCTACAAAAAACAGATAAAGAATAATGAATCAATAATAAATTCACTGTATGCCACAACAGAGTGGCAATTAAATGCAGTACATAATGGAACTGCTTGATTACATCCATCATGGTCAGAGCAAGGGAAGAATGTGCCCTGCTGGGAGAGGACAGTTATACCAGAGTAGGTCCTAAAGATGCTGAATTTACAGCCTGAGCTTCTTTGGACCAAGACTTCTTTGTTACTAATGCTGCATGACTGCAAAAAGTCAGGACCTTCATGAGCCAAAGCAAAAGGAAAGCTTCCCTGGGAAAAAGGAAGGTTTTTCACTGAATCTGTCAGCACAGTCAAGGACTTCGGACTGCTAGAACTGGCTTACCTGCTCCAGCCTGTCCAAATCATCATCATCATATACTCTGATATCCAGACCAGGCTTAAAACCTTTCTTCGACCCACTTCCAGGTGCTCTCCCCAGCTCCATAGGACACACATACTCTTCCACATCATCTTGCTTCTTCTTCCTCAGGCTCCCAAAGCTGCTGAAGGCAAGTTTCTTTGGCTTACAAGTAAAGAAAAATTGACAAAAGTTAGAGAATCAGCGAAGAATTAACAGATCTCTTGCTCTTGCACTGGTGTTTCAATTATAAAGGTTAAAAACCCCATGCTCTCCTAAGCAAAGATCTTCTGAATTGCTGTATTTCACAATAATTATATTTGAAAGAACAAGATTGTGTCTCCTCATTCTACCACTGCTAAGAACACCATTTAGAGGACCCCAAATGATATAAGAATCTCACTGTATTAAACCATGAGCATAACAACATTAAGAGACAGTTTTCCTCCCAAACATCTTACAGTATAGACAGAAGAACAACACAAGAGTGCTACCTCTTGTCTGTGCATATAAGAACTTGATATGTGGTGTGTTCACAGCAGACACAAGTATCAAACCCAAGTCTTGTGAGTTCTTCTCTCATGCTGCTTTTGTTGGTAACCATCTCTTCTTCTCAGGCCATACTAAACTGCCCTCCAAAGACAGATAAAACAAGCACACCAGAGACCTAAATGTCCGTATGGAAGTTAATGCACTGTCCCAGAACAAGTGACCTACCTTTACTTTGGCAGTTGCTGTTAAGAGGACGTAGTCTGGGGACTCCATGGCTTCGCGTTTCTGCTGCTGGGCCTCCTGCCCAATAAGGAGGTTGAAATGAGTCGCCAAGTGCCGTCTCAGTAGCGTCTTGTTTGGTGGGATGTTCAGCAATTGTGCCATGGTTTCTACATTGAAACGAGGCTCCAAAACCTATTAATCAAATTACAGAGATTCCAGCTGAAGCCAGTACTGTCTGATAAGGTCTCAAGGACATCAACAGGCATGCCTATCTCGGTCACTTTCTAAGGTTTCTCCATGGTTTTCCTTTGTATTTTAGAGTAAACATGCAACAAAAAGGGAAAAAAAGAGGCTAACAAGTTAAAGAACTCACAAAATGTTGCCTCCAAGCTTTTCTTCTTGAATTATAAATGGAAACAAACTGGCAGGTAAGAAGAAAGGAACAAATAAATCCACCCTTGACTCATGTCATGTGTGAAGCTGCAACAAAGTGTTTACCCACCATCCTCTTTAATTCTGGAAAATGTAGAATGATACAAAATAAACAGACATAAAGTGTTTGGAGCAGGGATACACCTCTTAATCACCACAACAAATATCTGGCTTGACAATGAAATCACAAACTTTACAAAAGTAACCAGCCTTCTTCACAAAATAAAAACATATTCAGGTCTAGGAAAGAAGATGGTGGCTGTTTAACAGCATGATACCAATATACAGCACTGCTGCCCACACTGATTCTGTTCAAGACATTCACATTCTTTAAACGATAGAGTAATAAATTTTGGTAGTGACTTCTTACGAAGCAGAATAAGAAGATAAGGTGTGCGTGCCAAAGATCATGTCTTTGTTCTAGTAATTCTCAGACATGATGGGGTTTTTTTAATGATTTTTAAAAATGGAATCAGCCAGTCTAAAACCTTACCATCAGTCCCCCATGCACGCCACTCCCCCGCAGATTAGGAGCATACTCTGCCAGATCAACAGAGCGTAACCACTCCATCACACGATGATTGGTCCACTGGGTGACCTCAGAAGGTGTAACATTATTCTGTGAACAGGAGAAACAGGCAGTTGAGATTTCCCAACACAGCTATCCTATTCCCAGTCTTTACTGGAACAAAGCTCTCTTGCCCTTAACAAATACAAGCCCACTTTACACTTGAGAAAAAACCCTTCGCTTTTCGATTGCTATTGTGCAGCAAAACCAACATGAAGATGGGTTTGGGCAGATCTGTATTATGCTTCCTGCCACCTGAATATCCTGCTGTGCACTAGGACTGCTTGCAATTTCTACCAGCAGAACAGAAAATTCAACCAGCTCCATGAGCCTTGTGCTTTTCTTGCAGATATGCACTGTGAATCTTAATCCAAGAGTCAGGGTTGCTTCATCATCCATTGCCCTATCCAGCATATGCTGCTTCCAAAACAAACTGACAGCAGTCTCTTGTCTGGTAACAGGGCCAAACTCCTTTTACAAAGAAAATTTTGACATAGTTTTCCAGAGTTACACAAGATTCATGGCAATAGTGCACTAAGTTCAAGGTGATTTGTGTTCCAGATAGCACATTAGAGACTAAGCCAAAACAGCCAGCTGTTAGCTAGGAAAAGGAAGGGGAGATCTGGCAAGGGAATGTGTGTCTGGGGCCATGACAGTGGTGTTCCAGGTAATGATAGCAAAGCATGAGACTTGGAAGAACATGAGAAAAAGGAAACTGAAAACGAAACAGAATGAAATAGGAAGAAGGAGAAAGGAGAAAAGGGCAGAGCAGGAATAATCAGAAACACCAGGGAAAATCCAAGAGGATTCTTCTTCACAGTTTCAGCTTAAAGCAGTACCTCATCAGATGGCCTCCTGCGCAGACAGTTGGGCTCAAAGTTATTTATTCTCAAAACCTGAATGGCTCTTTTGATGCTGAGGTGGTGGAGGACACTGACAACTTTCAAAGACAGCAAGTCATCCTGACAAAGAGAAGACAGAGTTAATAAACATGCTTACTGTTGGAATCAGCACTGGGCTGCAGGAAACTGCTTTGGACTCAGGCATAAAATGGCAATCTGACACGTTGTCTGTTGAGATCTTAATATGTGAGACACATGATTAATGTCAAACCATCTGTCCCAAGATAAAAGTCTCATGTATTGCTCTGTGCCAGCTCCTGTGCTGTGTTCTTCACATAGGGTACAGAGCTTAGCACAAGAAAACCTGGGGTAATAAGGAAGGTTGAGGGTGAGATGACAAATTCTCAGCAGTCTGGGTAGAGCCAGGACAGCTTTCCAACTCAACACCAAAGTCACACCAGGTAGCCAAGGCTGGTGAGTCCTGCAGTGGTTGCAGTTCCTCAGAAGCCCTGTGCTTGTCTTACAGGAGAGTTAGATGGGTTAAACCTAGGCTTCCTCCTGCTGATATTGTAAAGCCCATATAAAATATACGCAAATGTGTCAGAAAAAGGTAACTTAATAGAAGTGTGATTGATTTCTTTTTTGTTATACAGAAAGAATTAATATTGGTGATGCACAGTTTGCATTTGTGTCTCCAGAGAAGAACAAAAGTCTTATATGTCACCTTAGCTGATAGCTCACACAAACAAAACCTGCTGGATTGACTTCATCTGACCAGGAGTAAAGTGAGGAGCTGATGCTGGTGCTAAGCACTCTGAAATACATTATGCAAAAACTATTAAATGTAGCCTGTCTTCAAACAATTTGGCTCTTAGAATTTCTATTTTCTTCAAAGGAAGTTGCTTGTTTTTTCTTCACCTTATCATTCACATGAATAAGTAAGTAGATTGAATGTTTGCTCGCTGAAGAGGAAAATTCCACCTACTATTACTAATTAATTAATAAAAACCCAAAAAGCAAAGGCCCAGCTGCATGAACTGCAACCACAGAATTTGCACACTTTCGTGTACCTATAAATGCTGCCTGAGTACATGTGTGTCATGCACAACTGTCAAGCTCAAGGTGGCCCACTTCTCATGTGTGAGTCCAGGTTCTTGCTTACTATGCTTGCTTAAGGGAGCATCTTTCAAGGTGGAAATAACAGAGGAAGCACTTGCAGGTGAATAGCAATGAATGTGTCAGGTCTTCTGTTTTCTACACGTTACAGCTACTAGCACTTGCTTAACACAGGATGCCCAGTATAAAGCTGTTCTTTAAACACTGAAATGAAGCACACAGACCAATATGGCATTCTGGCGTATCCTTTTAGTTGCAGTGATGCCTCTGACACTGACCTCCCTCAGCCTTCTCCCTTCAATTATCCAGAAAATTTGAAGACTCAATTTATGAACCATTCAACACTCTTGAAATTATTGTCAGAAAAGCTCTAAAGACATCAAGATGTTTGGCTGTTGAAATCTGTACTTTTGGTACACTACACGTGCATAGGTGTAGCTTCTGCAATGCTGCAAAAAGTAAGCAAGAGTAAGCTCCAGTTTCAGCTTCCTTTCAGTAGATCCAGTCATGTGGGGCAAAACTCACACATGCATATGACTACACTTGTACTTTTAACATTCCTTGACAAAACATTCAACACAGGCTCAGAGCAATGCACAGATGGTCTGCTCACCACCACATGGGTGACAACTTTCTGCTTTAAAAACCTCAGGCCAGGTTGCTGTGATCCGGTTCTTTGGCTCCTTGTGGACACTAGATTCCATGAGAGACCTTAGAATGGCTGTCTGTGACATAAGAGCTGCCCAAGCAGTCACAGTTTCCCTTCTGCACCTCATGAGTAGGCTGGGCGAGGGGCCAGACAGGATATTGCCAGTGGGAGGGCTGAGAGGAAGGTTGGGGATGGTAGCTGGTGGCAGTGCCTCCTCTCAAACCACACCCAGCTGTCTCTCAGGGCCAGCTGTGCCCTGGACCCTCCTGCTTCCCCTTACAGCAGGGGCAGGAGGGTGTGTTTAGGACCAGGACTGCTACTGGAGGAGACCAGAACTTGCCTGGAGGAGAAAGCCGACTGAACATGAGCCAACAGTGTGCCCAGGTGGCCAAGAAGGCCAATGGCATCTTGGTTTGTATCAGAAACAGTGTCACCAGCAGGTCCAGGGAGCTTATACGCTCTCTGTACTCGGCACTGGTGAGACTGCTCTGCAAATCCTGTGTTCAGTTCTGGGTCCCTCACCACAAGAAGAATGTTGAGGTTCTGGAGCGAGTCCAGAGAAAAGCAATGAAGCTGGTGAAGGGGCTGGAGAACAGGCCTTATGAGGAATGGCTGAGAGAGCTGGGGTTGTTTAGCCTGGAGAAGAGGAGGCTGAGGGGAGACCTCATTGCTCTCTACAACTACCTAAAAGGAAGTTGTGGAGCGGAGGGTGCTGGCCTCTCCCAAGTGACAGGGGATGGGACAAGAGGGAATGGCCTCAAGCTCTGCCACGAGAGGTTTAGGCTGGACGTTAGGAAAAAGATTTTCATAGAGAGGGGCACTGGGCTCTGGAACATGCTGCCCAGGGAGGTGGTTGAGTCACCTTCCCTGGAGGTGTTTAAGGGACAGGTGGACAAGGTGTTGAGGGACATGGTTTAGTATTTGATAGGAATGGTTGGACTCGATGATCCGACGATCTGGGTCTTTTCCAACCTGGTAATTCTATGATACTATGATTCTACTGGGGGAAGACCTGGGAGAGGCTGAGAGGAGGTGAATCTGAGAGGAAAGGGGATAAGTCTACTTGCGGAGACGGGCATTAGGGCACAGATCCGGATGCTGTGGGGTGCAAAAATGATTGCTGCTGCTGGTAAATTGATCCAAAAGGAGCAGGATGGAGGCTGGGATGGATAGGGAGGAGGATCTTTAGTGAATATAGTATCTATGCAGTTTCAACGATAGGCACAGTGAAAGCAGGGCTCTCTAGCCTCACCTCATCTTTAGTGGAGATATTCCACTCTATCTGGAAGTATTCCAGTGTGCATTAAAGTAGGAGGAAACTAAGAACACAAAACAGATGTCAGGAAAAGAAATGACATTTACTCACCACACTCATGTAATGAAGCATTCGACCATCTACTTTTCCTTCATCAAACTGGGTCTTATACTGGGGAAGGCCAATGTCATCCAGCCACCCTAAGGCAGAGACAGATACTCATGTTAGTGTGGTAGCCAAATTACCTAGCACCAGGTTAGTGTTATTCTCACTCTTTGAGGCCCAAATTAGCCATGATTAAGAAGGCCTATCAAAAGTTACTGCTTCAGCGTGTAATAAAACCTTACTGGTAACCCAGTGGTAATCCAGTTTTCCATGATTGTTTTCTTCTTCAGACCCGAGTGCCTGCAGAGCAAGCTGAAGCTTCTTCCGATGTAATGGATGCTTTATCCCAAGCTCCTGTGAAAGAAAGGAAAGTGGCAAACCTAGAATCTACATTGTATTTTATTTCTCCCTCTGCTGAATTACAAATGGTTTCAGAAAGTCACAACGTACACAGCACTTGCTGATGACTTGGCAGATGTACTTTCTATTTGCTGAATATCAGCATAATTTTAGCACATGGTCAGCACTAGGGCAGGGTCCACTCACTGTGATGGATTAATTTCAAAATGTGGTGAATACCAGATTCTATGAAAACGTTGTCCACAATATTCTCATGCCACATTAAAACCTCCCACCCCCTCCAATGTAAAACACGTTAGCATTCAGACAAATACTCGATGGTATTACTTCTCCTTCCTCACACTTAAGCAGGTAAAGTTAAAAGAACTATTTAGCCCGTGAAGGTCCCAGGAATTACTGAAATTAATTAATACTTCCAAATGCATAACACCTTCCCCAGTTTAATTGCAAGTGCAGCCATTCCAGGATCCTTTCAATCCCACGTAGACTGCCATCAGTGGTTGCTCGTTCATGTTACCTCTGATAATATTATTACTAGCCACTATGCCCATACCACAGTTTTCTTATTCTGGTTGTAGTATAACTACCACTTTGAATTAGTTCACTCCCTCATTGAGAAAACAAGGTTACCACTTGATGAGGATGGTGATTTTTAAAGCTGGGAAATCAAACGTTAGCAAATACTGTGGATTCAAAGTATAGATTGAATCAACTTCTAAATATTTCTAATTATAGAAAACCAGATGTGAACAATTCAATAATAACTTAAAGAAAGAGATCACCTTGTGTGCAATTAATCCTCATTACTATGTGTAAAATGGACAGGAAATATTGTCGGACCTAACCAGCAGTTTTTTACACCTTTCTCATGCCAGCAATATAATAACTGTACCATACATAACTGCTAATGAATCTACAAACCCACATGATAACGACGCACCCGTGTGCTGATTGGTATGTCCATGCTTAATAAAGTTAAATCACATATTCGTAACTATTAGTTCCATAACAGAGCACTACACTTTTATGAAGCTTCAACTAAAACCTGCCAGATTTGGCATGGCTGCAGATGACAAAATTTTCACTATTTTTTTTTTTCTTTTACTGGAAGCACCCTACAGACATGATTTACATGCACAGAAATAACAATTTATTTGGTATGTTTAGCTGAAAGCAGTGTTTCCAGCATTTCTCACCTTTTCCAGATCCGGTTGAGAAGCCTGCAGAAGGGTTTGCCCAGACAGTATCCAGTGTTTGCCATTACTAATGTAAGAGCCTAGCCCCTGGTCCTGGAGCCAGTTGCAAACCTGTTCCTTCGTCCACTTTGCAAATGGCATGTCCAGCTCACTACAGAAGATTTAAAAAAAACCCCAAAACTGATTAAATGTCATGCCTCGAATCTCCTATTCTCTTATTTAATAAAAAAACTAAGACCTAAGCCTAATGAATGAGTATTTTGTGGGAACTGGGACAGCCTCCATGGGAGAACATGCATGACAGCTGGCTGCTGAGGGAACCTCATGAGGCAGAGGGTGTGTGTACTTCTGAACTGTCAGCACCACAAAGCACTGACTGCTGCTGATCTCCTGCCACTGTCACAGTAAACAGTCTATTAATACCACTGAAACAAGTATGTCTGCTGCCTAGGGTGGCTAAAACTCTAAAGACCACAATGCTTTACTTTGGCCTTTAATCCCCAGAAGGGCAGCAGGAAACATACCATAGCAATATCTGTCATTGCTACGTGAGGACTCACAACCCACTTCGCATGGCCTCAGAGGTGTACTCATGTGAAGACATGGGCAGTAGGACTGCACCATACAACCAACCTCAATCCTGCAAAACCAGGGGACAGGACAAGAGGGAATGGCCTCAAGCTCTGCCAGGGGAGGTTTAGGCTCGACATAAGGAAAAAATTCTTCACAGAAAGGGTCATTAGGCAATGGAATGGGCTGCCCAGGGAGGTGGTTGATTTGCCTTCCCTGGAGGTGTTTAAGGTGCGGGTGGATGAGGTACTGAGGGGTACGGTTTAGAGATTGGTGGGAATGGTTGGACTCGATGATCCGGTGTGTCTCTTCCAACCTGGTGATTCTATGATCTCTCAAAGGAGAAAATAGCCTAGATCCACATGTTTCCATTTGCCAGGAGAGGGGACATTTCATTTTGGCACTGCACTTCTCTTTCGGACCCTGTGCTCAACTGGAGCTGCTGGGAAGGCAACCATCAGTGCACTCTGTTACAGTCCTCTTACTTGTGAGACTGCCCCAGGTCTCGAGACCAGCCCAGTCGTGGTCCTGCCGTTGCTCTTGTCCCTCCTCTTTTGAACTCCGTTTCAGACATGTCATCTGGGTTGAAGGTAGTAGATTGACTTCTTTTAAGTCTAGTTCAAAAGAAGAAAGCGTATTCACATTTGGCTAAGGAAAAAGCAAGCTTCTACTACAACAAATATAGGTAAGATCTCCTGTAGGGTTTGTAGCTCTTCTTCCACCCCTTACTCACTGAGTTGCTGTTAGCTCCTGCAAATGCCCTACTGGCTCCTGCTCTTAGGGCAGTAAATCATGGAGCCACATGTTGGAGCGGTAAAAAGGGAAGATGTGTTCCCAGTAAATGCCTGTGCAAACCCCAGCTCTGGACAACAGTAATTTCTGATCTTTTACTTACTTTCCAAATAACTTCTTGATCCCTCTGGCCTTTTTCTTAGCATCTGGAGAAGGCGGAGTCATCTGTAGACTACCCATTTCTTTTGAACGAGGGGACAAGCCAGCCAAATCCAAGTGATCTGCAGATCCCTTCTCTGTTTCAGCTATTAGAAAGCAAAACTACCATCAAGACTCACTTGTGCAGGACCATACAGACACACTCCTGAAATCG
This sequence comes from Piaya cayana, assembly GCA_013389865.1. Classification (NCBI taxonomy): domain Eukaryota; kingdom Metazoa; phylum Chordata; class Aves; order Cuculiformes; family Coccyzidae; genus Piaya; species Piaya cayana. The sequence goes on from WAAB01005258.1 coordinate 34,810, forward strand.
GGAACAACTCTTACTAGAATAATAAGTCATCATCTTAAGAAAATGGGGCAAAAAGGGATGGGAAAATCCAGGAGAAACAACACATGTCCTCCTTTGCAGGGCCAACTGAGAACACTCCAAGGCAATGTTCTGCACTGGTTAACTGCCTTGCGTCCAAGGCAGGCAAAAAACACACTGTGAACCAATCAGTGAATTAAATTCCAAGCTTACTCTCTTGGGGAGTGCTTCTACAGTCCTTTCCCAGACAGAGCCAAGGCACATGGATGCTCAGGAAGAATACTGTTTCCCAAAGCAGGAAAAAATAAATAATTTCCCTTCAGGTACCTTTCTTAAAAAGCTGCAGTATACCATAAGTTCCCCATCCAGGAAATTCCAGCAACAAACAACTGCCCCAGGAGGAGGAGGGACCTTTTCCCCTCACTTCTGCAAATTGTGGAATATTTTGTTCCTTTGCAGAGAGACACTAGGGAGTTTAGGCTCTGTCTGAGCAAGACTTTCTCTTTCAAGGGATGTATAGAACATCTCTGAGAGACTCTATACCACCTTTACCACCCACCTTAAAGACATCAAATCTGATGTGCAGCTGTTGTTTTCTATGACAACAAACCTGAGGGCTCCTGTCCCCAAAAGAGAAGTTGTCACAAGTTCGTTTAGTAAAAGCTGAACTAACAAAGAATTAATACTATTTTAAGATAATTTTAAAGGAAAACTAAAAGAATTGCAATATCTACTAGGCTACATAAGCAGAAATGTGCCAGCAAGTGCCAGATAGCTGAAAAAACCCCACCAGGTGGAGTTTACGCCACTTACTGGCTGAGGAACAGTGACAGCATGAGCCTGTTCAGCCGAAGCAGCCATGGCAAAGCAGCCTGCAGCAGGCTGACAGTCAGGCCTGTAACCACTTGTATCATCTTTTAACGTGGCTGTGTAATTACATGACCATTATTTGTTTTTGAAATGGAATCTCAAGACTTCCAGGAGAAAATCAAACAAGTTATGTGAATCGAGGTAGAGCGTATATTGCTGCAACATGTCTCAGGCCAGAGTTAACACTGAGGTGGCAACAAATTCCAGGCTTTGCCAGCATATCTTTCTGCTGGGCAAAGTTTAGATGGTTCAGCCAGAATACATTTGAACGTCCCACTTTCCATCAATGCTTCAGATGTTAAACATTGCAGTGAAGCAACAAGGTCACAGAAAAGATTATTTCTGGGCACTCTGGTTGGATTGGTGTTGAATATGGCGATCCTGCCAGTGAGAGACAGCACTAACGTCGACCCAGGCCTTTGCATTTGTGGTTTTTGCTTTACTTGTTCTAGCACAGACAAAACCACATTTAAATGGCATTCTAGAGAGAGAATACTAGGACAAGGTTGGGTGCATTAGTAGCAGAGATTTGCGGGTATTGCAATGTTTGCTCCTTGTACCTTGCTCCCTTTCATGTAGTGACATAATCCTGAGAACAGCCAGCATTTAAGGGACCACATGGGAAACTGAGAACACCCAGAGCACTTAGACTCTTCATAACTGAGGGGCACACTGGGGCACAGCTGTACAAGCACACTGATTGACACAGGTCTGCTTGTGAAGGCAGGACCCTGCAGGTCTTACCTGCCCTTGCCAGAACTGCCCAGGGAGTTTTCATCATCACAAGACTGGTTTTACTATGTGAATGGCTCCAGCCCCATCTGCCCCAATTATTTCTCATTTCTTTATTATATAATAAATATAACTACATCTTAGAAGAGGAATTGCCTATCCTTTCCCCCCATTACTGCCTTAAGTGAACACCTGGGAAATATACCTCATTCCCTGCTTTGACACCCTTTAGGTTCTTGCAGGGGCTCCAGGACAGACAACAGATGCCTCCAGTATTTAAACACCACTGAGTCTCACCTGCTACCTTGGTCTGTGGGTAACTTTGTGCTCAAAGTTACAGGAAAGGTCTCTGCAAATTAACCCGCAATCTCTCTCATTAGTAGCAGTGATTGAGAATTGGCACAGCTGACTTAGCAGAGAGCGGATGTTACGTGAAAACTTCCTTTAGTGATGGACTAAAGTTTCCAGGCAGAGCTCTGGTGTCTAGTTCTTGTTTGAAAAGTGTGTGGCCATAACCAGCTCTTAGCAGCAGTCACAACACAGCGCTGGTACAGGCAGACATGCAGGATTACTATACCTAAAGTAGGTGCACTTGCACTTCGACTGCGATCTTCAGATATCCAAACAACGAACATAACCACACGCAGCACAATGGGAGAGAACACGCAGAGGGACAAGGTAAAACACAGTTCAAAACTTACATCAGCAAAATACAAGACAAAAGGAGGGAGGTACATGAGACACATGCGCCACACACAATGCTGAATTCACACGGAGATTAGGATTACCAATTCACTGTTAATTCCTCTCTCACAAAAAAGAAATACTGCAGAGCTCTATGGTAGAGAGGGTAACATGGCACTGCAGCCACTTCGGTGCAGGAAGGTCACTTGCTCCATGACATGCTGGGCAGGTGACTCAGGCAGGCTCCCAATTAGGTGGCAAGCATCTGGACACCAGCTTTACACATGGAAGCACTGAAATCTGGATAACATAAATAGCTTACTCAAATTCACAGGATCCTGATCTAGATGGCCCATCTTCCAATTCTTTAGAATAGTCACAAGTACTACACTTTGTTAGGCAAATTAATTTCAGGATGAAACAAGTGATTCCACAAAAGCATACGTGAAATAACCCAGAGTCTAACCCACAGAACAGACTGTACATCTGTTCCTAGTAAGCTAGGAAGTTTCCATGCTGAATGTCACAGTAAAGGATGGACAATGTATAACGAATGGGTGGGTATGTTACTGCCTTTAAACGGAAGTCTAAAATTGTCTTTGAGTAAGAACAGGAGACCCTTCTGCTCAATGAAGCAAAAGCTCAACCCTTCAGGCTTCTGAAAGACAGAGCTGAATTCCAAAACGTTGTGCAAGAGGAAGCCAAAACCTTTAAATGAATGGCAGTAGATTTGATGCACAGATTCACTTGACACTTTAACTGGAACAGAGGAAAGACTACTATAACAGAGCAGCAAATGCAAGTAGGATATCAGTTGGTGACAACAGTGACTTCTGTATTAAGCAAAACATTTTGTTTATTTCTTTGTCATGTGCAAATGTCATCAAATGACAAACAAAATACCAAAACAACCCCTCCATTACAGGTCCAAAAATAAACATGAGCTTGAATAACTTGTCAATCTTGTTCTTGTTGTCACAATCTCTTTTGTAAGGCAGCTTAAATACACAACAAGCAAAGAGGAAGATTGAGTGCTGCTGCCTCACTTTTGTATATCTGAAAATCTTATGAAAGATAAACTGAGTATGGAGCCAGGGGGAAAAAAAGCCCACAAATCCCATGTGTGTACTACTGCCAGACAGTAAACATTTCAAACCAGAAGCAATTCGCATCAAGATCCCAGGGGAGATACCACAGCAGAGGCTGAAACAGATCAAATACTTAATTCTATCAGTGAGGGATTTTTACTAGGGTTTTGGTTTTTGGTAGCTTTTTTATATTTTCCAAACATTCTACTGAGGAAAGTGCCACCAAGTTCCAGTGAGACTAAGGCTGACCTTCCTGCTTCTTAAGAAAGTTAGTTGTTAAGACCCTTCAAAACTTGCATGCAGGTGCACAATACCTACCCAGATTGGGGGCACTTGCAGTCCGTTTATTATTTTTTATCTTGAAAAAGCCTCGTCCAAACGAAGATCTGGCTTTACGAGTACCAAAACTATCCTCATCGCCTGTGCCACCATGAGAAGGAGACTTTGGAGGGAGGGTTGCGAAATTATTACCTTCCACAGCACGTTTAATCTGCTCAAGTTAGGAAAATAAAGATTCGATATCAGGAAATTGCAAAAGGCCTTTTGAGAGAGACTGCAAAGCAACTGCCGACAGATAACCTGGAGAGCCACTTAATTTGTTACTACAAGAAAAAAGAAGATAAAGCCATAAAGGAAAACACAAACAAGATTTTCATTTCAATATGTTCAGGGCTCAGGATTACTATCACTACCTTTTGAGAGTATCAAGTCTACTGACAAGATATTTCTCAATTCCTGGCTTAGAGGTATGGAAAAGGTAAAAATACAGTCCTGGAAGGCTTTGAACTTTTCCAGCTTTCTAGGGTTTCTGTCTCCTTCACTGGTAGCTGTAGGGACAGTGGGAAGAAAAGAGAGAGACAAGACCCCCACAGTATACCGGTTCTCTGCCAAATGTCAGCTCTTTTGTCTGTCACTGCTCTGCAATTTCAGAATGAACTGATTATTGACTATGTCCACTGCCAATACTGAGAGGAAATTATCAAGTAAGGGGTATAAATGCCAGGACAGACCATCAGATGCACCAGTTAACCAATTTAAAGTTTTAACCTTGCCGGCTGTTGCACTGTCTCTTTAAAAGAAGGAGGCGGCAAACTCATTCACAATCCAAGTACAATTCTTTGGCTTTGGTGGATGAATACTCCCTACAAATGGTATCTGCGGTATGGTGTCTCTGCTCAGGTCTTCTGAAAGGTAATAATTGTTGCATGCAAACTATGGCCATATGGTACCACAGGGTAAGTGTTCCGCAATTACAGCCTCTCTAGGAACTCATAGGAAATGATTTGGAAAGCCAAAGGTTTTTAAAGAGACGCTAACCAAAGGTAATTATAGAGTCAGTAAAATACTTAATGGTTAGCTTTGCTAATTATCTAGTGGTAGAATATGTGGGGGAAACATTAGCTCAGATGACAACCTTATGCTCAACCAGATTGAAAGATAATCTATGTGTGAGAAGACAAGAACGTGTGAGACACTATAAGCCTGACACTGAAGTGATGGTGACAATCGTCATATACTCCTCGTTAACTTGTCTGCAGGTTTGCTATTCCCTCTCTGGAACTGCTTGCTGCAATTTCACACAACTGAGCCTTTTCAACATCTGCTCACTGTCTGTGTTTCTCCACAATACACACACAAGTGTACATACACATATTACCTCTGTTGGCTTCTGTGCAGAGTCTCTGTCCTGTTAGGGAAAGATTAAGAAAAACATTTTAAAAGCCAGTATTCAATTCCTTATGGTTACCCTGAGTTAAATTCTGACTGATATGCCCTTCTCCATCTATTTTTTTTTTCCCTCCAAAAGAAATCTCTTCAGAGCCATATTTCACACAGATTAATTCTTGCTTTCTTTGAGGTCAGTGAGCTGACATGAAAATACAGTTGCTTCGGTTTACTTTGTAAAGGATTAGCTGTCTACATAATTAGCAACACACAGTCTGTTAAGACACTAACGTACACAGCTGGCTGAGGGGACCTAAAGCAGGAATCTGACAGGGTAAAAGCCAAGTAGATGAAACATCCACAGCTCCCATTCCTTGGCTGTCCTGAACAAAACCCTAACCCATGAACTCTAGCTTTCATCACAGGGTTCTGGTTACATTTTCAGTCCTGTCAACATCCCTCCTGAGATGTAAGGCACAGCTCGGTGGTTTAGGTATCGGAGAACTTGGGAGCTTTTAGCAGTTTAGGCTGTCAAAAAAGAGCACAGGAATTGCCCTGATTCTATTACAGTATTAGAAGCTAGCTTCTTCTAGGCACTTCAAAAGAGACGTAAACTAAAGCCATCACCAGACATAAAAAAGCTCAGCAGCTCAGCATTTTGTTCCTGGCCACCTAAAACACACAGTCACTCCCAGACTGCATTTTATAACGTATTAGTTACATGGCATTCCAAAATTATCCTCCTCATTATCTGAGGAACAAAGCAGCAAGAGAGTCTCAGATAAATGCCTTGTTAAAAAAAACCACCAGTGTTTTCAAGGACAGATTTTCTCCTTTAATAAAATTCGTAATATGTCACATGTACGGGACCATTGCTACCATGTGACATGAAGTGCCCTACTCTGACCCAGAATTTCTCAGAAGGTGGCAACAAAGCATCCACAGGGCCACAGACACAACAGAGACATCACCCCTCTTTCTTGGGGCATAGGAGGAAGTAAGAGACCAAACCAACCGCTTCAGATGACTCTTTCCTCAAGCTGCTCAGACTGCTGGACTTCTGCAGTGAAGAAGTTCTGAAACAATGACATAAAAATCAAGTCAAGTTACTGGAATTAAATTTGCTAAAATACAGTCTTGGAAATCAGTTTGAAAGAAAGCTTTATAATATATGATGAGATATAGTAAAAACAAAGACATTTTGAATTACAGCAATCAATGTACTAATCAGTGCCCACAAAATTTGATGAGATACTGTAAGAGCCTCCACATCATAATTACTGCTGCTAATGCTGCAGTGACATGGTGCCTACCCTTTGGATATTTTTGGCTTCTTATTTAACATTGTATTTTCAGGAGCACAAGCAGAAGTTACACATGCAAAGGAAGTGATATAAACAAAAGCTATGAAAACCACTATTTTTAGCAACAGGCTTCTGACTAATTTAATCCTTAAAGAAGCTAAGCATATTAAATAAAGCAGGTGTGTTTTAGTATTTTATCATCAATTTCATTTTCTGTTTAGGACTAGATATCCCCCAACTTCTGCTGGGGTTTACATTCTACAACACATGTCTGGTTGAAAACAAATATACTATTTAAGTTTTTCTCATAAGCATGTAGATATTAAGAGTAACTTCAATTAATTTTACAAAGATACTTATTTTTATACCAACATAATGGCAGTAGAATTAGTCTTTTAGAATATTCTCGTGGCACTAAATCACTCGAAATAAAATGAGCTGCTGAGCCTCACACTGCGTACCAGATAAACCCTGTTGATTTAGGTTCCTTACTAACAAGTCACCTTGACTCAACTTCATAAAGAGACCCACTAATTTCTCTGGACAACTTGTCTAGGTAGCAAAAATGAAAATTACTTTCTCACTGTAGTCAGCTGATCACCTTTCCCCTACTATCAAAAGAAAGAAAAGCAAATCATGTGCACATGTCCTAGGGAAAACTGTAAATTCTAAAGTATACTGACAGTCTACAATCTAACTAGAGACACGTTGCAAAAGAAATTAGCTGCACATGTGCACAGATAAAGCATTCCACAATAATGATCACAAAAACATTGGACATGAGCAGAGAGCTACAACCACTGAATATCATCTTGGCTAGAATTACCTGACATATTTAGACATGTATGTAAAATATCAGGGGGGTGTTCTGGAGGATTTCAAGTCAATAATCACATATGTTTCCTAAACATTTTTATTGTGATACTTACACAGGACTATCACACAACTGAGTTTCTGGGGAGGAATCTGTTGATCGTCCTTCACTGTAAAAACAAAAAATATATGAAAACAGTAAGGCCTTTGGAGATCCCTTCCAAGTACCTTGCTGATACAGAAATCCTATAACCTCAGCCTGCTTTAATCCTGTTTTCACTTCAGCTGTTGTGTTACTAACACATGACAAATTTTCCCCTCTACTATAGCAAGCCTTGCAAAGGATAAAGCACAAAGGTGAGCTCAAGAGACCCAGGAAACACAACTCGCACTGTAAATTGATGACAATACTGCACTACCTGGCTTAATAAATGCATCTGCAGCAGCGTCAAGTAGCGGAGGTCATTGGCTGCCTGTGAGTTACCCATAGAGCAGGGCATTTTACTGCAAGTTAGTGCTTTGTTAATTTTTTTTCCAAGACAGGACACAGATGAAATCCCCAGCTGTTGACAGCTAGAGCTGCATGAGGCACAGCACAGCAGAAACCAAAGAAAGTTGGTCTTCTGTATAGGATGCCTTCTTTGACTGGAACTGGAAAAATCACATATCAACTTGAACTTACAGTGATTTTTCACATTGAGATCAATGATGGTTTTAAGCTAACATGATTTCCTTGCCTCTGGATTTCTAGTATTTTATATTAAGGTAGGTAAAGTCAGGGATGAAGATTCAAAAGAAAAAGCCCTACACTACCTTTGTCTAGCTGCAAGTTCAGTGTGTTTTTCAGCACTCCTTGCAGTGCTAGACCAGATCTGCAGGGAACAGGTCTCCTCACAGGGGGAAGGAGGGTGCAGGCTTAGAAATGCTGGAGGAAGCTGATGGCCACTTCTCACCTAGGAAGCTGCCAATGTGTTTAAGTGTGGGGACTCCTGGGAGTCACAGCTCAGCAACAGCCCTGCATCTCCATTCTGGCTTTCCTGGGACACTGTGCCTACGCATCTTGTCCACCTTTCAAGATCTTATTCTTGGGCTTATAAGAACTCTCATAAGAATGAGCAAAGAAATATCTTTGCATTGCATCATGCCAAAAGACAGCAGCAAGGACATCTCTTTCTCTGACCGAGTGAAATGTTGCCTGGGTTTTCTTCTGGGACTCCATTAACAGTTCAAGGCTAGAGCCAGATAGTCCTTTGTTGCAGTTTTGGTACTGCCTTACTCCAGTCTTCAGCAAACATGGAAAACACCTGAATGCAAATCACCAGGAATGCATTTGTACTAGCACAGCCAACACTATCTCAGCCTAAAAATAATGATTCTGTGTCTGTCATTACTTTAGACCAGTTTTTCTCTCCTTATGTTCATTTCTCGCAAAGCAGCTGGTACAGAGCATGACTACTGCTACAAGCAGCAGCAACCAAACTAATACTTACTTTCTGAAAAAGATTTAATCAGTGCACTTTAAGAACACAAGCTTAGTTTGCTATAGCTAGTCAAGTGAACGCCAGCCTTGTTTAAATGACTTAATGACTTGACAGTACAGTAAATGACAGATCATTACTTTCATTAAATGTCACAGAATATTGGATTTACAATTGAAAAATACATAGAAACAATTATACCTCATTTCACTTGCAGGATCTGGCCTAGGTTGTGTTTTCACTTTCTCAGCAGCAGTTTCTGAGCTCTTAGATGTCGATGAGAAAGAAGGGATTGAAATCTGTAAAATACTGGTGTGGATCTGCAAGGAATTCTAAAAAGAATGAAGAATACATGTTATATGTTTTGAGCTGAAATTAAGTAATCATAAATGAAAAAAGTAACAGATAAACTATGAGAAGAAGGATCTGAAATAAGACTTTTTAAAGTGATGTTTTTCTTTCATTCTGTTATAATATGATGATCTACTAATTGAAAGATACCACTGAAGATAAACATGAATCACTGCACAGATAAGGTACAGGATAGACAAACATCTCACAAGTCTCTCAAGGCTGCCTGCTAAATCTACTTCTACCACAGAACTCATCAAGGGTAGTTCACTTTTCAGGTTTACTCCTGTCCTCAGCTACTCAGAGAATGCCAAAGGCTGCCAAACATTTAAGTTAATTTTGTTTTATTCGTAGCGTGTGCATGCTGTTTAGGTAAGTAAGTCAAGTACCTGCTCTAACTCAGAGCTTTATGAAAAGAGATCTGTGGTTTTATTACTGGAAAATGTGATGGTAAAATCAGAGAATGGACCACAACCAACTTATCACTTAACTGAATGGATGTAATGATGATTGCAACCTTTCAAATGAGACATGATATATTAAATTAAGTCACACCATATTTACTTCAAGTTCCTGACAAACTAAATGCAGCTCCTAAACCAGCTATGTTTGATACAAAAAGTAATTTCTATGTTTAACAGGAAAAGAGGTTTAGATCCACTCTCATGACAAATACAGCTACTTGCTGTCACCCGTTCCCATTTGATCACTATGAAAAGTTAATTTAACTGAACTCAACTTAAACTGCTCAGCAGCTTTCACAGGAAAAACTCATTTCCAAAAGGATATGGGACATTACTAAAAACTGTGCAACCCAGAAAAAAATCTCTTCAGAAACTTGAGTTCTGGCATCCACAATATGAATCCAGCAAAAGCAATGTTTTCGAGGAGTGACGGTACTAACAGGAAGGAAAAAAGATACCTCTTCATGAATATTCATGCTAAACTCATCATGGATTGGTGATGCTGTTACTGGGGTTGGGGAAGGGCTTTTCTCTGGGTCAGTCAGACTTGGTGTGTCCAATAAAACTGTGGAAATTGACCCTGAATTCAAGAAGTCTTCACTGTCACTTTCCTTGCCTGAAAGGAGAGATGGAGGAAACTTGTTGGTTTTACTTCTGTATACATGATGACTCCCACTCGCAGGGAAGGCACAGCAGGCATGCTCATTTATGGGTCAAAAAGGGAAGAGGCTAGGATTATTTTTTTTCAGCAGAGACTACAACAGGAGAAGGGGAACCATTGCCAGATGTCGCTTCCCAACTGAACCAGCACAACGTAGCAGAGTTAGAACAGAGGAAGGGCATACATATGACAGAAAAAAAACCTCCAGCAAATGCCCTCAGGTTATTTAGTGGGATCAGTTTAAAAATGCTGAATAAACTAGAGTAGTTATTTCCTGTCCTATGTTCTGGAATTTCACAGTAAATACTTCTTTTCCCTTATTTACTAGGGATAAAGCAGTGGGGTACTGGTGTTTACAGCATATTTTGCTGTAAAGGGAGATGCTACTTATCTAACATCTCAGTGTTTTCACCTGAAAATCCAGAAGACTTCAGTGTAATGCTCTACATGTGTTTCTTTTGCTTTTCTTTTAAGGGAGGAAGGAGAGAGAGAGGGTATTCAGTGCCATTACACTAAACTGATAACCATCACTCTCAACATTTATCTCCTTTTGGGATCAGAAGCTCCTGGATCTGGAAACCTCCACCAGTTTTGGAATATACGGAATGGACTGTTACATGTTATGGTATATATTACAGCTGCCATTTCAGCCACAGTTAAGCTCATTATCTGGTGGCATAGAGGCTTCTTTTATGGATGCATGTGAAAAAAAACTGGTAGGGAAAGCCAGCCTCGCCCTCCCGCTGCAGTGAGGAAGCAGCTATTCCATTGCTGAGATGCTGCATGTGGTGGTTTGTGAAGACTTTGTTATATGCCAAAGACACGATGAGTCATCACAACAGACCTGGCAGCGCACCCACCTTGTTACTGACATTTTTGCAGCTCTCAGGTGTTGCTATAAGAGCATATGCACAGCCACTGAGTGGTGCTGCTTTGGCTTGTAGGAAGAGGCATGCTCAGACACTGCTCTGCTCAGTTACCAACCCCTCCTCAGGAATACATGCAAGAGAGGAACAGCAATTTTAAGAGCAGTAAATGTAGCAGCCAGACCTGAAAGACATTTCAGGAGGCTATGGAAAGAGGCTGAGAGCTTATTACATTCAACCTAATTTTACAAGGGGGAAGTAAGCAATGTGACAATAATAGTTACTACCACCAGATGGTAAATGGGACAGCACCCAAATGTGCAGCTGCTTGGAGAAAAAAGCAATTTACTGTTCACCAGCTGAAGTTGAATTTTACTCTACCTAAGAGATGCCTCCAAAGATAATAAGTCTACGAGTCAATGTAACCTACCATAACACATCTAGAGTTTAAATGGGAGTAGAGGGTTTTTTCCATTGTACAATACCTTTTTTACCTTGAGCCAATATCACCATGTCCTGAACTTTCTTGTATCTATTTAAAGATTGTCGAAGTTCTTCTATCTTCCGATCCTAAAATAAAGTAAAGTTGTGACTATGTTTCTTCCTCCAGCAAATCAAAAATAAGAAACACAAATACTAGATATTCTTCAATTTAATTGGTTGTGACACTAAAAGAAATGGGAGGTGTGGATGTGATGGAACTCAGAACTCTGAGAGGGTCTGAAATATCAAAACTTGTATTTAGCAAAAATAATTATCCAGTTAATCACCAGAATTGTCCTAGCCTTGAAAGTGGATTTCAGTTGCCTTGTGTTAAGTCCAAGGTAGAATATAATAAATTTGCCAGGTACAAAGAAAGCAGTAATCGAAGGACCTAGGGCTGTGGTGATCAGAAGAAAACATCCTATAAAATGCATATGCATGTGAATGAGCAAAATGAAAACAATCCATACTTTACAGAAAACTCTTTTGGAAATGCTGCCTGTAATATCTCATAGGACTTGTATGGAGCTCTGTACATTTTCAGAACATGGTGTAAAGTGCAGTTGAACTGAACTGAATGACACAAAAATGTAAGGACGCCGTGTATGTGCAACCAAGCTCAGTTAGAGACCCTTCAAGGCACTACAGTGCCTGATTCTTACAAATGTGATTTTTAAATTGAATTGCAGGAAGTTCACATGTGACGTTTTTCTCAGATTTAACTAAAACTTATGAATGATTACTGAAAAAATAATTAATTTGCTACCTTCTCTTCATTTGCTGCCATTAGAGATTCTACCGCCTTCTTCATTTTCTGTACCTCTATATCTAAAAACACAATACAGTTCTCCAAGTCAATGTAAATAAGACAGTGTAAGGAAATAAAAAAACCAAACAAGCCTAGCAGCAATTCGGTAATATCTGAAAGTAAATTTACAAATTAAAAGGCAAAACACAAGCCACTTGAATTCTATTTTAGATGGAAATGTATAGAAGACAAACCATTTTTCTTCAAAACCCTTTTTGTAATGTTTTATCAAGGAAATTATGAAACTCAGGAAATTTCCTTACTTACTCCCCAGCCTTAAGAAAATGGAAGAGTCAAGAGTAAAACTACTGCTTGACTTTCACCATTTCCAACTTTCAAATAATCAAATAAATGCCAAACAAAATGTCCCAAGTATAAAATACTACATTTGGACTGCAATAAAACACATTGTCATTGCAACAGTTGACGAACATCCCAAATGTCATCTCCAAAACTCACTATACAAAGCAACAGGATTAATGGATATGATGAAGAACGCACTGTGCAGTGATGCTTAGTCTTAATTCAGTATGGATGTAGAAATTAGGACAGCACAATGGAATGATACAAGTATTTGCTGTGATAAGCAGTCATGCTAGAATATGTATTGTAGTTCAGACATGGAAAAGGCTCCTAATACAAACAACAGTGTTCTGTGCTTCATCTATAATCCTTATTTACAAAGAAGTAGAAATACATGGAAACACATATGTTACAACAAGGTTTGATTTTGGAGGTGTTCTGGTCTAAAAACTCAGGAAGAATGGAAATAACTCCCTTTTTTTTTCTAGAAATCTACCTTGAATAAATGAAGTAAACTTTAAATTTTATTACGAACATAGACAGGTGGCCAAATTCACAGCCAAGAAAGCATTTTATGTTGCTTTAACTTCCTAAAATTTCTCAGAAAACAGAGTGGGAAGAACACTTTCCTCCTTAATGAAATGCAAGAAGAAAACAAGCCGCTTGACTGGATTTCTAGATGAAAGACGTTTGGACACATTAGGCTAAAACTGCAATTGATACAGTTCCAATAGTTTTCACTCAATTACAGTAATTGAAAATCTGCTTTACTGGTCTGTGACTGCATTTCATTGAGAGGCAACTGTTTTGTGAGTCTCCATGAAACCAAATCCTTCTTTGTCTATCAGGTCTTCAGAAAACTTTGTATGTCAAGTGTGATATATCCACCCTTATCCTCAAATTTTACCGTAAGTGTAACTAAGGGTTATAGATGATGCAGCCTAACAAAGTTTATAGCAGTTTTGCAAACACATGCAGAAAGCTATTCCGGAAAGCACTTCTGAAATGCAAATGCTTGTGGAAAGACATCAGAAACCTTACTTTTATCTTTGAGCTTCTTTTTACAATTTTCATCTGTGCAGGAAAATCCATTGGATTTGAAATTAGCATGAAGGTTATGACATTAAATAACTTTTAAAACAATATTGATACTTAATTAAGGAGTCAACTATTCCTCATGTATTATTGCAGAAGCAGGCAGTTCATTGTTTCAACCTGCACTCCCCTGGTGCTAATGTTCCTAAACGAGTCTCACAGCTCTCCTACACAACTACCTGTCTCAAGGATATATTTTTCAGCTCTGTTTTCACTTGTGAAACTTCGGCAAAGCCTTATGCCAACATATCAGCTTAAGAGCTCACATTTTACTGGCAAAAACCAGATCAGTGATAATGTTTGCATATTTGTTCAGAAAGCACAACTCAGCTAATGGGGTAGATAACCTGTGTGATCTGCAAAGAGCATTATTCCTATATTTGAGACAAAGCAGAAAAAACATGTTTCATCATAGCGGAAGATCCCCTGCTGAGCTATACTGAAAATGAAACTAAAGCGGAGAACCACAAGGTAGTGGGAGTTCAATGTACACAACAGCGCCCAGGGAGAAAAGCCCCATACAAGTAGTCGTAAATGCAATAAAGCCAGACCTCGTTCACATTTAAATGTTCTTAAAATAAGGAATCATGGTTCAATATGGTCATTTTTAGTGCTTTTACAATGATTTTTAAAATAGATCACTTTATTAAATAGAATGTGATGAACTACACACAGCATTTTCGTCCTTGGGTCAGGAGAGGAGACTAATTGACCTCTTGTGGCTTTAATTTTCTGAAAAACATACTTTAAAAGCACAGTCTTCAAATCAGCAGTCACTAGCAGTGAGATATATATTCAGAAGTGAAATTGCAGCAGGTCAAAGAAAGTCTGTCGAAAATTTCTGTGAGGCTTTAAAGAAAATTTTTTATTTTCAAATATGTTCCCTAAGTTTCCCCCAAATAAACAGCAACTTTCTTTCTTCTTTGCAGGCAAATAAAAGAATTATCTGACATGTAAAGTTTCTGCGCTAATTCAAGTGTAATTAGGATTTAGACTTATCCAGTGCACAAATACAGAACCATTCCTCAGTTTCACCTACTTAGTGCTGGGTCCACACTGAAGATTTACTGGTACACATCATACTTTAGCTGCTCTTCCTTAAGAGTAAGGGATGTACATGCAAAACCTAGAGCAGATATCCACACATAAAGTTTCCTTCTCAATATAAACTTTTTGGAGAATTTGTTAAATTAGCTTAAGGATTTCTCTGCCAATATGAATGGCATTTATTTGAGGCACCATGCAAGTCACCTAAAGAGCTAACTAAAGATTACTTAGGCTAGCTTTAAGTTGATTAAGAGCCTGCTATGATGATAGGTTCAGCAGTTGCATCATGAATACCCACTAATATGTTAAAATAAGTAAACATGAAGATGGCGAGGATATAAAAAGTGAGGCTTCTATTCTGTTATTTCCTGTACAACCATTCACAGAAACATGGCCTCAACATGAGGTAACTGAGGCAGACTCTGAGACAGTCTCCTTCCTCTTACCTCTGTCCAATATTTCAATTCCTTCTCCTTTCAGCTTGCTAACCAATTTTTCTTGCAGTCTTTTAACCTCAGCTTCCTTCAGCTCCAATTTGTCTTTCAAAGCTGATAGCTCATCCTGTAACAGACAAAGAATTGCTCAGTGACACCTTCCGCACACACCAGAGACGTTTCCAAAATCCCCTCCTATGAAGTGCAGTGGACAGATCCTCAGCCGGTGGAAATGACTGAGGGTGCCCTGACATTTACACTGGCTGAGAGTACACCCATCAAACTCTGCCTCTGAACATCACAACAGACTGCTGTGTCCATGAAGTGGCAAACCCAGGGGGCCGACGGTCCAAAAGTTTTGGTCTCATGTATAATTTGAAAATAGATTTTAAATGTAAATTTAAAAAAGAAAGAGTAAAGCACAAAAAGCAGTTTTCTTATTTATGTAACCTTGCAGAGACAGAAAAAGTGCAGGTGATGAGGTTGAATGCTAAAATTTATGAACACTTATTTTGGTATTTATAGCACATTTTCCACATTCAAAACTGGGCAATTATGGAACTGTGCTTACACCAAGCTGAGGACAGTTTCAGAAATAACTACTGCTTCTATGAAAGAAAAAATCAATCACAACACCATAAAGCACAAACACATACTGGAAGGCAGTTCAGATGAAAACGTGGTACCTCCACCACAGTTTGGGTTTGCTGATCAAGCATTATGAAAGAAAGTTTGAGTTGAAATTCATGGGAATAAGACAGATGGCATTTGGGAGAGTTGGGGTGTATTAGATAAATGCTGTCAAATTTTAACTTAGCTCTAGCCATCTGCACTAGCAAGTGACTGGCACTGATCCATGCATTTAACTTTTTAAAATTTGAGTCAAATCCTACCCAGTTTAGTAACATGTTTCTTTGATGTCCGAGGATATCTTGTGCAACAGCATCATCAAGACAGGACCCTCAGTGCAAATGTACCCAACACTGAAAATTTAATTTGTTCAGTTTGTAAACAAAACAAAACAAAGCAAGACTCATAATTTTGGCATTTACAGCTTCTAACTGAAATGTTAAATCTCTAAAGGAATAAACCAAACTAGAATAGTGTGGCTTAGGTTACTCCTGAGCTTCCCACAAAAGACCTATTACAAATATGTAGTGATATCTGTGACCCACATTATGGCCCAGACTACAGAATCTCCTGAAACTGTTTCCTGTTTGCTGTAAAGCATCATTAAAAGTAGATCAATTTTAAAATTTTCAAATCACAGCTTCTCCAGAACAGTGGTTGGGCAATATGATCCTCCAGCGCTCCAACTTGGCACTGATATCTATGACATTTCTGCCAGCATAGGATCCACACTTCTCCAAAACAAGACCATTTCTTGGTCACTGAGAAGCTGCAGTAACCACCACGGGTAACTAGAGCTGCATGCAGTTGTTGATGTGTATTTCTTCCCCTGAATTAGAAACCTGGTGTGGGACATGTGGGACGAGGGACAGTCTAAAAGAATCACTATTTTCTAGCTAGTTTGCATGACTAAATTTTCTCTGAAAAGGTGAGAAAAAGCTTGAATACTGGACGTAAGCTACAAAACAGGTGATCTTTCCTTTGAAGGAGAATGATTTTAACCAAAGCCTAACTCCATGTGTAACCTAGGCAAAATTCCCAAGACTAAAATCCTGTCTGTCCGATATAAAAGCTGTTTACAAGCGATACCTACATCAAGAGCTTTCCACATCTAATGGGAAAGGGCACATGGCATATCAACACACACAGCAGTTAATGAAGAACAGAGCATGACAGCATGATGCAAGACAATCATAAAACGGTGAAACATGAAGGATTCAAAACAGGCCCAATGTTACCCATAAACTACTACACCTTTAGCATCTGGCTTTTTTGCTCCATCCGCTGCTTTTCATACTGCATCTGACCCACTTTGATTTTCATGCTAGAAAGTTTGGCCATTAAAGACTGGTAACAGAGACAGAGGAGTGAGAGAAAACTAAAGATAGAAAAGAGAAAAGGCTAAATGGCAAGAGAAGTTAAACACTTACAGAAACAGGCTTCTAGAATTACTTGGATGAATGCTTTTCTTCAGAAGCAACTGATTTTTAGCACATTTAGGATAAAATAAATCAGCTTTGGTCTAACCAATGGCACACATCTTATGTACTGTGACTGGTGTTCCTCAACACATTTGGAAAACAAGGATCTAAACAGGTAATATATTTACTATTAACAGCCAGCTGCACGGTGAGTTATCCTTCATAAAAATCAGTGCCTGGATCTGAAAACCATAGCATGAAATTTGGAAATAACCCCTGTTGCTAAGTGAGTACCACAAACCCCCTGCATCTGAGTATGCTCAGGATTTTGTAGGTTGCAGGCACGCATAGGGGAAAAGAGAGCAAATTTCTAAAGCCTGACTTATAACCATCTCTGCTTCTTCCCTCCAGTCTCACTTACTTTGGTAGTTTTAAGTTTTTTCTCATACTGGAGTCTTTCATTGTCCATTTCTCCCACTCTCAATCGCAATTCATTTATTTCCTGGATCAAATCCTGAATAAGGGGACAAACAAGACCAGAAACAACAAAGAAATTCAGTAAACGAAACAGAGTGAGTGCTGCCCAGGTGTGCCTCGGTGGGACCTGTAATATAAGGTACTCCATAAGCAATATAAGGTACTCCATACACAAAATCACAACACCCAAATTCTTAGTTAAGTCAAGCAATCCAGAGCTTTTTGGATATCCAGGGAGCCTACTTCTCAGTTTCTGCACTACTGCACTGAATGCAGGAGGGCAGAGGACAAAAGAAGACAAATTGGTTTTGTGTTCCCTCTCTAAGTAAGGCCTCCTGCTCCTCTGGCTGCTCAACTGCTTGGGCGTCCACCACAATAAGTGTCCACTGGAAAACCATGTTAGCCATCCTTCCAAATGCAGAAGTCGCATCTTCCCCACTCCAGTCCCTTCCACTCCAGGCTCATGAGCTGTCACCTGCCTTATGAAAATAATACCTGGCTCCAAACCTGGTGTGAGGAGCATAACTTTGGGATCTCTGATCATGGGTTGGCCTACACAGCTCCAGGCTTGCTGTCCAAGGATGGGGTAAACTTGTCCCCAACGGGTAAAAGTCTAATTACCAAGAAGATAGCAGGGCTTATTACAGCACTTTAACTAGATGTGAAGAGGGAGGCGGACAAAACCAGGCTTGATAGAAAAAAGCCTAGGAATGGCACTCCAGTGTCTGGGGAATGGTGTGCTAGTGAGGACCTTTTTGCCACCTCTGAGGAAGTGGGGGATAGCACTTCAATGGCAGCACAGACGTAAAGATTACTGATGGGTTAGAAAATTCAGTGAGTAGTCACTTAGGAACTGAGAGTATTCCCCTTAGGAGAGCAGCAGGATCAATAGCCCAGCTGAAGAGCATCTACACCAATGCACACAGCATGGGCAATAAACAAGAGGCACTAGAATCATAGAATCACCAGGTTGGAAGAGACCCATAGGATCATCGAGTCCAACCACTCCTATCAAACACTAAACCCTCAGGACCTCGTCTACCCATGCCTTAAACACCTCCAGGGAAGGTGAATCAACCACCTCCCTGGGCAGTCTCTGCCAGTGCCCAATGACCCTTTC
>WAAB01005258.1:53674-89386 GCA_013389865.1 Piaya cayana
CAGGCTAAACAACCCCAGCTCTCTCAGCCATTCCTCATAAGGCCTGTTCTCCAGCCCCTTCACCAGCTTTGTTGCTCTTCTCTGGACTTGCTCCAGAGCTTCAACATCCTTCTTGTGGTGAGGGGCCCAGAACTGAACACAGGATTCAAGGAGCGGTCTCACCAGTACTGAGTACAGAGGGATTAATTAGAATTAGTCATAAGGCAAGAAGACTATGATATAATTGCCATTATGGAAATGTGGTGAGATGACTCATGTAACTGGAGTGCTGCTGCAGCTGGCTATAAACTCTTCAGGCAGGATAGGCAAGGAAGGAGAGGCGGTGGTGTAGCCTTCTGTGTTACGGAGTGTTTTGATAGCCTAGAGCTTAATGATGGTGATGATAGGGTTGAACATTCATGGGAAAAAAATCAGCAGAGCACATAGCAAGGCAGATATTTTGGTGGGAGTCTGCTATAAGACCATCCAGCCAGGGAGAAGAGGCTGATGAGTTATTCTATAAGCAATTGGGAGAAGTCTTGTGATCACTCACCCTCATCCTTGTAGGGGATTTCAACTTGCCAAATGTCTGCTGGAAGTAAAATACAACAGAGGAAACAGTCTAGGAGATTCAGCCTCCCAGATTAAAAAGTGGCTCAACAGCTGGGCCCAAAGAGTCGTGGTAAATGAAGTTATATCCAGGTCACAAGTGGTGTCCCCAGGGCTTGGTGCTAGGTCCAGTCCTTTTCAGTATCTTTATCAACGACCTGGATGAGGGGATTGAACGTACCCGTAGTAAGTTTGTGGATGACACCAAGCTGCGAGGAAGTGTCAATCTGCTTGAGGGAAGGGAGGCTCTACAGAGGGATCTGGACAGACTGGATCTATGGGATGAGGCCAGTGGTATGAGGTTCAACAAGGCCTAGTGCAGAGTCCTGCACTTGGGACACAAAATCCCCGTGCAGTGCTACAGGCTTGGGGAAGAGTGGCTGGAAAGCTGCCTGGCAGAGAAAGACCTGAGGTTGTTGGTTGGCAGCTGAATGAAGATGAGCCAGCAGTGTGTCCAGGTGGCCAAGAAGGCCAACAGCATCCTGGTGTTTATCAGAAATGGTGTGGCCACCAGGACCAGGGAAGTGATTCTGCCCTTATATTCAGCACTGGTGAGGCCACACCTCGAATACTGTGTTCAGATTTGGGCCCCTCACTACAAAAAACACATTGAGGTGCTGGAGCATGTCCAGAGAAGAGCAATGAAACTGATGAGGGGGCTGCAGAAGTCTTACAAGGAGTGGCTGAAGGAACTGTGGTTGTTTAGCCTGGAGAAGAGGAGGCTGAGGGGAGACCTCATCACTATCTACAGCTGCCTGAAAGGAGGTTGCAGAGGTGGGCACTGGTCTCTTTGCCCAAGTGACAGGACGAGAGGGATTGGCCTCAAGCTGCACCAGGGGAGGTTCAGACTGGACATTAGGAAAAACTTCTTCACTGAATGTGTTATCAAGCACTGGCAGAGGTTGCCCAGGGAGGTGGTTGGGTCACCGTCCCTGGAGGTATTTAAAAGACAGGTAGATGAGATGCTTGGGGACATGATAGGGACAGGTATGGTTGGACTCAAGGTCCTTTCCAACCTAGGGATATGATTCTATTAACTACATGAAAAATGAAAACACAGAACATTCTGATGCTATTAGTAATTACTACCACTAATGTATGAATTTCTGATTTGGGTACACCTGCAACTCCTCACTGATTCTTCAATGTGTGACCTTCACAAACCAAATCACTCTTCTAAGTATGAATCTACATGGATGTCAGTCTGCACGACTACAATAATTGAGCTGTTTCTTATCTTACAACATCAAATGTTCAAGATCTCTAACAGATCTGTGTTCCCGAGTCTGATGCTCAGCTTTGACACTGTGACAACTAATTTGTTTGAGGCTTTTCTCCTCTGCAGTCATCGCTTTTGCTTTGGCATGATCCAATGTTGAAATACATTGTGTGGCAATATGAGGTTGTAGTCTATATATTTATCACTTGAACTATGTGACTTAAAATGCTTCAGAAGGAGAGGGAAACCAGTTATCTGTATTCAAAAGGCCCTTGTGAGGCAAAATGAAAAAAAACCCCAAACTCTTCCCCTTTTATAAAAAAAAGTTAGCACAACCCGTATCAATTAATAGAAGTGTCAAGATGCACTCACAGTGTCACAGAAAACAGAGCCATCTTGAGACCAGAATCCAGGAGTGTAAGATCTTGGAGCAGAAACTAAATTCTTCTGCTTACTCTGTTATGAGCCTTATGAGTAATAGGATCCTTTACCACTAGTAACTGGTCACCAAAAATACTGTACAGTTTCTCAAGGGTTAAACAGAACTGAAGTCAATCCCTAACAGCAGGCTTTACCCTGAAAATATTTTCAATTACTCTCTTGCAAGTGCAACATTAACTCCTGCAGCAGCCCCAGCAAGGAGATCACAGCATTGTTTGAAACCTGAAGGTGCCAACCATTACAACTGCTTAAGGCCCAAAGAGCTCTTGGGGTTAGTGTGATGCTGAGGTATCTATTCAATGTCTCTGTGGCACTCAGGGTGTTGCACAGGTTCATCAGGATCTAAGATCAGACAAAAAACCCAATTAGTTCCCTAGGTGACTTGGATGAACCAGCAGTAAAATACACAGTGGCCAGCACAAGGCACCTCCCTTGTTTGCATTTAATGCCTCCTCTTTGGGCACACATGCTCTTGTCTTAAAAACCTGCAAAACAGGAAAGAGCCATGAAATGATTCGGAGTCAGGCCCTCCATGTAAACACCCAACAGCTGTTCCTTGCATGGATCCACGAATGGAGCTGATGGGGTGGACATACAGACTCCTATTTCCCAAAGCCTTTTCCTTCCCTGCTCATGTTACTCGTGCTCTTCGTAGCAGGGCCAGGAAGACAAAAGAAAGCAATGATAACTTTAAACTTCAGGTGTCAGAGGTTTCCTGACTGACATTGGAAACACAAACCACATTCCCTGTTTCGGTCTACTCAGAAATTCATCTGCACAAAGGAGACTAGTGGTGTTTAAATTATGAAGAACTGTGCATGAGTTAGCTGGTTTAACCTCTGGCTTCTGCTTCAAAGACTATGTCTGGTTATGGACTCCTCCCTAAATAAACTCTGTCGTATGATATTTTCTTACACAAACTCAGCCCAAATCAGACCACCCGTGCTTTTTAAGGAAAACAATACTGGTGTCTGCTAAGAAAGTGGAAAGACTGGAATGATTTAAAGAAGAGAACAATTATAAATCTCTGTTAAGTACACAATTAGCTTTGAAAAAGGTGTGTATTAGTGATCATACAAACAGTCCTAGAGCATAAAGGGAAAAAAGCTTACAGATCCAGTGAAGCATCTGTTTAGAGAAAGAACGGTGAATATGAGAAACCTACCAAGCTGGAATGGGAAGTTGTGACGTAAGTAATATAATATGAAAGAGTTGATCTGAATGGTAATTCTGTAGGAGACAGTAGCTCCCAAAAAAATTGATTTAAGATGTCAATGATTTTTCTTCTTTTCACTTTCTTTTCTCTAAATAAAAACGGAAGCAATGTTCATAGATTTTCTTTCCCAGTTTCGGTGTGAAATTTTGCATGTAAGTGCCATAATGTGTTTTGCAGTAGAATATTTTAAATATTCATTTAAATACTAAGTTCTGTGAAAGTAATTGATCAACGATTACTTTAAATAGGAATATAATTAGAGAAACATTGAATAAAATATTGTGTACTTCTGAGTAAGTACTGATTCCAAGATTTCACTTAGCTGAGACCCTTGCAGCTAATTAGTCATTAAATTTGTTCCACTGAACAAAATGGAAATTAAGACATATTAACCCTTTCAGTGCCTAAGCCTAACCCTAACCCTTTTTATACCTATAAAGTGTTGAAAGAGAGAAGAAACTTCATCATAATTTCTATCACACTAAACTACATCAGACTGGTTTTCAAAGGAACAGAGGAACATTTTAGTAATAGTTCATGAGTACTAGCATAAGTATCCAGGAAATATATCTATATAGCTCCTATTTATAGTAATTACCTTTTAAACATAGTTTAGGTTATCTTATTTATATCAAAGACCTTAAATATATTACAAGGTATTTCAAAGAGAAAGGTTTAAATAGCTGCCATGGAGGTAGGCGTCTTGCACAGAGCCTACAAGGTTGCAATGCATATTGTGGTCCTCCCAGTAACCACTTTTCTGGGAAAAGAGGTAGTTCCACATCCACCTTCTCAGTTTTTTGTCTGAATTATACTAGTAAGTTACGGAGAGACTGCAGTTGAGGGAAATGAAAGAAGGTGGGATACAGGAAAGCTCAGCAAAGAATCACAGTCAATAAAAACAAGGATGGAAAGAGAGGAAGTAAATCACTCAAAGCACAATCACTATTGCTATCTGTTTTGGAAAGCACAAGAAACCATAGGGTGTTTACAAATGGGGATGCAGTGGAATCCAGTTCTGAAAGCACCTGCTTGCTGCAGTCATTTGGATGAAACCTTGGCCCCCTAAAGTCCTTTATTACTGATGTCAACTCATTCATTTATTGTTTGGGCTGCTTATGAAAGGTGTCAGTATACAGGTGAAGAGACTTATCTGTTGAATGTTGTAATTCATGAAAGAGCACTGTGTGGGCAGAGACACCTCACAGCAGCTGAGAAAGCAGCCCCCTCTCAACACACCTCTTACAGATGCAGACAGCCTTCAACAAGTCCCTCCATCTTTCCACCTGCCAATTTCTCCAGCATTGTACTTGCCTGGCGGCAAAATCAGATGCTTTTAAGACAATGCTGTAATCCGTCACCCAACATCTGGTATCAAACTAGAGGAAAAGGAGGCAACATGAATCTGGTCCACAGCTTGGCAGCAGCCAGATGTAATACACTGCAGGAACGGTCACCACCATCACTATGTAAATGACTGTCACCTTTCAAAACTGAACATCATTTCAGTCACTAGTTTTCAACTTGTGGATTTCTTTGGGCCTGTGTACTACTTCCAGCAAGCCCAAAGAGAGTAATTCAAAAGCAAGACTAGCTTTTGCTCTTACGCTTGCAACACAAGTGAGGAACGACACTTCACTGGAAAATACACAGGAAATTGGAAGGGAATTAATAAAGCACTGATTTAAGTGGAAAGGGCATATTTTGTCTCCTGTGAGACTCTAAGATATTTCTGATATGGGGTACATCACCCTGGCAGAGAGGTTTGGCCTGATTCTTGGTGCATCCTGGCAAAACTGGGTTTGCCACCTGCTTTCTGGCTTCAAACACAAGCAAGGTTCAGCTACACAGATTTGCAGCATGTAAAGGGCAAATGCCCCAGTAGAGCACTGCCAGAGATGGCAGCTCTGGGCTGCAGCTCTGCCTAGCAGCGTTTGCTGCAGGACTGAAGCCAGGCTGAGATGAGTAACTTCTGGCCTCTGGTCCTGGGATTCTGTGGGGCTGAGGTTTAAAGGGAGGCTGGAAAATGCCCTCGCATGTAGTGACCTCATTCTCCCTGTTACTGAAACCAAAAGTTATGTCTTTTCATCTGCTGTGACTTTGCACATGCATGCTTTTATATTTTCAATGGACTTAAGTGTTTGCCTCAGACATGACTTACTAAGACGATGACAGTTTCAACTTGGGACATGAGAGTGCAGTATGCCCACGATTTTATGTAAATCCATCCTAAATGCCACCCCTCCTGAGATCTAATGGCAAGAATCAAACCCCATTTTTGGAAATCATTCTGTGTAAAACATTTACCAAAAAGGGCACTTTTTATTTTAAGAGACAGATATTTTAACTTTAAAGATGAATTCCCTTCTCGCCTGGTGAACAAAAACCAAGCAAACCCCAGGAAATTTTCAGATAACATAAAAGAATGTAAAAGCCATACACAGCTTTCACAATTTATCCAGTTGGGTTTTACTCACCTCCGTGTCTCTGAATCTGTCCTCATAATCCAATCTATCCTTCTCTACAGATGTAAGCTTTAACTTCAGAGTGGAAATCTCTGCCATAAGATCCAGCTTCTGAGTTTCAAGGGATGTTCTGCTCAAAAGCTCCTGATTCAAGACAGGGAGGAACAAAACAGAATTATGCATCCAAGGAGAAGGAATCAGTAGTTTGTTTTTACAGCTAAAAGCCTCTTTCACGGGGAAAAGCATCACACACTTCCCTGCACTCTCTGATGCCCTGGGACACACCTATTGCCCATCTAACAGACTCCAGGCATCTAGGATACATCAGAGATTACAGAGGCACTACTGTGGGTTGGCTGCAGGATGGGAAAACAGCTTGCCTGTCATCAGTCTCTCTAAGCAGCAAGGAGCTTTGAGGGGAACCCACCCGTCCTTTAATCCAAGTCTCTTTGAAGTTCAGTGGGTGAAAGCTCAAAGAAGAAAAGGAGTGGATTCCTACAGCGTAAAGCAGCAATGACATAACTAAGTACGAAGACTTTAAAGCCAACATGACAGAAAATTATCACTTAGTTTAGACTCATCAAGTAGTGCAACACCTTGAAGTGCACCGCTCTCTTTGAAGCAAAATGTAGTTTGTTAAGGCAGAATGAAGACAGACAGTGAGACAGACATGTGCCTGTGAAATACCTGCTGCAGCATCTCTTCTGTGGCATTCAGCTTCTCCCTGTGCTCCTCTAAACAGAACTCCAGATCTCGAATCTTTTCTCCTTGGGCTTCCACCTGGTCTGTAAGCACGCTTACCTGCAAAGCAGAGAAAAATGGATGCATATTTAATACCTGGCATCCACGCCATATGTGTCCCTTGAAGAACTGTATGATTAACAGTGCTGGCTGGACCACAGATGAAATTGAACCACGGTGGGAGAAGCAGCAGCAGCAGAGCTCTGCAGTGGACAAAATGCATAGCAAAGTTGGCAAGAGAGGAGGAAAAGCTCTCCCCCTCATGCTTACTAGAATTTCAGCCAAAATTCTGGTAGATATAATGTAACCCTGCATCACCTCTCCTGACTTGCTTTGGAAGACTTCACAAGGGATGGCTGCTGCATTTTACAGTAAACAATTATGCCTTTGCCGTGACAATACATTAACTAAAACCCACTAGCTCCTACCTTTACAACCAAAGAGGTAAAGATCAGTGCAAACAACTTATTCTGCTCTCCAAGTGTCTGCACAAAGTGTACCATAGTGTACAGCTTCTTGTTTCAGACCAATAAAAGCAAAGAAGGTTAAAATACACAGATTGAGGTTAGGCAGGACCAAGACAACACCTTTGAGACTGCAGACTGATTCCCATTTTGCCTTTTCTGAGTTAAGGCCTGTTTTAAACAGATTCTTTTGAGGAAATCTGAAGTATTGCTGGGAACAAAGGCAAGTTGCCTAGAGCAGAGCCCAGTGCTTTCACAGCCCTTAGACCAGGGCTGTGTCAGGGGACCACAAGATGCCTGCACAGACCAAGGGGTGCCAGGTAGTCCCAACTCTGATGGAAAGAACAAGCCAGCTGACAAGAGCATTAAGGGCTGACCCAGCCTAGCAGGTAAGCAGGACCTCTGAGGAGATGCTCACCTCTTCCTGCCTGTTGGCCAGTCTTGAAGTTTTTGTCATCTTTCACAAGGACAGGACATATGTTACCTGAGGTGGACAGCATGTGAATGGTCACGGAAAATAGTGACCTTAAGGATATACATGAATGTAACAAGGTGGTCACTCTGCAGATCTGCTCACCTAATGAGATTTAAAGAGGTCAGATATACAGAAAGCTTTAGCTTTTTCCTGCAATCTAAATCCACACTTACCCTTAATTTGTGTTAAATCTCAGGTACCAGCAAGCCTCCTAAATACTCCAAGATGACACAGTTGCAAAAAGATCCTCATAAGTTTTATCATGTACTATTAAAAAGTCATATGAATGTAAGAACAGAAAAAAAAAATTATGTGATTACTTACTTGCAGAACAAGAGATTCCTTATCATTTTCCAGACGAGCCAGCCTTTCTTGATATACATCTCCATTCCCAGATATATGTCCATTAGTCTGAAAAAGACAGCAAACATTGCAATGTGAGCTACTGTGCCATAAGCACAGTATTGAGTATTTTTTAATCTGCACAGTTCAAGAACAGATTTAAAGATTTTTTTCAGCCCCCAAAGGGTTACAAATCAAATAAACTGTCAACAAAGGATACATGACCACCATTCAGGACAAGAATTGTTCAGAGACTTAAAGATGAGAAACGAAGAACCTTCCAGTGACCCAGTTCTGCAAAATTCATTTACTGTGCATTCAGCATTTTGTTAACAAAATTTGTACTTAATAATGTACTATATTAAGCGATACTTGCAAAGAGACAAATACCCTAAGACATTCAGCAAGTGAAAAAAATCAAAATACAATCTATAAAACGTGCATTATGCTTCTTGCAAGTCAAACAATTTTTTTTCTAAAACACACAGTAAGAGACATCCTTTTACATTAGGCACATATTACTGGGTATGGGTGAATGTCTGCACTCCAAATGCATCTCTTTATAAAGCTGCCTGAGGCTAAAGAGAAACAAGAATACATGTTAATGCTATCACAGAGTTCAGAGGAATCAGCAACTTTCATTCTTCGTAATAACTCCAGTGCTCTTGAGCAGTGAGAAGGATTTACTCTATCCATATTCAAAGCTGTCTCAAAGCACTTTGTGACAGATGCCACAACCAGATCTCAGCTCAGAAAAAAAATTCTTGTTCCCACCATTGCATAAATCACTTCAGGAAGTCTGAGAAGCTGTTCTGAAATCCACCAACTCCAAAGACCCTTGATTTCCCTCTAAATACGTGATGAAAAGCAACAAGATGACTGATACTGCACCCTGGTGAATTTGTGGCACAACCCTGCCAGGAGAGGCCATCCCTGTGTAGGAGCTGCAAGCCTCAGGCTCCTGCTTTGAATCAAACAGCTCGTCTCCTCTTATTGCAGAGGATGCCTCAGGAAACCTGCCAGCTAGAACTCCTTTTCTAAGTTACACGCCTGACTTCGGGTGATGGGAGAAACTGCCTCTTTGAAACTAGAAGAAAAAAATGCTCACCACTTAAATATTAGATGCAAAGCAAACAAGAGAGGCTACAAAATATCTGACCTCACCATAGCACTCTACTCAAGAAACCAGGCTGTGACTTGGCAGCTTGTAAATCCATGTGCAGTTGCAAACGTGTCTCCCAAGCAGACATGTGTAACCTTTATAAGACGACCATAACATCTCCCTTGAAATCACTAGAGAGAAAGGACGCTCCCTAGTAATTTGAATCAATACCGCATACCATAACGATATCCTGAATCTGAATTATTCAGCAGCAAATTACCAGGCCTCTGACCACTGAGAAACTAGGCACCAAGCAGAGGTACTCTAAACTTTTGAGTTTGCTCTGTTTTCCCACAACCTCTAGAATTTAGCTCATACCACAGGATTTCCATTCAAGATCAATGAGATCTTCAGTTTTGTAAGTTTTAATTGAGGTGAAAGAAGTCAAAGAGCTTCCAAAATAAACCCATTAGCTGCTCAACAAGGAGACAATGAGTTATATTTTGTAACTTGTATGCAAAATACAAAAATGATTTTTTTGCATATTTTTGCTATTCTCTAGATCTCTTTCCATTCAAAAGACTCCAATGCATCTCAGGCACTTACTCAGCCTCCATGAACACAGCATCTGTATTTTGTAATTTACAACACATTTATCAATCCAGTATGTCTCTCTGACGTAGGAAAGTGATATTCATCCTTTATTAAAAGCAGGTAGCCATGGTGCAGACACCCCTCTCTTTTGCCAGGGCTCACATGCCAGGGCTCACATCCTCAAAGCAGTGACTCAGTTCCCTACTTCCCAATCACCTGTGGTCATCAGGGCCCTAACCACTGAACTTCTTTACACTTCTAGTCAGTGTAATCAGACACAAATTAACTAAAATCAAAGAATGCGTAAAGGAAATATGTCAAGGCAAGTATTGTTTTCACACTACAATGAAAAGAATTGTCTTGAAAATGCTGTGAAAACCGATGAGGTGTTAAAGCAAATGTTAGTCATTGTGCATAGCATCAGGCCAAGACACTTTTGTTGCTAAACTCCATTCCCATTCCTGACAAAAAAAAAAATCCTCTTTTGCTCAGCAATTTATACTTTGCTTTAAAATAGGAGTATGTAGAGGGAGTTCAGGCTGCAGATGCACACTGCCATAAGAAAGAGGGAGAAAGCAATGGGAGCCCCAAAGAGAACTGGACTGACTAAGGGTTATTTGCCCACAAAGTCAAATACAAAGATGTTTTTGCTGGCAGTTGCCAGAGATATTTTGTAAAATCTGCATAAAACCAGACCTCCTGTGGTATAGTAAAACAAAAAAAAAAATTGTGTAAAACCCAATGGCAGTTTGCTTTTTGCCTGAAATGCTGTTAACTTCTGCATAACACGCAGGACTTAATCTTCATTTTAGGTATGAAAAGGCAAGAAAGTCACTGACTTTGGTTACCATGGGGAAAAAGATGACAGTGAAGAAAGGGTGGCACAGAGAGGTCACAGTAGCTATTTCACAGAGTGGCAGTCCCAGCACCTCTTATAACTGTGTAGAGATCAGGGACCTGCAAGCAACAGCCACACATTGAAAGGTAAAAAGTTGATATGTGGCATACTTCTCTTCCCAGACAGACAAGGAAGGGAGGAGATTAAAAACATGAAAGAAGAACAGGGTAACAATGTCAGTGGGCAGGACTGAAAAGAAATGGAGAGGCAAGATGCCCAAACACTGTATATGGGAAAGTAGTGCATCAAGAGATGGAGTGGAGGGAGATCCAACAGGGAGGAGCAGGCTGCAGGGAGGTCTGAAAGATGCCAGGAGACCTCATGAGTACAAAACCTGGTTCAGCAACATTTGGTGTGTCCTTCAGGAGTTTCTCTCCACCTTAGGACCCGCAGCCTTCCCTGGTGGGGTAGGAAGGAAATAATTAAGTAAACCAGCAACTGCTGGCATATTTGGGGCACTTGGTAGCCTTGGATCAAATCTGTATTATTGAAGTCAATACAGGATTAACACAGTTTACTAGCTATATAAGACAATCTTTGCCATTTTCCAAAGAAAGCTCTTTATCATCAGCAACTTAAAATCTATCTTCATTTAACGGGTCAGACCTTGCATGTGTTTTCATTTTAGGGATTAATTGCAAAATACAGTATGGGGAGAGAATGCAGATTCAGAGAACCAATCTTGTTCTCAATCCTAAAAACAAAAGAACAGTTGTCACAACGGCACTGAGGCTTCACAGAAGTCTGAGGATAAGCATTTACTTAAAATGCTTTACAAGATCAGACCCAGTGCACTTAAAATCTCTGCAAAATCAATTTGTGGGTAATCTGTAAAACACGTGTGCAAGCTTTGTCTACAATCATGTAAGTGTAAAAATCCATACTACTCTGGAGGGAATTATTCCTGTAAGAAGTAGATGCATTGCCAGACTTTCACAGCTTGCCTGACCTCAGTCTTTAACCCCTTTTCCCTGGAAGTGAGTGAGCATTCCAAACCACAGGAAAGTTTCTAATAGCTGCTAAAACCTCCTAAAAAAAATTTAAAAATCAGTTTCCTCACAATTGCTGAATTCCTTCAAAAATAAAACTCTTTTTTAGCGTACTGCAGCTGATACCCTCATTTCCCTTAATTTTTTCTTCTGCTTTTGAGTGAAAATAAGCAGTACAAATCACACTGTTCTTGCTGTAGATGCAATCTGATTTTGAGCTGCCACTCCACAGCATTTTCTTCTTGTGTGACAGACGGCACCGACTGTTTTGACCACCACAGTCCAGTCAACAGTTGGGCAAGTGAGCTGTCCCTGACATCTCTTTCCTGACCATCTGGATTTAAATTAGAGCTCATCAACATACTTAATGTTTTTTAGATTATTATAATACACATTACCTATGCCTAATTAAGCACAGTTATTGCTGTCCTGCTTGTTCTCTCAGTTTTAGAATCCTTTGGAAGTGGTCTCCTCCAGCCTTCATTACCTCAACATCACTTGATGTGCCATGGGCAGAGCCTCCAGGTTTCCCAAGCAAAGTATTCACCACTATTTCCCCTGTGATTCAGAGCTGTGACATCTTTATCCTCTGTAAGTATTGATTCTGTCCCAAATTCACACTGGTCAAATCTATCTGAACACGATCGGTACCAGCATTTAACCAGTTTGTGTGGGGGACCACCACTGCCCTCCCAAACTGGCATCTCCTCCATTTCACACCTGCCTACTCTGAATATTTGCAGCCTGCTCCACATGCTCCAGCAGCAGGCACACAAACCTGCAGTTAAGCTTTTCCTAAAGTTTACAGGGTAGCTCCTCCTTACAGAATGAGAGGGGAGGGGGAAAACCCACAACCTCCCCCCTCCCATTATATTTTAAGTGCTTCACTACAATAAGTCAATTGCGAAAGAAAACCAGCTTAAGACAAACCCCTACTCTGAGGAGTTTACCTGAAAAATCTTCTAACTATAAATAACACTGCTGCTGAATAGGGAAGATGCAACTATTTCAAAATATATCATTTCTTCAACAGCAGCTCAGCTGGTGTCTGATACAAGATAAAGACAAAATGCTTATTCCCTACCGGCATTGTCCAGCTATGGCTTGTCACTCAGAGAAATGCAAGAGCCAGAACAAACACAGATAGCCTTACCTTATTTAGCCAGACACAGTGTCCGTGAATGTCCCAGCTATACTCCATGCTGGTCATGACTATCTTCATGCATTTAAGGAGGCAAGTGACTGTGGCAGGCAGCCGAGGCTGAGTGCTGCAGCCCCAGCGCTGCAGACACCCGCTGTGCCGAGCAGAGCAGTCGGGGCTCCTCCAAACCACGACGGAAAGGTTAAATGATGGCAGGTTTCCTCGCTTAACAAGGGTGGAGGAGAACCCAGCAGCAGAGCGGGAGATGTGGGAAGCAGGAGCGGTGAAGCTGCAGCGCTCCTCAGGCGGAGCGAGCAGCTCCTCTGGGGAATTAACACATCAAAGCCCGAGGAAGATTAACCCTTCTTCCAACCTGAGCCTGCTGCCTGGATCCCAACACAGAAAGGGCCGGCAGCAAGGCGGAGGATGATGCAGGCAGGGGGTGCAGAGATGTGTAAACTTGACAGGGCAGCCCCACGCAGGTGGCAGCTGGCCATCTCAACCCTCGCTCCTTACTGAGCAGCACAACCACCTTCTCTGTACCCTCCCAGACCTGTAGAAATCATCCAGCCCTAAAACACAAGAGAAAAGTGATTCCGATCCCTTTACCTGACCACAAAGTAAATAGGAGGGAATTTTCTTTTCTTGTTGGACTATTAATTGTAAAAGCTAGAAGAACACATGTAATTCACTTCTAGGCACTAAGAAAAAGAGGAAGGGGAAGTCGATGCAACTGTCCCGAGTCTCACAAGTGCCTTGTCTCAAGTTTATGTCATACCTGAGAGTGATGTAAAATGCACCAATAACAACCGACCTCTGTCCTAAGGTTTCAATTTCTATTTATCGAGTAGCAGCTGCAGCATAACAAATCCTTAATATTTTTGGCCACAGAGCCTAGCTCCAGAAGTCCTGCAATTATCGCAAGACCCATAGCTTTATTAAATAGAAACATTTACAACTACCTTTGGCAGACACAAATCTCAAAAACATTATTACTGAACTACCCAGAACAAAACTGTAAAGCAGAAGGGGAGCTGTGGTTTTAAGCTAGACTGATGCACTTTTAATTGGGAACAGTGATTTTCAATGGCTCCGCAAATGGGGCTGCCCTATGCTCCTGCACAGGTTGCTCCCACTGCCAATGAACTCATGTCTGATGTATGAAGATGCCATGCCAAGCTGTACTATAAATGAGTCCATATTATCTTCCAATGTTATAAAACACACCAGCCTAGATGATCACCTTTTGCAAGACACAGGGTCCTGTGTTTCAAGAACTTTGAAAGATCTCTCACAGACAGAAAGTACTGCTGGGAGGCAGTTTATGATTATGGGCTGAAACGGTATCACAGAGCTCCTTTCATATTGCAGCTTGGGGAGTGATCTCAAACAAATGTTTGGTGGTAAACGCCTATATGCCACACACTACCATTGGATCTTTCGATAGTTAAATTCAATATAAGCAGAAGCTGTGCCCGATGAATGCACTGTACGCCCACACTAAGGCAATCAAACAACAAACTTTCATGTGAAGACAAGATTTTCACATTAATAAGAAATATGGGATGATTTCTGGCTAGCCAAACTGCTTCCTTCACTTGGGAATCCCCCTGTTGTCCAAAAAGGCCAACATATATCTGTAAGATTACACGCCTTGTTTATTCAGCCAGGAAAATTTCTCTCTTATGTTAATTCTCATTACTCCCAGACACTATCTGGAAGAACCAGCCTGTGGAAGAAGTATCAAAATCTGAGGCTGGTCTGTGAGATGACAGATCTGCAATTAACAGCAGCAACACTCTGGACTCTACAAGCCACTATGGGTATCACAGCTCAAATTAATGATCATTTTCAGATGAGTTGAAAATGTCCTTCGAGAAACCTGTGGAGGCCATGAATTTTGTTTTGTATTAATGTTCTTATAGTCAACTTCAGAAATTCACATCTGAAGTGGAAAAAAAAATTATAATATGCATATTCAAATTCAGAGAGTAATTTTCAAAGCTAAAATCACCATTGCACTTACTTTGGATAAACACTATTACCCTGGGTCTTCTGCACCAGGAGCATGCCCTTTAAAGAGAAGACACACAACAACATGTGCATACACAAGTTCAGATCAGGAGCTTGGGGAAGTTGGGGAAGCTCTGAGGCGTGGGAAGGGACCGTCCACCCACTTCTATCCTTCACCTTCCTTTTTAACAAGACACAGTTGGTTTCTTCTTTCTGTGAAGATGGTTGCATAACATGCATTTTTAAACAAATGACAAAAAAAACCCCCAAAACACTGGCAAGAAAAATAATCACCAGAAAGAAGACTCTAGTTTGCTTCAACTGAATTAGAACTGGAGCAATATTTGTGACAGGAAATAGGTTTTCTGAGAATTATTCTTCAAGACATGGATTTATCAGCTTCCAGCTAGACACAATGGGGCTGCCATGGTCTTGCAGAAGAGTTCTGCCCGATGTCCAGCCACTGTACATGCACTCTGGTGTCATGTGGCCACCTGGCACCCACTACTGAAAAAATCATCATGCGGGGTTTTAACTCTTCAGCCCTTTTTGATTGCTTGCATAGACTTCTCTAAAACACGGAGGGGAGCAGAAAGGAAGCAGTCACTAAGTAGCAGTACAGGGACACAGGACAGGTAATTCTCATCTGGCAAAATAGAATGTTCTGCTCCGTTCTACAGAAATGAGCAACTTGAGGAGATTGCTGCCAGACTCTTTTCCCAGGCTACCAGCAGTTTCTTTGCAGGGGCCAGGAGAGGATTTTTCTCTTGTGACATACAGTTTGGCAGCAGCAAACACTATATTTGTTTTCCTCTGGGACATGAGACTTGCTTACAGTTTTGGATGTCACACACCAGTTCTAGCAGCTTTGAATAGCCTGGTGGATGCAACTTTTTACATGCATGGAGGATTACATGGATTTTAGACACAGGAGGTGTTTACCCTTCCTCAGTCAGGATGGGCATAGTTGCAGAAAGCCTTCCTGCAAATCATTTGAGCACTTCACCTCACACCTTCCTGCTCAGAGACCAGTGACACTGGTGACACCTGCAAATCCCATGTCTGTACCACAGCACAAACTACATGTTCAGTCTTTCCTACTAGAGGCTTTAAGGATGCCATACAGTACAAGGGAATAATTTGAGGCAGACTGAGGAGAAGTGTAGACTGAATTGCCACTTTCTGAAATGTTTTGGACACACAACCCCCGCATATCTTTTCTTTCCAGTGCTTGGGAGGCACTAAGCTGAACGACACAACACAGCCCTTCCTCTCCCAGATTCAGCCCATGGATGCTATGGAAATCATTGCTTTCTTTCTGCCATGCGGTATCACATGTCACATCTGTCTCGAAGGACCTTCTTTCAGACCCTAACAGCCAGGCATCCCTAAATCACACATTCATCATCTCACGGGGTAGTGACTGGCCTTCACCTCATTAATCTCAACAGGCACTACAGCCTTTGGCCATGCTACGGAGTCCCTTTACTTTTGAACACCATGCACTCGATCAGCATTGCTAAGTATGTACTACTTATGTGAATGCACACCATGGGGAGAAGCTAATTTTCCAAGGCTGTTTATTTGGCATATGTACTTTTTATCTATTTATAAAGACCATACTTGCTTGAGACCTGTTATGCCCCTCAAATTCTGCTCTGTATAGAACAGAGCATAGTTACAGCGATGTTCACTGCTGTATGTTACAGAGGCAGGAAATGCTGATGTTAGCAGGAACTCTGCATGTTTTAAAGATCTGATTTGAATGTCACTCCTGTCTCCTCCTCCTGATCTTAGCGTTGGCTGCCATGCTTTGACAGTGGGGGCGAGATCCAAATCCCACTGGAGGCAGTGGGAAAGCTCCCACATGCTTCATTAAGTTTCAGGCACTTTCAAACATGTAGTTCAAAGCAAAGAAATAAATACTCTCCTCTCAAACCTTTCTGCAAGAGCTCCAAAAGCAAGCCCAATGATGCCAACCCTGGTGCCCATCTCTTCCTGCAGCACACAACCTGTGTGCCACCAGATGGGACATCAGGTCACCCAGCACCAACTGCAGCTCCACACCTGGCCTGCACTCCCCATCAAACACAGCTGCGCATCTGCCACTTTGGGCTGCAACCAGGCACTGAAATAAATCCATGCATCAAGATAAAAACATTTTACATGAGATCAGCTGTGGTTCTGGGGTGACTGAACCCCGTCTGAGGGAGTGTTGACACCTGCCCTGGAAAGGGACCAGGCAATGGCAGCTGCTCTTCCCAACAGCAGCAATGCATAAGATGCAAAACAGGCCACCATGGTGGCCTGTCCATTAAGGTTGGAAAAGACCTTTAAGATCATCAAGTCCAATAGTAAACCTAATGCTGCCAAGTCCACCACTAAACCACATCCCTAAGTACACACCTACATGGCTTTTAAATACCTTCAGGGATGGTGACTCCACCACTTCCCTGAGAAGCCTGTTCCAATGCTTTACCACACTTTCAGGAAAGAATTTCTTCCTAATATCTAGTCTAAACCTCCCCTGGCACAGCTTGAGGCCACTTCCTTTCATGCTATCTCTTTTCACATGGGAGAAGAGACCAACACCCACCTTATTGCAACCTCCTTTCACATAGTTGTAGAGTGATAAGGTCTCCCCCTCAGCCTTCTCTCTTCCAGGCCAAACAACCCCAGCTCCCTGAGCTGCACCTCATAATACTTGTGGCCAGCCCCTTCACACACTTTGTTGCCCTTCTCTGGACACACTCCAGCACCTCAATGTCTGTCTTGTAGTGAGGGGCTCAAAATTGAACACAGTACTTGAGGTGTGGCCTCACCAGCACTGAGTACGAGCACATGATCACATCCCCACTCCTGCTGGCCACACTATTTCTGATACAAGCCAGGACACTGTAGGCCTTCTTGGCCACTCGGGTGCACTACTTGCACATATTCAGCCAGCTATCAAGCAAAACACCCAGGTCCTTTTCCACCAAGAAAAGCCATTTGTCCTCAAGCCTCTAGAGTTGCATGGGGTGGTTGTGGCCCCAGCGTAGCATCCAAGACTGAGTCTTGTTGAACTCCATACAACTGACTGTGGTCCATCAATCCAGCCTGTCCAGATCCCTCTGTAGAGGCTTCCTTTCCTCAAGCAGATCAACACTCCCACCCAGCTTGGTGTTATCTGCAAATTTACTGAGTGAGTCCTGAATCCTTTTATCCAGATAACTGGTAAAGATATTAAACAGAACTGGCCCCAACACTGACCGTGGGGAACACCCCTTGTGACTGGCTGCCAAATGGATTGTTTCATTCACCACAAGTCTCTGGGCTCAGCCTGCCAGCCAGTTTTTTACCCAACAAAGAGTACACCTGTCCAAGCCTTAAGCAGTCAGTTTTTCCAGGAGAGTGCTATGGGAAACACTGTCACAGGCTTTAATAAAGTCTAGGTAGACAACATCCACAGACTTTCCCTTCATCCACTAAGTGGGTCAACTTGTCATAGAAGGAGATCAGGTTGGTTGAGAAGAACCTGCCTTTCCTAAAACCATGCTGTCTCGCCTTGATCACCTAGTTACTCTGTACATGCCATGTAATGGCAATCAAGATCATCTGCTCCATAACCTTCCTTAGAATTACAGAATCACCAGGTTGGAAGAGACCCACCAGATCATTGAATCCAACCATTCCTATCAAATACATTCCTTGGCACTGAGGACAGGCTGTCAGGCTTGTATTTCCCTAGATCTTCCTTCTGGCCCTTCTGGTAGATAGGCGTCACATTTGCTAATCTCTAGCCAACTGTGATCTCCCCAATGAGCCAGGATTGCTGATAAACGATGGGAAGTAGCTTGATGAGCACTTGTACCAGTTCCTTCAGTACCCTTGGGCGGACCTAATCTAGCCCTACAGACTTGTGTTGGTCTAGGTGGTGTAAGCAGGTTGCTAACCATCTCCTCTTGGATTATGGGGGCTCCATTGTGCTCTCCATCCCTGTCTTCCAGGGCAGGGGGCTAGGTACCCAGAGGGCAATTGTTCTTACTATTAAAAGCTGAGGCAAAGAAAGCATTAAGTACCTCAGCCTTTCCTCATCCTTTGTCACTGTTTCCCCCTACATCCAATAACGGCTGAAGATTCTCCTTACCCCTCCTTTTGCTGCTATTATATTTACAGGACAGATTTTGCAAAATACATACCAGTGCACAGCCACCACTGACACTGTAACAGCTACAGGCTGACTGAAAAACTGAAGCATGGCCTCTAGAAATAAGTCTTGGACTTCCTCTGCTGGAGCTTCCCCCAAACCTGTACACACTCAGACCACCAGAACACAAACCCTACCACAGATGACAAGTAGGAAGGCTCATCTGTGGCCCTGCTAGGAAGTCATCAGTCACAGGGCACCTGGAGGCAAAAACAGCGAGTCCTTCAAAAATAATGCTGTGTAACTCACCTTCTGATAAGCATAACATTTTATTTCTCAGGACAGTCTTCAGATAGCTTCCACTCAAATAACATTTTATTTTTGGGGATGCTGAACTTACATCATTCACTTCTGTTATAAACCAAGTAAGTAAGCTCAATAACAATACTGCAGAAAATACGCTGCCAAAAAAGCCTTTTAGCTAAAAGTTCATATTAAAAACAACTTTCTCCCCCATCTAAGCACCTGATTGCTATAAAAATGTCTTTCCCCAGCCTCCTGAGATGAGACTTACTGAAAATTTATTGCCCCCCTAGACTGTGGCATGGTGGGTATCTCAAAGAAACCACAGGTCAACCCACTGCATGTATTTGAGCTACAGCTTTCCCAACGCACCGCAGCAGCATCTCCAAACAAAAATTTCTTCCCTTTGGTTCTTTGAAACCTACTCTAATTTAAATGCCTGCAGAAAACACAGCCCCACTGCCCAAGGTGGTCTAATAGACAAGTGAAGGGCAAAACAAGTGCAGCAGAGGTGAAACAAGGTGAGCCCCTACCATTTGACTTTGGAGCCATTCGATCAGAGTCTCTGCGGTTGAGTCCGGAACCTGGCAGCGCAACCCTTCTCTTTCATCTGCTTCCATCATCTCCAGCAAGCCTCGCAAGTCCTCTACCAGGTGCAGCGCTCGCAGGCCCCCCATGAAAGGGGAGGTGGGGGACTGGCAGTCAAAGATGCCATTGGAGTATTCCAGTGCCTTTGAACCTGGAGGGTGCAAAATCGCATGGGTTCAGGCACAAGGCAAGCAGGTCAGATACACAGCAAGGCTGAGAAACGCTAGGTGATT
Source organism: Piaya cayana (assembly GCA_013389865.1). Classification (NCBI taxonomy): domain Eukaryota; kingdom Metazoa; phylum Chordata; class Aves; order Cuculiformes; family Coccyzidae; genus Piaya; species Piaya cayana. The sequence goes on from WAAB01005258.1 coordinate 73,616, forward strand.
TTTGATCCCAGTGAGAATTTATCAGAACCAAACTCAGTGCTGGATTCTGGACAATTTGGAGAAGGGCAATCCCTTGCCGGCAGGTTATGGGGATGGCAGCTCCAGCAGGAAGGAGGTGGGCTGATCCATAACTATGCCCACATGTTCAAGGCACAGGCTGGGCTCCTGAGTGCCAGGATGTATTGGAGGCGGCAGAAAGTCCTGTGGGGAGAATAGGCTCTGCTACTGCTTTGAGTCACCCTGTAGGTATTGCATGACCCGAGTCAGACACTGGTCATGTCCAGAGGAAACTGTGCTCAGCGTTTTTCACAAAGAAATATGTTACAGTACTCCAAGTGATTGGAATTTTTTTTTGGTAAGGTTAGAGAAAAATATGAAGATAAATAAAAAGACTGAATTCCAGACTCCTACTAGAAAAAAGTTTTTAAACCAAAAAGTTTGACATGTTAGCACTGATATTTGCATGTCAATAAAAAGAAAAATCTCTTATTTGCATAAACTCACAGTATGTATATTTGACCTACATTAAAAATTGCTATGTATTAAGTAGGGAAGGAAACTATGAATTCAAGATTACAGTTTATTTAAGTCAATGTAGCTAAATTCCAACTATAATTTCAGCAGGCTAATTTGTGTCCTTAATACTGTAATGCCTTGGCACAATTAGATGCATTCATGACAGAGCATCGGCTTTTGGACTGTCAGCTTCTGGAAAATACAGTGATATGCCATACATGCACTTCCACGAACTCTCATTCAGCTCATCTGGCAAGCCATAAAAATGCAAGTATTATGCTAATTCCCTTTGAGAAAAATTAAGAGGAAAAAAATCCCCAGAACAGCATATGAGTTCATATCCCTTTGCTATGTTACTTTATAGCTCTGTTCACACATGGGTAAATTAAATCTGTGGTGACTGAAACTTCCCAACATCACATTTTATTTTTATACTAAACCTCATCCTACCATAGCCAACTTAGGCTCTTCGAAACACAGATGCACAATCCAATCCAAATATCAGTATCTACTTATGGAAATTACACTCAGAGATCATATGTATTTTTAGAGATCATTGTGATCCAACTAGATTCACTTCACATGTATTCCTGTTGTGTGTCCTTAATATCTGCAGGAAAACTGCAGAGAAAAGTCATTGTTAAACAAAGCACACGCTGCAAGATTTTTTTTTTTCCTCTAAAGGAAATTATTTTAAATGGAACTATTAAGGACTTTATAACAGTGTTGCTACCCTTGCAGAATAATTTTCAGTTTGGGTAACTGTTTGCATAGCTCTGCTGGAGTAGGATCAAGTTATTAACTCCTTGCTGCTTTTCTCCACTGTGTTATGTACTTTTATTAGTTTCTAACTCACTAGACTTAACTTAAAAGCAGAGCTTGTATACTTTGTGATCCCTTTCTTAGTCCTGTTACAATTTACAGGCACTTCTAAAAACCTCAGAAGTTAAAGGCAAGTCCAAACATAACACTGGGATCCAAAACATTCTGATTCTGAAAAAAATGGAAAATTCAGTTCATGTCTTAACTCTTCAGAGCTGAGAGAAATTCTGAGTACCCAGTATTGGGGAAACTTATTCTTCTTGCCTTGTTGCTACTCTTCAAACACACTCATCTTGGTTTGAAACATGCTTTGTCCTTGGCTTTCATGGTGCTGCACTGCATCACTCAGCCACTTTGAGCAGCATTTTGACAGAAGGTAGGAGGAAAACTAGAATCCATTTAGCTGTGTGTGGCTGTATGATTCTGTGCATCCCTCCACTCCTTTTATTTGTAACAGCTAAGTCATAAGCAAAGTCATAAAATACAATCAGTAGTATGTTCCCTTCTCAGCCTGCAACTCTGCCCTTCAGATATGAGAAAGAAGGATCAAAATAGTTAACTGAACAAGCTGCCCCAGGCGTTTACCTGCTATAATGCCATCCATCTGCTCCAGCGCCGCAGCGAGCATGTCACTTGCATCACTCATCATTTTCTCTCTTCTCAGGAACAATCACCAGCTATGCTGTAAGAAGCAATGGAATATCAGTCGTGTGAGTTGGATCCAGAGCCTCAAGTCTGTGATTCAATCTTCAAAAGAGAATTTAATTTCACTGCACATTTCTTGAATTCAGACACCACTGTTGCCAGACTGGCAGGGAGACTGGGGCCATTTGCTGACAACAACAAGGTTTGGAGTTGTTCATCACCAGGCATGAACTAGCATCAAAGAATCAAAGCACCAATGTGATGATCCAGTTCCTAATTTTGGTCAGTCCATGGCTGCATAAAACACAGCTCTGTGCCACTGAAAGGGCATCCCATAGAACACCTCAGAAATTCCACATGGCACTTCATTGAAGCTCACACTGAAGAGACAGGCCTTCTATCACTAAAAGGAAGCTGCAATTCAGCTAAACACCACATGTCTATTGATTGCATTTTTTTTCTTTCATTGAATTTGATAGCATAGAAAAAGAGAAGCCTGACCATTTGGCCAAGATTTCTGGATGTCTGACAGTCAAGAAGTTGATGGTATGCAGTCATTCGCCTACAGGCAGGATATCCCAGATGCCCAGGAGTCACTGCATAGTGCGCATGCACAAATTATCCCCACAGTGACACTGCTCCCAGCTTAGCCGACATTCACACCATAATGACTCAATCTGATCTTACCCTCAAACCTCTGAAAGCCAAAAGTGGTCCTCAGAGGAGTATGTCCAGCAGAGTCTGGAAGAGCAAACCTGCCTGACTAGTTGCCTGGGCAGGTGAACTAGCAGAGCTAGTGGGCTACAAGTTAAGCATGTGCTTAGGCACTTTGCAGAAGTGGAGCTGAAGAGGTCAGGGGCATACCCAATTCCTCACCCCCAAAACAGCCCGAATTGCCATGGCTTTAATCTAGGACATGCAAGACAACTTCTGCTATAAATACAGCTAGGGAACAAGGCTAAACAAACACGAGGAAGGAAAACTCACTTTAACCTTTTGCATATCCTGCCATTTGCTTTCTGTATTAGACCACACCATTGCTGACATTTGCCCCGAAACAGCAATTAAGAAAGCTGTTCACACTATCTCTGGCATAAGTCCTGGAAAAGTGTCCACTGATAAAACAAACCAAAACAAAAATTCATGTTATAAACTGAATTTTCCCTCTTATGAGTCACTTTATTGGTTTGACCCAGTTGCAAAGTAGCTCTTCTTGGAGGCTGCCAGCTAGCTTTGCCGCCCTTAAAACGCCAACAAACATTTCAACCTTCCACATCAAAACTTTTATTACATGAAGTAGGTCCAAACATTAAGGCAACTAATAGCACAAAGACACTGGACTTTTGGCAAATGCCTTCTTTTATCATTTAGTTGCCTGAGTCAGAAAAGCCAAGATAACTTTAAAATTTAGTCGAAATACCTGAAGTTAAGGTGTTATAAATCTAAAAAAATTGCTGTAGCATTGTAACTGAAAACTTCCATACTTCAAGGAGGAAGCCTCTGATTTTAAACGCAATGTAAATATTAAACTTCAAGCTGTACAATATGTGCCATAATATGCAGATCCTACAAGACATTTGGTCTGGTGCCTCTATGCCTGATAAAAATGAACAGAAAATGCAGCTTTTGCAAACACATTCGCTTGGACAATACTGAATACAGTCTTGGTTTTGCTCCTTTAGGGTTTCTGGTAATCAGTCCTACTCAAATGCAGGTCTTTATGAACTGGGAGTGTGAATGATCTATGGTGGATTCCCCTCTGAAGGCAAAGAGCACACAGAGAAAGTCCAGGGCTGCTGCTACTGCAGGCAAAACATTGATTCTTCACAGTTCTAAGTGGAAAAGACCGAAAACACAAAGCACTGACAAACCCACAAAAGCCAATTAATCTTTGGGAGTTAGGAGTGTGGACAATATTCCCAACATACAGAAATACCCCAGAGGGGGAGTAAAGAAGATGGAGTCAGACTTTTCTCAGTGGCACCCAGTGACATGACAATAGGCAACAGGCATGCATCAAAGCACAGCTAATTCCACTAAATCATTAAAAAGAAAATAAAAGTGCTTAAATATAAATAATTTTAAAAGCTTTTTTACTGAAATGGTGGCAAGAACTGGAAGGAGTTGCCCTCTTGAAGTCTCCATGCTTGGACTGTGAGTAGCTCCAACTGGATCCTGCATGGCTCAGCCTGCCTTCAGCATCCCTGTTCTGGGCAGGAGGTGGGTTGGAGACCTCCAGTGATGCCTTCCCACCTCAGCATGAGTGAGCTCAGTGCAACTCATGATAAAACATTAAATACAGCACCATGAGGACTGCCTAGGATAAGCCTTCTGCAGGCAAAAAATGCACTAAAGAACAAAGTGTTCCCTAATCACGTATGTTCACAGTGCACCCATTGTTTCTCACCTCCTGTCTAGGATAGAAATTAACCACGGGCAAGGAACTGCCAATTTACACTCGCATAATAAATGCATGGCTCATAGGCACAGAAAAATTGTGTTTGCGCTTCATCCAGGCACAACCACCCCTTATGCTTCAAAAAAAAGCACTCCCTGCTTTTCCTAAATAAGGGGGTTGTCTGAAGTTGTCCAGAATCCCTAAGACAGCTCTACTGATGAGAGCAGCAGTGGTACACAGAGATACCAACAGCATCCAAGAGACTTCCAGCATCTCCCTCACTCTTACCTGGTCCTTTCTCTAAGGAAAGTGGCACATCAGTCTTTACAGTGCTTCCTCCACTGCTACTGCAATAGGAGCTGTGTTGCTGAGAGCAGCAGTGAGAATTTTTAAGATAAAATTTAGTGAAGACTGTACAAATACACTGACCTCCAAAACCCTTCCACCACTCATGGAGCATCTGTTAGCAGCCTAACCAAGCCTACAGTTGGTGAGGTGAAATTAAAAAGAACACAAAGCCACTTAGCCAAACAGTTGGAGATGATGCAACAAAATCCTTTTCCCCGGTTATTTGGTCCTAAAAGTGGTCATTGAAAACTAGTCTGGAACAGCACATCCTGCTCTGGCCACCTTCTCAGTACAGTGCAGCACTTTGAGCAGTCACAAAGTAACACCACTGTGACAGAAAAATAATATTGGAGATAACCCTCCAAAGCAAGGGCACAGAATCACTTTGATTCTTTGCACACCATTATTGGCATGTGAGGAACAGATGGGCAGGGGGGAAATCAAAGACTCCGTACACCAGTGGACCAAGAAACAAACTCCGTGAAACAAGAAAAGACAACAAATGGCAGGAGGAAGAGGGTGGAAAGGGGAGGTGTAGAGGGAGTCAAAGAAACACAGTTTTTAGATAGAAGTCATAAATCAACAGCCCTTTGTTGATTATAGGAAAGAGGACAATATTGAAACACCAGCAACTTAATCCCTGTGCCTACTGAAGGGCACAGAGGCTGCCCCTGACTTAACAAACTTTCAGAGGAGCCTTGACTGATCACTAACACAGCACAGCTTTCCCAATATGTGTGTTCCTTTCTTTACTCTTTGCTTGCTATGTCTTTGGTCTAAGAGAAAACTCAAGATTTAGGGTTTTTTGTTGACAGCCACTAAGCAAAACCACACACTCAGGTAACATAAATGAAAATCCATCTTGGAGAAGCACAGTGGAGCTCCTTAGGAAAATAAGGTAAAACTAATATTTCAGATGATGTCAAGCAGTTTAAATTCCTTTCATCTACAAAAGCAGAAATTTGGGGGGGGGGATATATCAACATTTTAACACAAATGGATCTATGACATGGTAGATGAATGAGAAATCAAGGTGCACGCAAGAGACAGAGAGGCAGACAGATAAAATCCACCCCTGGCATAATGCCATTGAGACAATACCTGGGAGGAAAGTACTGACAGTACCCTGTCTGACAGACAATTTAAAATAAGTTTTCACTTGCTTTGCAAGAAAACGACGACACTTACCTTCCTGCATGCACAATCAGTGCAAGATAGGGCGGGTATGTGTTTACAGAGGCAGATCCCCTTTTAGAACTCCCAGCTGAATACCTTGCTCATGTCGACAAGAACAAACATCTCTTCATCAGGGCTGTATTTACCATCCACCATTAAAAAAATAAAAATAAGATACTAATGCAGCTATCTCCACTATCAGTTATGATTAATCGTATCACTGGCTGGCATTTCTACTGCATCCCTGGCCTTTATGGAGACAACGTTATTTGGTCTTACTGGTTTAACATCCCTTCCTCTGGTTTGAACACACCAGCTGGTTGCTAGGGCTATGCTGTTCATTTTTCAGTAGGTGGAGATTTTTTATTTTTATTTTTGAATGACATACAAACCCTCCGGCTACAGTACTAGTGAAGATGTATTCCAAATGGCTTACAGAGAAAAGAAACATTGCCCTGCAAATAAATCCAAGGAAAGCTAGAAAAAAAATCCAAAAGGTTCTGTGAATGGGAACTGCAGTCTGCTGAATGCAAATGGAAAAGCTGCTTGAATATAGACTTCAAAATCAGATGTTTAATTAAGACAGCAGACTTTGAAGAAAAAAAAAGCGCTTAAACATTTTACATATGTAGGAAATTATTGTTTCCCCACCCAGAGGCTCTCTCTTTCCTAGATCAAACAACACACAGACATCTAGGGGCAACATCTTCACGTGGTTGGTTTTTTTTTTCATTCTGAGGTGGTCTCATTCTGTATGTTCACATGCAAAACATACTTTAAAAACCAGAAGTTAGGAAGCTGGGGAGAATCAGTTGCTTGCTAGCAGGTCCCAAGGCTAAAAGGACAGACCATGCTCCATGTGCAACCTCTCTGGGGAACGGTAGGGGCTGGCCTTTCATTCCACTCGCCTTCCTCTCCGAGTACATGCTCTGCAAACGCTCAGTGTTTGGAAAGAAAGCATCAGCTACAGATTATTTTTATGATATGATGCAATAAGATGGATGACTTCAGTTTCCCAGCTCTCCCGCTCCTACATAATACTCCTTAAATCAGGAAATTTTGAGACATGGGAATGAAGAAAGTATTGATTAGGGGTTGTTCCCGAGAGTTGTAAAGAATACCAAAAAAGACCCCCAAGAGTAGGCTTTTACCCCAAAGCACAAAAATAAATGAAAAAGCTAACAAACTGCAGACATTTTTTTACAGCGAAGGTGGAGAGACAGAACCTGCTCCACAGCAAAAACAAGATCCCAAATTTCACCTTGCTGTCAAAATTAACCTCCCTGCATTCTTGGTCTTGTGAGACAACTGTGAAAGGTCTGAAGCATCTTCTAGATTTGTGGCTTTTGCCTCACAACACTGAAACAACACAGCCTTGGCAATTAATTTTTACAAGGTAAAGCTCTATTTCATGAAGACAAATGCCATTTCAGGCACATTATCACATCTATTTGTGTTGTTCCTGACTAGCCAGAGGAGAAACACAAACACACAGACACTTATTTGCAAAACGTATTTTAATCACAAATAAAATGGGCTTTAAATGAATTCAGTCTAAATCTCTGGCACAGTTTCTCATGGAATGGTCTGAAGATACTCAACTATAGTGCCACCACTCAGCAGCATTTCAACACTTAAAAAAGAACATATTCAGTTAATTTACACTAGGATTCATTAACATTTCTTCTAACACCAGAAAAAAAAAAAGAAAAAAAGAAAAAGACTCCATTTCATGCCTTCTAGGCCTGCAAGAAGAACTAAAAAAGAAAATGGATTCTTGTTGAATATACTGTTCTGGTGTTTTGTGAGAGAAGAACAAATAAAATTCAAAAAGTAAAATCAGGCAATGTAGGAAATATCTCAGTGGGAACAGAGTAGAGAAATTTCTTTGCATGAGGCAGGGACAGTAAACCAGTTAGGTCCCAAATGTGCTTTGAACTGTGTAATTCAAACTTTGCTCCCTTTCCCTGAGGTCTCTGCTTGGGACCCTCCCATGCACTGGGACGTCTCCCTGGCATGGGTACAATTCCTAGGGAGCACTTCCCAGCAAGGACCCATGCTCTCTTGCCCCACAATGACTGAACAGCTATAACACAGAGGCTGAAGCGAGAAGGCCTGGTGGGACCAGGCACGTCCTGTGGCTGGTCCTTCCACATATAAGACCTCCATTTCAGGAGGACGGCTATGAGGAAACCTGTCCCTGAAGCAAGAGCTAGTGGGGCCAGTCTCAGTGCCCTGCTAGCCCACAGGCTCAGCATCCTTCAATAGCCCAACAAATTGGGAATAATGAACAACCAATATGCTGGCAAATATTTATAAAAATAAATTTCTTCTTGAGTTTGCTGGACTCCAGTCAATCAATATCAAAGCAATACTGTTCTCATATCATACAGGACTACAAAAAAGCAATAAATGCTCCTTTGCTTCCTAACTCTACATCCTTTCTTTGTTCCCCAAATTTCATTATTCCTTTACTATACAACAAAATTTTTATTTCCTTTAACTGATAAAAATTATTGTAAGAATGCAAGGGCTGAAAGATATCCCATACTATGTAAGAAATGTTTTGAGATAAAAGGTATCAACCCCTAGAAAAGATTTTAAATACCTGAAGTATTTTAAGAGCATAAAGAACATAAGTTCTTCCAAGACATAGTTGCTTATATCTGGAGAAAACTTACCTGAAATCATGCAACAACTTTTATTACCAACCACATTAGTTGCATTCTGCACATTACCTTAAAATTTGTTAAACACATTAGATGTGATACAAAAGCTAAGCCTTGACATGATAAGCATCCTTCAGATACTTCGACAGAGATCTATATGCAGCAAACAGCTTATATAAACACCCAAAGTCTCTGAGTCAAGGTTTATGGTTCAGATTCATACCCAATTATAAAGCAAAACATTTCTTCTGGTCTGCAGCACTGAAAGAATTCTAGTTTCATATTTCTGCTAACCTATTCTCTGGCAGCTCTTTTTTTTGTTGTAGTAATTGAAAGGAAATAAAAAACCCACAGCAGGTGACAGGTTATGTTTTGTGATGCACAAGCGAGCTTTGTGATGACTTGGAGGCAGCCAGAGCAGCAGCACCTCACCTGCAAAGCAGCTGTGTAATGCAAAAATATTTGCTGTCTGCAAACACTCTTCAGAATCACTTTCACTCTTTACTCACAAGCAACCCAAGGTCAAATGGAGGCTTACAAAAAAAAAGAGAAAACTCGAGATATACTTCACTTTAGGCCATTCACGTTTGACTGGGTAGCTATCTAGTAAATGCCTTCAACTACTCACCTAATAGAGTCTGATAAATGAATACATTATTTTCATACATGTTTTGCTTGGTCCACTGATTATAAAAACAACTGAGATATCCATTCTTCCCCCTAAGACTGCTCACGCAAGCAAGGAAATGCCTTACATTCCCCACAACATGTTATTGACATGCTGTGACCACACAGGCCATGAAACAAAAGAGGCATTGTTGGGTAAGAGTCCGAAAAGCAGTTCTTCAAAATACCTTAAGAACCACCAAATCCTGACCACAGGCTCACATTTAGGTCTGGTTTCATAACTTGTGCTGGATCCAAAGACCATATTCACAAACTTGAAAATTTGAAAGATTTGGATTGTGGACCTTCAGGTCTAGGAGTTTCTTGATGCAGTTGCAGTGTTGTCGCTGCACAAAGCAAAAGTAGAGGGCACCCATCATCAAAAGCACAGAAAGTCAATAAAAACATTTATCTTGAACAGTATTTTCATATGGGTCTGTAAAAAAACAGAAAAAAATCCAATATCTTGTAGTTCTATGCACTATTACATGGGGAAAATTTTCACATAAAATCCCAGCATTCTGTCCTTCCTCTTCTGTCAGCCTCCAATTTTGTTATCTTAAGATTCATCTTACCAGGAGTAAAAGAGATGCATCCTGTCTGAAGTATATGCTTTGTATGTGCGGATAATTCAGTTTTTAAAAGACTTGCAGTTGCTAAGAACTTGAGAGTGGCAGTGCAAGTGCACCACTGGTACACCAACAATTTCCCCAATATAGCATGATTCACCATCTCTCTCTTCTTGGTGTTTTGAAAATTAAGCAGGGCAAAATTCAACAGGGTTGAGGACCTTTTTTTCTCTTCGTGTAATAGAATGAGACTGAATTTTAAAGACAAAAACACAAGGGGAAGAGTGAAAATTAGTAAATTACAGGCTGATTTTCACTCTGGTTTTGTCTTGCTTACCTCAAAACCACATGCACCTTCTCATCTTTTCTCCTTAACTAAAGCCCTTTGCCCATAGTGCATGCTGGAGCTTTGCCAACATCTTATGTTTAGGTCTGAGAGCGTCTACATCAAAACAACCTGCTTTAGGCAGCATGTGACCTTAATCACTATTGAAAACAGACCTTCTACCTTTGAGATTCTTGGAATATCAGATGTAGGAACTGTGTTTCAAAATATACTTCAAATTTTGAACTAGCTTCCAGCTTTGAAACACACTAAGTAGTTCATGTGTAAAATGTCCTAAAAATGCACAATTACACTCATCTAATGGGAAAGCAAAGGTGAACACAGTCACCTTCACATTTTGATAACTGCCATGCATGCTATCCTGTTGCTGGCCAGAGAAGTCACAGACAAAGGTGCCCCAGAGCAATGCTACCCAGCTGCAGTATAGAGATGCCTCTTGTCCACCCTCCCTTCCTCAAGGTAACAGCTTCAGTTTGCTGCCCCAGCTCCAGGGATGCTCATTCAAACCAGAAGTGAAGAAAAGGCACCCATAGCTGTGGGTTTTTGCAAAGGGGGCTCACGCAATAGTGCCGAACGCATGCTTCCTCTTGACTGGCTTCAGTCTCTGATGTTCCTTCCCAGGATACAACCTCCTGTCCCTTGGACAACAGAGCCCCAAGTCTGATAACCAGAGATTTCAGTAATGCTGGAGTAAGCAAAGCTTTATATTTGTTTTCAGCCAGGGGGCAGAGTGCTGTTGAGTTTGCCTTGCCTTTTCAACACCAAAGTTTCACTGCCAAGAGACAAAGGAGACAAGCTGTGCTCTCTTACCTCAAGAGTCCCTCCCATCCCCTTCACTGTCCTCTGGTGAGTAGCAAGTAAACACAACCCTCACACCCACCCCCTTCAAAACCTGTTTACTACAGTGCAACTTTAAGAAGCCATATACTGTCCACACCACTGCCTAACACTCGGCCTTGCTTGGCTGAAGAGTTGTGTCTCCTGCCTAACCTTGGGCCAGCCTTGCTTCTCAGTACAAAGGCAATTTTGCAGCTAGGAAACAGAAACCAGCTGTCTTGCTGCCTGCTCCTTTTTCATGAAATCCTGAAGCTGGTTCTTCAGCATAGATATGTTGTCGTCTCCATCCTCTATCAACCTCCTTTTGTCTGACTGATACCTCCTCACCATCCCTTGCAGAAAGATCTTTTCATGCCCTGGTGCCCTTTGGCCTCCAGCATCACCCATGGGTGAAAAACTTAGTGGAACAGAGGCTGAGCTGTGCCTGGGGCTCAGAGATGCTCGCATGAGAAAGATGTTAGTGGTAGAGGAACTGCAACACTGCTGGGATGGGGTGGACAGCTATGGTCATGGGATACGGGTGATACTAAAGGCTGAGTTTGCACCAGCAAGGGGGAGGGAGGCAACAGGTCAGGATTATGCCAGAGCTGTGACCTCTGCAGGAATAAAGCATGAAACAAATCTAGTCTTGGCCCTACAGTCTTCCCTTTCTTCTGCAGCAGGAAGAGGAGAGAAGTTGGAAAGAAAGGAGATAGCATAGGGAAAGGTGACTTCTTTCTGCTTCTTTTCCAATGAAAGAGAAAGACCTAGGGATGGAACGGAGCATCCTGTCTTGTAACTGAGCCACTATGCGTGTGTAGCAGGGGGAAATATGCCACTCAGTACCCATGGCCCCATCAGTAATATAAGCAGAAAGTGCCAGAGGAAGAGGAAGCTCATGAAATGAAGAAGAATCTTAATCAAACAGAACCTGAAGACATACTTGCACTGATGCATGTTTGATCATAGAATCATAGAATCACCAGGTTGGAAGAGACCCACCGGATCATCAACTCCAACCATTCCCACCAATCTGTAAACCATGCCACTCAGTACCTCATCCACCTGCACCTTAAACACCTCTAGGGAAGGCGAGTCAACCACCTCCCTGGGCAGACCATTCCATTGCCTAATGACCCTTTCAGTAAAGAATTTTTTCCTTATGTCGAGCCTGAACCTCCCCTGGCAGAGCTTGAGGCCATTCCCTCTTGTCCTGTACCCTGTCACTAGGGAGAAGAGTTCAGCTCCCTCCTCTCCACAACCTCCAGCTATCTACAAACCCACCTAGATATCTGTGGTAACAAGGTTACTGAGATAGAGTTTACTTGCTACAGATTATCTGCTATGCATGAAACTTTTTTTTTTAATTACAAAGAACAACACAAACTGCCTGCTGCATTCAATATAGCAATAAACTGTGGTATATCACTGACCTTACTAACATTAGGCTGCCTTTAGCAGACAGGGCCATAATGCACTAAAGTAGGGAATAAGACAAATTTTAAGAGTGGTGCAAGAAAATTTACAATCCAGTTGCAGTAGTATGGTGCAAATGCACTTATAAACTACCTGGTTCAGGGACCCAGCAGTTGAACTGAAGCAAAGGGCTGCAAAGCTTTCTCAGTCAGCAGGATAAATCATTGATGGATTAGTATGTACTACCCTGTGCTGCCCAGACCAGTGGTGCCATGATCCAAGTCAACAAGTCCGGAGCAAACTTAGGTGTGGCTAAATGATACAACAACAGTGTAGAAATTACCGTTCTATGCTCCTCTGCAACATGTTTAAGGCAGTCTATAGCTCTGATATGCCAGTCAGGTTTATAGACTCTGCTAAAAGTCAGTTTTACACCATAAACCTTGCAATATCCAGTTTCTTCCAAAACTTGAGATCATAGAGAGAAGTAATTCTACTAGGATCTTAGTTTTCATTAAGAAAGAAAAAAACAGTATTATTGAACCACGTGGTTGCTGACGGAAGTTTGATGCAATCTGAGAATATCCTGAAAGTCTGAATACAGGAAGCCCCTTATTTGAATGTAGTATAGTAAAACATTGAAGGGATGTGGATGGGGGAAGCAGGATCACCTGACTGGTTGGTTGTTTTTTCTGAAGTCTTTAATAAAGAACAAAAGCAGCCTAAGCTAGTTTAACTGTTTCCTTTCCCTCAACCTACAGATGTGATTAAAATAAAGCTTCAAAACCAGTGCAAGTCATTTAATACTATTTAAATTAAAAGTTGCATTTGTAACATGAAAAGACCAAAGAAACTTCACTGCTGTTTCATAGTTGTGTTAGGAAAAAGTGACTCTTGTGTAACTTTGTAGTTTTGTGACTTTCCAAAGCCCCAGTATAACAGAGACAGCTCCGTTGGAACAGTATGGATAGGATTTAAAGCTCTGCCCAGCCCATGATTTATACAGATCTAATTAGCTCCTCTTGCACACACACATCCCCACCCTTGAGCTCTGGGAACTGCTAGTATAATTCCTGCAATTAAAAACTTGGATGCCAGAATCCTTCTTTGCCAAAAGGAAAAACAACCACCCCCTCATCCAGCACAGTTGGGCATGTTTTTACAGGAGTGGACGCCTAATCATAAGAAGTTCAGATCCAACATCTGAACCCTCACAAAGTTCAAGACATTTATTAGAAATTCACCACCCTACTGCCTCCCAAGGACCACCATGGCCTTTTCTCTAGCAGAGTAACTGATGCAAATCAGGAGTTTGGGGAGCTAAACACACTGCAGTTTTATTTGCGTATATCCAAGGATCTCCGCTGGGCACAGCATAACAGTGCTGAACAAACCTTGTGCTGTTACAGCACTGTGCTTCGCTTTCCCTGTCAGAGACCATGCTAACTTCTTCCTGTGTCACAGATACTGGCAACACAGACAGCTGGAGAAGGACAACTCACCAGTCATGATGTGAAATCAAAACTAGTACAGAATAGTTCAATGTATACTGACTGGCAACACACAAAGTTTTGAATGAATTAATAATCCTTAGTATTTCCATACAAATGTTCCTTTGAATATATAATCTCAAGATAAAACTTAAAGAAACTTGAGGGATCAGATACACCTTTAATATTACATTTCTTTGAAGTACTTTCCCTTTGTATTTCAACACCACTTCAAAGTTTTCCTACTTACATACAAACCAAATTAGACATCTGATGCTAAAAGAAACAGCCATTAAAAGTGTTTCACACTTTCCCAACCTTTGGGTGAGGAGGAAGATTCAAGTCTTATAGAAAGGTGTATGTTAACTATACTCCATTCTTCATTACACCAGCTGGCCAAGGATTTACTCATTTATAAAAGGTCAAACAGAAGTAGGGTAGAGCCCCAGTCCCACCGGCAGCTGAAGATCTTGGTCCCAACGAACAACACAGGTTTAACTTGTGTGTAAATGCAAACAGTCTTGCTGACATGAAGAAGGGATTTGTGATCAATAGAAATGCCCAGTCTCCTACAGAAGGCAAGAGATTGTTCGTGGGAAAAACAAAGTCCACCTGCACTATCAAAGCCCTTATGAAGTTTAATAGGAATGAGCTGATCATCTTCAACAGTTTTCTTCAGAGGCCAGAGGAGAAGTCAACAGGACTCCCAAAACACTGACTAAGCCAGCATAGAAATGGAGAGGGGGTGGCTGGCAAGATGCACTAAGTCTTTGTGCCTAAACCAAGGACCTCACTGGACTGGCTGAAAAAGAAGGTCCTAGAAGTTGTCTTCTTATTACCATGTAAAAAAACCCATAAGCCCAAAACCACAAACTCCCACCCCAAATAAATAGAAACAAGCAAATAATTATATTTTCTCAACATAAGCATGAACTAGCAGCTTTCTCAGCAACCACATGAACATCTGGGGTCAAATCCTTCGTGGTATACATGGAAGCTTAGGAGTTACCTGGAGATAAGTCTCGCTTTTTCTCAAGCACTACATAAGTTTTAAAAGGATGATTATTGCTTCATATGAAATAGATTCATAAATTAACTATTTTAAAACTATTGCCCCAGTATTTCCCTTTTCTGGGGTTATTTTTCATATGTTTACTGAGCCATCACTAAAGGGACTGTGTCCTGGGTGACGGGGTATATTTAGCTATGAAGCACTACAGATTTTGTTTCCCTGGCTAAAGTTAGGATGAGATTCTCCCTTTGAGTGACACTTGCACAGTCAGATCCATCTACATCAAGGTTTTCCTGGTAAGATAGAACCACCATGATATTTTACTTTGTAGAGGTCCAAGTCTTGTTCATAAAGTAAATTAATTAATTAGTATATATTAATCAATATATGAGTGCTCAATGCTGGTACACTACAGCTTTGCAAGTATTAAAATACCTTGGAAATACTGTGTTACTGAAATAACAGTCATTAGTAGTTTTTAGCAAAATGTAAAAAGCAAGACCACAGGAAAGCTCAAACTGCTTAAATGCTGCAACACAAGGACTTCTTCAGGACAAACTATTAAGACTGGCCACTGCAATTGTGCACTTGAGTTTGCATAAGCTGGGTACTCCTGGAATTCACTACATGCTTCAACTGCTTTACCCAGGGAAACAGCCTTACTTGATCACTGAAGATAAATACTGTGTGTATATAAGCTGTAAAGAAAGTTGTTTTCTCTGTGTACAAACCCCGAAACTAGAGGAGCAAAATAAGGCTCCCATGGTCCAAGAGGAGGTGGTCAGAGCCTTGCTAGCCCAACTAGACACCCACAAGTCTACGGGGCCGGATGGGATTCACCCAAGGATATTGAAGGAGCTGGCAGATGTGTTGGCCAAACCC
>WAAB01005258.1:90145-140042 GCA_013389865.1 Piaya cayana
GAAGAGGAGGCTGAGAGGAGACCTCATTGCTCTCTATAACTACCTGAGGAGGTTATAGAGAGGAGGGTAATGGCCTCTTCTCCCAAGTGACAGGGGACAGGACAAGAGGGAATGGTCTCAAGCTCTGCCAGGGGAGATTTAGGCTAGACATTAGGAAAAAAAAATCACAGAAAGGGTCACTAGGCACTGGAACAGGCTACCCAGGTAGGTGGTTGATTCACGTTACCTGGAGGTGTTTAAGGGACGGGTGGACAAGGTGCTGAGGGACATGGTTTAGTGTTTGATAGGAATGGTTGGACTCGATGATCCTGTGGGTCTCTTCCAACCTGGTTGTTCTATGATTCTATGAAGCCACAAGTCCAACAGGAAGCCTTGCTGAAGCTTGTGGAAATCCATGCAAGTTTAGGGATCACTTGCAGGTAACTAAGTGCAAGATCATGGCTGTTAAAGCCTGATGAAATATATTGCCATTATATTGTAGTTCTTTAACAACAACTTTCCCTGAACAGAAAATGTCTTACCTTTCATGTCTTAAAAAGGGACTGGAGGTAAGAAATTTAAAATAAGGTTTTCCTTCTGATTTTCTGAGTATTCAATTTATTGCAATACACTCTGAGCAGAAATATGGATGGATGATATTAAACTTCTTGCCTTAAATACAAAATTTTTATATGTGCCAAAGTAATGCTTTCCAAAATTGAATATTAACATGCTCAACAACTACTACTGCAGTTTTAGACCTTACCCAGCAGTTTATCTTTTGATCTCTCAACTTTTCCAACTCAGTTTTTAAAGCTAAATAAAGAATCTTTGACAAAAGCCCAACTCCTTTATGTTGTGAGGTGAGAGAAAAGGCAAACACCTAGGATAAATCTCAATTCTATTGAAAAAATATTTTTTAAAAGCATGGTCCACATGACAGAGCCTGGAGAAAGCTGTGGTCTCCTCATTTGTCATCAATTCTTGATAAATTCTTGGAATAAAGTTCATCTGACCACAGATTTTACAATGTATAAGAGCAATCATCACTTCAGTTTAACTAAATTCTGATTCAACATCCAAAGTTAAAACACAAGGTTTCACAAATATATTCAGAGAAAGAAGAAGGAGAGAAACAGGTATATCTCTGTGGTGACAAACAGATCTCTGGCAGTGGAGGTATCCAAGTCAGGCAGTTGGCCTTTGGGATTTGGGTTTTGCCCTTTATTAAAACTTTTGAGAGTTCCAAATAGCAAGTTCTTGTTTCCTGCAAACATCTCAGGGATCAGAAATGCATTCAGGCCTCTTATAGTATTTTAATGAAATATCAGTTCCTGCTCCTCTATTTGACTTGCAGGCAAAATCTGCCATTTTAAAGGAGATAATCTTAAGCAGCTTTTCGAGAAATGTCAAGAATACTAAATTTCTGTGCTCTGATTTTTATCCCCTCCCCCAGAAATTCTCCTTAAAAAGAAAGTGGAGCACTATCCAAGATGTAGAGTGATGTGTTGTATTTTACAGACCACAAGACCTAAATCAGTACTGTCAGCTAATTGAAAACCTTTAAGAAAGTAGGGGTTTCATTGCCCGTGTTGCATTATTGTGTTTAAAAAAAGACTTGGGAAAATAACATGCACTCCAATGGCATGCCATTTTTCTAAACTCAGGTTCAGTTATCCATGAAACAAGGGCTGGTGTTCAGCCACACTTCTGACACTTCTGTGTCCATTTTGAAGCTTCTGTAAACCTACTCTAATGCTACTCAGGCAAAAGCTGCTTATGATTTACGGAAACATCTTTGTGTAAGACAAAGAAACCTTAACTTGCTGTTGCTACATGGAAACACCAACTCTGCGCTGGAGAGCATTCCAAGTTCTGGTCACCATCTTCCAAGTCAGCATAGCTGAGGACCCCAGGCCAAATCCTGCAACCTGTGTCACTACTGCAGGAGGTTCTGCCTGCAGCAGCGATCACAGCAGGAACAAATACCTCACCAGTGTTCAGGGAGTTTCTTTGCAAGACTGATTTTGTCTGTATTCCCTTGTGGCTTATAATTGGGCAAGACTAGACTGCTCACGTAGCCAACATTGCTTAACTACTGAACCAGGAGGAAAAAGAGCCAGAGGATGTCCGGGTATCTGAAATGGGAGACCCAGCAGCAGAAGGACAAGATCATTATCAAAGAGGTGACCTCCCATGGTGGGAAGGGGTTTAGCAAGTAAGTGTGTACTCAGCAGGGAAGAGATAGCTCTAAGCAGAGTACAGGGACACCTCAGCAGCACATGCTGCAAAGGCAGCTTGCAGAGTACAAAGGGAACACAGCCAGACTGATCTGACCATGAGCCTGGGGACCTTAGAAGATGACGTTTAGCATTGACCCTACAGCGAGTGACCAATAGGGGAATATTTGCCCAGAGGGCAGCGCCCCAGCAGTCCAGGCTGCTCTGGGAGCTTGCACAGGGAAGGAGGAAAACTGACAGATCGTGAGACAGAGGACTTCTTCAGGCCTGAAACCAGTACTGAGAAATCATGGCCAGACAGCTATGATATTCCTTCCAGCTAGTGGAAACATTTTCACACAGCTGTGGGTGAATTTCCTTGACACAGGCACTCCTGAGGCTGCACTCAACAGCGCTCCTGGTTGCAGAGACCACCTGCTCTGTGCTCACAATGCTATGCACCATGGTAGCCTGGCCCACGCCTCTCCTACAAGTACTACAGCTTTATGGTCCAAGGCAGGAAACTTCCAGCTTAGGAGGGGACAGCAGTTTTGAACATCTGCACAGCAGTTGGCAAACACAAAGGATACACTGTGAAAAATACATTATTTTCCTAAATCTGACTGGCAAACTCAAAAGAGATAACGTGACTGAGGACAGGCATAAGGATGAAGTGAGCTGGGCATCAAAGCAAAATAAACAGCTTAGGCAACCCAGTTGCCCTGAAGAGCTTAGGTTAGAAGTTGCTCACCAAAGCAGGGACTCCTGTTACCCTGGTCTTGATGGTTATTTTGATGAGTTAGCCTGCCTGAATAAAGCACATATTTATCTGCCTTTGATTTTAACCACTGGGAACTTCTCACTTGTGGGAACTTCACACCAGCAGGGAGAAAATCAGTGCTCCTCATGGAAATAGCATCCAGGAATCTCAAATGAAGCCACACTGATACTGAGGCCACATTTAGTACAGATGGATATCCAACTTGCAACTGAGCAAATAATCAAAACTATACCTGTCAGGAGAACTCAAGCAATTAATCTTCAAATCATTCAGAACTGAGCACAGTACAAGGAAGAAAAGAATCGAGCGTTACTTCCCACTAACACTAAAGAATTATAATACAGTGCTCTGCTGCAGTAAGAAAATATCAAGTAATGATAAAAAAAGATAAATACACCTAGCATGCCTACACACTAAAGGACACATGGCACCTCAAGGATGCCTCCACTATCTCTGCAACAGCAGCCATTTCCTTGGAGGTTTCTTGTCCAAGAACTGTGACCCAGACTGGTGCTTCTTTGCTTGCAAGATCCCAAGAAGCTGGTGTGGCTGCAAGTTGGCAACCTTGTACTGTGCCATGCTTGAAAGAGCCATATGCAAATGCCCAATGAGAATAACATGACTACACACGTTTCCTCTCCTGTTGTAATATCAGCAAGGCTCCAGGCTTGTTCTAGATAATGCAGAAGATAGCAACTCAGCCATATCCCAGCACCCTATGGTGTGGGGGCATTCACTACAGCTGTCATAATACATTGTAAATTATACACAAGACAGACTCTTAATAATGCAAACTTTAGAACCGTCTACATATTTTGTGGTAGCAGAAATTAACAGACGTTGACAACTAATCAGATAGGAAAAGTATTAAAGGAGACAGACATTCTCCATTACTACTATTTGTTGTGTACGTACACATAACTGACTACACTAATCGTTTCTTCTGATGTAGCAATGATGCTGGGCTTCTCTTTCCCATCCTCCCAACAGGCAGTTACTTTAGTTGTTTCAAGCAGTGCTGCACCTACCTTTAGTGACAGGGGATTATCACTGGCAGACAACACGCCACTGAACATGGAAGCATCACCTTAACACCATATCCAGGCACCAAGGCATTTGATCCAGAAGAGTGCTTGCAGGAACTATCCAGAGGACATGATATCTTGCTTGTTCTGGTCTGTGTACATCAGTTCTACTACTATTCTGCTTGGAGCACTGTAGTACAGCTGGCAGAGAAGGATAGGAGGACTGCTGCAAAAAAAAGTCCCTAAATGAAATTATGAGAGAGGCTATAAATGAGAAGGAACATACAAGTGAGCGCAAGGCTAGCTACCCTAGTTACTCTCAGGATGCAAAGGTGTTAGCTTCCAGCAGTGTCCAAAGCTACAAGGGAAGCAATAAACAGTAGCACATTGTTGTACTGAGAGGGATCAGAGGCAGAAGGGAAAAGGGGGAAAAGGAAGCAGGAAAGGAACCATAATGGAAATCTGTGCCAAGGGCTTGGATGGAAAAACACCAAGACCACAAAGAGGGCTATGAGTACTTGCAAGCTGGCAACTGCAGATGACTTTGCTTTGTAGCCAGACTATCTTAGGGGCCAAAACACTGACAGTCAAGGAGTCTGTCCCTCAAACAGCCAGAGGCATGGCAGAAAGTGGCATCCCTCACCTGGAGGATTTTCATATCATGCTGGAAGCTGGGAACAGATACAAAGAGCACCAGAGCAGCTGTCTGCTCAGTTTTGGTTTTGCCAGCAATACTGCAGTGCTTGATGGTATGGATGACTACTATATTTTCTGTCTATACACGGACAGAGTTGGCTGTTCACTGCCCAGGTGGCAGAACCACCACGGCTGCTTTTCCACTACCATTGCCTGGTGGACCTTAGGCAGAACGACACCCAGGGCACATTAAGTCTCAACCACTGGGCATCAAGCCAAGAAGGAAAACCAGCCAAAATGCCCTTGGCACTAAGCCTTATGACTGCAGCCAGGACTGGCTGCCCAGTCCCACAGTGAAGTTGAACTTTCTAAATATTTTGAACAGCTCCTTATCAGCAAAGCAGCTTTACACCAGCTCAGCATTTCACAGTGTTAATAATCTGGTCCCCGTAAATTGGGCTGACAACCCAGCTAAACCACAGCCTGAAACAGAGACAGCCTCTCTGCCAGCAAAGGATCTTTTCAGCAAGACCCACCCAGCCTGTGGTCAGCAAGTTGCATAAGCCCACAACTGACAAGATACTCCTAATGCCACTGAAATCAGTGGTACTGGGAACATGTTTAACAGTGGTTGTCCATTTGTCTAAGTGACCAAAATAGGACCTCAAAACACAGTGCCAGCTTTGTGCAACCTGTGGGTGCTTTCAGTAATATTAGCACTCTGTTATAAGGTCCACAGTAAAACATCAGCTCTGCTCACCTTGACTGACTTCAGTTCATCAGCTTCCAGACGTGATCTCTGCCACAAACCAAACTAAACTACCCTAACCCTTGTGACTACAGTCTTCCTTTGCTCTCCGCTTAGATGCACTACCAGAGCACAGCTAAGCTGGTGGTGGGGTGCTTGGGCCCAAGTAAACATTGCAGTTACAAACCTCAAATAAAGTCTGCAACAAAGACATGTGTTCTTCCAATACTGATCTCACTCCAGATCACTCTAGTTCAGTGCAACATCACCAGCACCACACAAAAAAGCAACTCCTTTGCCAACATGTATCTAGGTAAGAATTATTTAAAGTTATGTAGAATCACTGTGACTCATAAACTTGACTCCATACAAAAACAAACCAGAAATTAATCAATGAATCAGGACAAACAAAGGTTCCTGTACCATACAACAGCTGAAACGGTGGGAGAGCAGGCTGTGTCCCCCTTCCCAGCAAGAACTGGGGAAAGCCTTCATCAAACTGACTGGGAATTTGGGAGGAAGCTCATCCTCCTGCCCAGAAAACAGACAGCAACTTGGCTAGAAGTTAAGAGCCTTTGACACTCAGTGAGGAGCAAAACACCAGCTGCTCAGATATCGACCTGCAGAGGTCAGCCTGCAGTATTAGTTTTGCTGGTTTATCAGATACTGATTATTATTGGCTATTGATGCTTATGTAATTATTAGTTTTATTGTTGTTATTTAAAATAACGAGCTGCTAAGGTCATGAGAAAGGAAACCTCCTCCAGGCAGGACTGTTGGCTTGGTTAAATGAGGGTGTTTCAGCTGTCAAGCTGTTGGATGATGCCCACCTGCCACAGCAAGAATAATTCTCCTCCTACAATGTGCATCTTGTCCCCATTAGTGCTGCTCACTGTAGGTCTCTGAGGAACAAATCTACCTCAAACCATAGGTCGGGGGGAGAGGGGATGAGCCTAAGACCCTACAGCTTTATGCATCTTGAATCACTTTGCACTGATCTGCTCAGGGAGAAGGAAAAATTAAAAATAATGTGTTTTTCCCAACCTACCCCTTGTTACACATCTCAGTACAGGTATCAGAGGAGATTCAAGACTTCAGAAAAAAACCCCTAGAAAATGTGGCAATTGTGCTATCCTAATGAAACAGACTGGGTTCTCTGGCCTTACTAGACGATTCAATTGAATTTGATCTCCTCTCATAAGGCAAAGTTATTTGCTCTCCTACTTTCTTACAGTAACTCAGATTTGTCTATGTCCTATTTTTGGTAGCTAAATTAAGAATATTGCTCATAACCAGATTATATGGCATTTATTCTGAAGAGATACTGACACAGCTAAAAATTCAATATAAACACCCTATGGATGTAAGCCATGACATTTATATACCAGATTATTAGGCACTAAGAGGAATTTCTGATGTAAGGCACATGACCCTCCCTTCATTTCAAAGGCAATTATTTTAATACCATGATTTCAAAGTGTGACATGTCCTTGAAAACAATTACAGACAGACAGTTTTATCAAAAAAGCCTCCAAATCCTTAAAGAACAATTTCAGATGCATCTCCAGTTTTGAGATAGGAGAACATCTGGGAACGAGCATATTGGCTGGCCAGCAGATAAGCAGGCGGAGACAAAAATCAATTTTATGCAGTATGGATCTGAGCCTCCCTCAGACAAACGGAAAAGCTCAGGAACATTTTGCACAGAGCTCTTGTTTCAGCCCATCTCTATTTGTAACCTACACCACTCATGCCGTCTTCACTGCCACTAGAGCACTGCTCCATCCCCAGTCCCCACTCCCAGCAGTTTTCTGGAGCAGTCTTACTACTCAGAGCAGCCTTGCCTTTCACACCTTGTTGCCTAGTCTGTGATATTTTCCAGACACCTCAACCTGGAAGCTACTGCCTTGTTAACTTCAGAGGGCCAGCATATAGCTTTAATCACAAATGAGAGCACAGCCAGGCTCCCCAGTTATCACTTGTCAAACCTGGTTGGCATCAACTCAGTCTTTCAAACCTAAGAGAAACAGAGAACAGGCCAATTTGTTCTAAGGAAAGCTGAAAATATGACAACAGCTGGTTTTCCCATCAAGATCTTAAAAGTTTCCAGCGCTTCCCAGAAGCAGTTTGATGCTCAAGGAAAAGAACAAGTCCTTGTCCAAACCCCTCTGGGCAAGAGCCACTTGCACATTCAGGCCATCACCTCCACGAAGCACCTCCCATATGACAACAGGCTGAGAGAGTTGGGGTTGTTCAGCCTGGAGAAGAGAAGGCTCCGAGGAGACCTTAGAGCAAACTTCCAGTACCTGAAGGGGCTAGGGATGGACATTTTACAAAGGCATGTAGTGATAGGACTAGGGGGAATGGCTATAAATTGGAGATGAGAACATTTAGACTAGACATTAGGAGGAAATTCTTCATGATGAGAGTGGTGAGGCACTGGCACAGGCTGCCCAGCGAAGTTGTGGCTGCCCCATCCCTGGAAGTGTTCAAGGCCAGGTTGGATGGGGTTTTGAGCAGCCTGATCCAGTGAGAGGTGTCCCTGCTCACAGCAGGGGGGTTGGGACTGAGTGATTTTTAAGGCCCCTTCCAACTCAAACCATTCTATGAAGTTCATCCAGTCCCACAGGAATGTGCATGCCTGCTGTCATCCTGCATACCCCACAGCACAACATGCCCTCCTCCTGAAGCAGTAGCTGAGGTGGTTTCCCTTAAACATTGACTCATACCATTTAGTTTTGCAATCAAAGATCATTATCTGTCATGGCAATTGTAGTAGTTTCTGAAACCCACCCTGAATCCTGAAGTCACGGTACTATAGACATACTACGCCAAGTAAGACTGTAAAAAAGAGGGTGACAGGAAGTCCAGCCATCATGCAGGGCTTGCATGTGAGGGTGTGGAGATATAGGCAGTTGGGTAGAAAGGTTTAACATGGAAGTTACAACTCTAAGTTCTTAAAAGTAAAAAAAAACACCAACCAAACAAAAAAACTCTGTGTTCCCTTATGTTATTTCAAAATGGAATTTCTTAGTTATACAAATCAAACTGTAGGGGCTTGTAGTGAAACTTGCCATTGGGAACCATGCTGGCTCAGGTACCCACCCATTGCAGTACCTGCTTCCTCTTTCCCTCTGGCTGTGTGATCTTTTAAGTCATCTTCTGGCTGCCATCTCCTGCTTTGTCTTTCCTTCTATTCAAGCTCTATTCACCTCTCCCACTAACCTTTTCCCTCTCCTGATACTTCCCTATTCCCTTGAGCACCCATGATGTTTGTGATTTGCAGTCAAACCATAGTACCTGGCAGCTTCTCACTTCTCTTTGCTGCTTGCTAAAAGTTAGGAGGAAGCATGAGAAGAAAAAAACCCCACAAACCAACCCTGCCTTGTCTTGTGCTTGGCACAACCACAGCCACAAATAGGTGATGGCAGGAAAAGTCTTCTTCATCCCCATGACTACTGCATTGGGCCCTGGGGTGATGGTACTCCAAGGTGCAGCTGCCACATGGGGCCAGAAGCAGCATCCAATGCTTAAGGTCTGCCAAACAGAAGGACATGCAAATCTTCTGAGAAGACACCCAAGTTTTGGTGAAGTGGCATTGAAGAAAAAGAGAAAAGGAAGAAATATCCACACAGGCAGGTAGTGCCCTCCCCCTCAACTTCAAACACCTAAGTAACACATAGAGATACTGAAGTAAGAATTCCTTGTAAGGGTATCGGCATGATTTGAGCAACTCACCCTGAACACATTCTTGGAAGCACTCACCATTTTTTAATGCAATACCTCAAAACAATTACAAAACACAAACTAATTTTAAAAAAATCACAACAAAACAGCCCAAGGCAAACACGTAGCATCCCACATGCTGAGCTGCTGACATTTCTTCTAAGCAGACCAAATCAAAGCCTAGTGAGAGAAGCTGTCAGATGACAAAAGAGAGTCACAGACACCACCACAAGCGCTGCCCTCACACCCTGCAAGCAAAGCATGAAAGCCTGCATACCACTGCTCTGCTCTAACTGCTGCAAAGTTTAGGTCCCAACCTAGCCCTGAGGGCTCCTCAAGCATAGCCAAGAGGGGGAGGGATATGTCCAGATTCATGTAAAGCCATATTCAGCTCCTCAAAAAGTCGGCTGACAAGTAATCAGCAATTTGGATATCATGAGAAACACTGGATGAAACCAGAGTGCTATGAGCACGTCATGGCCCAGGTCAGCTCTGCTCAGTGCTGGAAGGCAGCACATACAAATGAGTTATCAGCTACACAAGAGATTCAAAGGAAAAGAAAAAAAAATACTGACTGTGATACCTTGGTCCTGGTGTCCAGTCGTTGAACATCTCATCTAAGGCATCAGGATACCTCTTACACTCATCAGAAAGAGAAAACTAAATATATTCTTGGAGTCAAATCTCAAGCCCCAAAAAAGGATTGGCAAAGTTTTGCATCCCCAGACAGAGCGCGTGGCTGAAAACAGCTGCTTTTTCCACTCCCTTCATTAGCAGGGCATGCCCAGAATAAAGTTGTGTTAAGTCACGCAAGACTTCTATGAGAAAGTTTATCAAACAAGGAATCTGAAGACAGGCATAAGGTGGCCAGGGAACCTCTGAGAACCTGTGGAGAAGAAGCCATGGGATTTTCCAAATGAAGGTGAAGAAATTGTTTGATTTCCGTGCTCCTTTGCACCAAGCTGATTATCTGTCCTCCCCAAGATGACTAAACTGTTCTAACACTGCCCAGTGCTCCAGTGCACCTTTCAAAAAAACCAAAACTCCTGAGAAAAATGAAGTTTTAACTAACTTCAGACAGTCAAGAATATCATTACCAAGACCTCCTCTGTAACAGGGTTTGTAATTCAACAGTTTACTGCTTAGAGCACTCACCTTTCTTCTACAGCATGCAATACATTTAAGGGTCTTATCAGTTAATTAAGCAGCTGTAGATCCACATCAAGCCCTACAGCTAAGTGCAGTGGTATAAAATTATTTCTGCAAATAAGGTAATACCAGACACCACTCCAAACCAACAACTTCCACTAGAGCCCACTAGGAAAAAAAAAGTCCTAATGTGGCATGTGGTGGGTGAGACAAGGAGAATTAGTTTATATATGAGGTATCCCCGTTTAGGATGTCTCACTTTTCCTGTCTCGGTCATAGCTGGAAAACAAGATGGGGACACGCATCACTTGCAAATACTACAAGGAGAGGCTTCCACTGCTTCTGGTTCAAGGGGGAAGAGAAGGGAAGGAGCAGAAGTATTTTCCAGCTGGCAGGGGGCAAGTGACACCCCCTCCTCCCCAATCCCAACCCAATTCACACACTGCTTTAGCTTCATAAACCCCAGGTAATTCCTCACATAGCTCTCACAAAACTAAACACCAAAAAACCACCACCAACAAATGCACTTAACTAAATAGTTAACAAGGTGAGGTAAGATCATCAGAGACAAACACTTCTCCCTCTCCTTTTGCTGTCATGGGAATCAAACTGTCCTTTTTTTTAATCACTCTTTAGTTTAGACAAGGAAGAGGTGTGGTGCTGCTGCAGTATAAGTCAGGGAGCCAGGAACTCAAATTGATTTTGTTTCTCTTCTCTTGACCTAAGGTCAATTAACTTCTTGTTGACTTTCCCCATCTGTAAAATGGGGCAAATAATAATGACAAACTACTACAATGTTATAGAAATTATTCAATTCATAACCATATAGTTCTTTGAAGATGCAAACGAAGTGCCAAGCATTATTACTAGATGATGAAATGATATATTTGCTCCCCCAAGCTATATAGAGGAAGAAAAAAAAAGCCATGCAAACAGCCAACTGTATTCCTAATGAGATGCAATACTCAAAAAGTAGGACATCTTAGAACGGATTGGACAATATTCTCACAGCTCACAAAGATTATTCCCAATACATAAACCTCACTGGATTATAAATGCAAGAAAAGAAAGGTATCACTTGACCAGGTTTCAGCAGACAAAACATGCTTGCCTAAATAAACAGGGGAAACATATCTTCTCAGTCTTGAATAGAGCACAAAGAATTTCTCAAACAAGTATGGGAAGAAATGAAATTAGATTTGAAAGCTTTGTGAGGGATGAATTTATATATTCTGCATATAAAGCATCTGTCAAGATTGGGAAAGTCAATTACATTAAAAGGACCGGATGGGAGGAAGGCAGGGAAACAGTGTGCAACAGGGAGGTTACATGCTAGATAAACAGAGCAGTATGCTAACTATTTACAGATAAATACAACTCCCTCTCTCTGCAGAGATTTATCTGTTTTAGAGAGCCACCATCAGTACAGTGGGTGAGCATAAGCTTGTTACATTAATGCTGCCCAAACCACATCACATAAAATGTGAAGAGCAAAAGCATAATAACTTACTGGTTTTTGCAAGCAGCAATATAATCTCTCAGGGGAAAAAAGGGTGGAGAAAACAACCAGAAAAAAACCCTATCCTTCCATCCCCTCCACCACCTGCTGGAGTAGCAGTCCTGTTCCCCATTCCCTCCAGCCCAACAGTGGGCTCAGCTGATGGGCTTACATGGGACAAGAGGTGTCATTCACACAAGACAAATGTTAACTCTAAAATAAACAAGATGATCTGTGGTTTTAACTCTTAACAAACCCAGCACCAACTCAGATCAAAACCGACATTTGGTCAGTATCCCTGTGTCATTTAATGCCCTGGTACTACTCCAACAACACACCAAATTAAGTGTGGGGCAAGGAGATGTTTGGGCAAGGACTCCTACTCCTCCTACAAATAAGGAATTTTACCTTCACAGTGCAGCAGTCTCAGGTAACACATCAACACAAAGACAACACCCTGTTCCATGCATCCTGAAGCTGCAGCAGAGTGTGACCTGTGTATACTCCATGCCTGTCACATTCCTGTGCCCTGGCCCTAATGGGTCTCTGTCCCATGCCTGCCCCAGCACACACACCAAAACAAACCCCTCTGGCTTCAGCAGGGAGGCAGGAACAGGGCTGGGAGTGGCCAGGGACCCCCTCCATGCCTCAACCACAAACAGTGTTATGCCTCCCATAAACAAGCAGAGCAGCCACAGGCTCTGGGTAAATGGCTTAATGTATTACTATTTTGAGCTCATTTCAGTTCAGTACGACTATTAAAAGTCCAAGAAAAGCTGTGTCTGGGCTAGAGCCTGCAGGACAAGTGCTAATAAATGCAATAATGGCCATACACAGAAATAGCCTTGTACTTCTTCCCCTCCCATATTCAATGTGACATTGGGGGACAAAAAATCCAAAATGTCTGCCTTTTGCACATGGCATATGTGCAGTCCACACTGCTGCAGTGCCTATTTCAGTGCTGCATGTGCAGGTTACATCTCAGCTTAGGACACCTAATGTGCCGCCATCAAGTGCAGACTTCAACTCAAAACAGTCCCAAGAACTGGTGGAGCAAGGTGAAGAAGTATCTGAAAACTCACATGGATTTTGCAAGGAAAGAGGAACAGCTGCAGGGAGCATGACTGAATCTGGCTACACAGACATAGCCGGGTTTCTGTGCCTTCGTGGCACCACACTAAAGCGGCTCTGTCTGCTAAGGCTTATTTTAAAAGCATTATTTAGCTTTTCTGGGTTATTTATACATGCTGCCTTACTGTGGGCCACAGCTGGACTGTCAGCATCATGGTTAACACGGTGCTTGCTAGGAAGGGAACAACAGGATGGAAATCCATGCTCCTATGGCTAAATAGAGGAATCGGGCAGAGGCACCCAAATTCCACTCAGAACATATTGGCGTATTTGTGGTGAGACCAAAACTCAGACATCTGGGCTGAACTTGGGACAACACAAGCAGAAAGCCCACGTTCCACCCCTTGGCTGGGAGGAGCAGACAGCAGCCTGAAACACAGCCCGCTGCTCCTGTCAACGATGAGTCAGGCATGGGGATTTCTTGCCATCTTGTTCAGAGAGGCTCTTATTTATGTATTTAAGGGTGAAAGCAAGCAGCAGCTGGAGAGATCAGCTCCAGTCTTCTGGACTGACTGTCGAGGGCAACAGGTCTGACTTGAACAGCACGACTCCAAATACCAGAAACAGATCAATACGAGATCTATGGAAAGAGAGAAAGCAAGGCTGAGCACCTGCTACTTCAGCCTCAGATGGACATGGACGAACACTTCTTCCCCAGAGCAACAGCACAAGTGACAGGGAAAACATGAAAGAGTTAGGTCCCTAAACTTCTGCTGCTCCTGGGAAATGGAAACCAGCACAACATCTGGAGAGCGAAGAGGCAGAGACTTCCAGCGAGGGAAAGACATTTGTGCAGTGATGCCAGCAGATTGAAAGTCTCCAAACATGCATCCAGTAGAGCATGGCTGCCAGCCAACACTGGACTTGTAACGATGTTTTTACAGCCATGACCGACTCAAATCCAGCTGAAGCACAGGGCCAGCTGGAGTGTAATCCCAGCAACACTGACAAGCAGCAATAAAACTGAAGAAATGTGATCAGGATGGGAGACAATAGATGATAACTGCTCCTGAAGCCAGCAGACCTCTGATAAAAAACTCTGCGAATAAAAGCATTTGGCAATGGAGTTTAGGGCTCCTACCTTTCAGCACCAGCACGAGACCCTGGGCAGCCTGTGAATCCCAGAAAGAGCTCACACACAGTGATATACTGTGGGAAAGATCAGAGATCCAAGAGGAGGTGCTCCAAAGGCTATGGAGAAGGAAAGAAAGGAAGCAAAGGGAAGTAACATTTTAAATGAGACATCAGTCCTCACATACTGTGGGCCAGCAGTGAGGTTAGGGATGCAGGACAGCACTAGAAAGCAGCAATCACCCAAGGCAGGAGAGCCCCAAGCCCTCAGTGGCAGCACATCAGTGTTCCCAGGCTGTAGAATTGGTGCTTGCTGCCCTTTCCAAAGCCCAGTGACTTGTGCAAGGCAAGCATCCCTCTTGGGTTGCAGGCTGTTAAACACTGTGAGGAACTACAGCCACCTCTGACCATGTCAGCTGGCCCCAGGGTGGAGCAGGCAACATCAGGACACAAGGCAGCAACTGCACATGGTGTGGTGGGGAACAGGAGGAGGATCTAGCCCACCACCACAGACAGCATAGACAAAAAGGCAACAAGTCACAGCTGGAGTGGGGAGACAGCCTTATGGAGCAGGAAGACAGCAGTCGAGAAGAAGCCCAGTACAGCTGTGGGACAGAAGCTGACAGCTAACATAAACAGACTTTCAGGGGCCCTGGACAAGTGAACAAATAAGTGGCCAGAACTTAATGTAGATCAATATCGGAAGGGAGATATGCTTGCCTTTCCAGCAGGCTAACACAACAACACCTCAGAGAGCACAACAAAAACAAATAGTGCACTCCTCGTCCAGGATAAGAATAAGGCAGTTCAGAGATCGTAGAAACATAGAATAACCAGGTTGGAAGAGACCCACCGGATCATCGAGTCCAACCATTCCTATCAAACACTAAACCATGCCCCTCAGTACCTCGCCCACCCATGCGTTAAACACCTCCAGGGAAGGTGAATCAACCACCTCCCTGGGCAGCCTCTGCCAGTGCCCAGTGACCCTTTCTGTGAAAAAAATTTTCCTAATGTCTAGCCTAAATCTCCCCTGGCAGAGCTTGAGGCCATTCCCTCTTGTCCTGTCCCCTGTCACTCGGGAGAAGAGGCCATTACCCTCCTCTCTACAACCTCCCCTCAGGTACTTATAGAGAGCAATAAGGTCTCCTCTGAGTCTCCTCTTCTCTAGGCTAAACAACCCCAGTGAGAGCAGTTGGAGGGCATCCAAGACAAAAGGTGCAACATGCTAGTAGATGTGGGTCTTGCCAAGAGTTTGTATGGAGTATGTAACAGAGCAGCCACATGAGTCAGGAGGACAGACCCAGTCAGCAGCTGGGACCCCAGCAGTGGTGCTATGGGAGAGCACATCTCAGCTGTGGGGTGCATGGCCAAAGTGCAGATGCAGCAACCTGACCCAGCTCTCCACATGAAAAGCCAGCTGTAATGTAGGATGCTCAATCATGCTATATCATACAGTAATATCCAAAACAAAGTATAAGAGGGATAACTGTTCCAAAGGCAAGATTGCCAGTTCTGACATGCACTAGGCTACTTGGATCAAATCAGTCTAGACTGAATGCAAAATGCCGCTCCCTGAAGTCAACTAAACTGGGCCATTTCCAAGGGGTAATCCAACAGATAGTCTATTTTGTTGAATGTTTTTTTTCACATAAGCTTGCCCCAGTAATGTGAAAGCTCTTGGCAGTTTCTCTGCATGTTGCCAGACCTGTCGAGTCAGATTAACTACACATGCACAGCACAGCTGCATTACGCGGGCACAGCAAGTTCAGTGGGACTTGTACTGGAGCACTGGCACAGCTTGAGCCCAAAATATGCCACAGAACACCTCCAGTGTTCATTTCAATTTTAGTCATTAGATGATCAAAATATACTTCATTACCCTGCCACAACACCTATGCTAACTCCAACAACACCATCTTTAAAATGTGGAAAGTCTCCCTGAAACTAAACAATGGTTCAGACTCTGTTAAGTGACAGCTATCCTTTAAAAGACACCGAATAAATGGATGTCTACACAAGCAGAAGTACTATGACATTCTTCTAAAAATCCTGCTAGAAGCTGTATGCAGCATAATTTTAATGACATTTGAATTGAAAGCCTAAAGGAATTGTTGTGTAAGGTATCAAGCAAAAAATGTAGCAGATATGTAGATATTAGTCACAAGTGATGTGGTGGGTTAGATTACTTACCCAGAGGAGCAGATTTAATGCTGATCTCCACTGTCGTTCTTGAGTAAGTACCACTGATCCATATAAACTTCTGACACTGAAAAGAGGGAAATAAAGAATTTAATTAATGACAAAAAGTCTGAGGGGACTTAACAGTATAAAAGTTTATCATCAAGTGACACAGGATACAGGAACTACAGTGGATGATGTACATAACACAGCATTAAAAAAAAGCCATTACCAAGAGATAAAAGGATGACAACTGATGTTACAAAGGGGAAATGAGTTTGTTTATTCCAAATAATTCCCAGAAAGTTTCTCTCTCAGTGTAAGTACACTACACTGTTGGCCTGTGCCTGCTATCCATCTCCCCAGCTGATCACATCCACGTAACACCAAAGATGATGAATGATGCCTGGAAAGTCTTCCTTCTCTGTGACCTCCAAAAATCCCAACCAAGCACCCCACACTACTGAACATGTAGAGATCTAGAGAAGTGAAGCCAGTGGAAGTCAACGCAGCCCACAGCACTGAACCAACCCCTGCAGCTCGTTCCCAACAGCTATTCCGGAGTATCTTCACTATGACTATTTTGGGAAATCAAAGATGTTCTCTGTTACTGTGATTTGACAGAAAGTTTTAGTCACAGATACACCCATCTACAGACTGTGGTCAAAATAAGATCTGTTTGGTGTGGGAAGAATGACAAAATTGTTCTGGGAGCAGGTTCTCAATAAACTTTGAATTCAAAATGCAAAAGCAAAGTTTAGGGAATAAAATTTTGGACCAATAACATAAAACTTCCAAATTAAGGCAACTACATGAGCCTCCACTAGAAAAGACATAAGAATCAGTAATTAATATATGAGTGCTCTGTGAAATACAGCTGGTAGAATTGAAACAAGCAGGAGCACTCCAGTGTACTCCCCAACCTGAGACACTCCACTGGCACACTAAGACGCTGATCTCCAAACAAAAATCATGCCAAGAGCAAGAACAGATCTTGCCAAATTGACAGAAGTTTAGGAGAAGCAAGCAACATGATCAAAGAATTAGCTAAAAAAAACCTGTAGGGCTGAAGAGACACAAACCAACTAGTTGTTGACTTGGGGCAACAAAGACCCACTGCAAATATCCAGAAGCATCTAGAACTGAGAGAATTCAGCCTATGCATGACTAGGAGATGAGCACCAAAAACCACCCAAAACCACCAACAACAATAAATAAAAACAACAACCCACCACCCCAAAAAATTCCAAACATTTTCAGGTCTAGATACTAAAAAGTTATAACAGATGGTCCCATGGCACACAAATGACTGGGTGCCCATAGCTTTTCAAAGCAGTTATTTTAGATTAGATTGAACAAAAACCCAGGGAAAAAAGATTACACCAGACATAAACAACAGGGATACATGAGCCTGTACAAGAAGACTTTGTTACAGGACTGAGCTTTGGGCTATTGCAACAGAATAATTATGTATTGAGCCCTCTGCAACACAGGAAAAAAAACATCTGTCAGACAGAAAGAGACAAAATGTGGTGGGCAGGGAAAAAAATATTTGAGGTTTTTATAAAGGGTACTGCAGAATCTAATGTATGAAACTACAAAGCTAGGGGGAAAAAAGTTAGTTAACAGTATTATTTTAAGTCTGCTTAAAGTAATACCAAGGTCTGAAATGGAAAACCTATAATTAAATGGAGCTTCTCCCCTTCATTCCAAATACTCAACTCCAGCTGAGCCAGGCGAGGCTCACAAATTGACAGGATCTTTGGGATTCCCACTGCCCGGGCTGCCAGGACCCACAGGCAGCAGTCAGGCAGCGGGGAAGAAGATGCAGAGCACAGCAGCTGTGGGATTTTGACACTGTGCCCCAGTCTGTGGGGCTGGTTGGCCAGCCAGCTGTCTGGTGTCACAGCTGGCCTGCCTCCCTCTTTGACACCTGTTCAAACTTCCTCATCATCTTCTCCAATGCAGGAAAATCCTGGCAGCTTTGCAGGACAAAACCCCTTCCCTGTCCTGTCTCCCTGCATTGACACCACCTTCAATGATGGGAGAGTTATGTTCCCCTTGAATGGCAGTCTCTGCCTGATTTGCCCTTCCCAGCGTGGGGCGCCGGCAGCACCACAGCTATTCCTGAGCTTCTTCCCTATGACTATTTTGGTAATCAAAGATGTTCTTTGTTGCAGTGGTTTGACAGAAAGTTTAGTCATTTCCTTCTTGGCAGAGTCAGAGTTACACATACACAGCCCACACCTCAGGCAAGCTGTACGGCCACTCACTATCTAATGAGGAAGGGAATATTTTCATGCATTTCTCAAAAGTGAACTAACTGCCTTAGACCCTACCCTGGGGGCTGTCATCAGAGGAATTCAGTTTATTTCGAAGGCTGCTTGGAAAGTGGTCTGCTTCCCCACACCATCCTCCCACAAACTCAATTTAATCTGTACAAATTAACTTCCCCAGAAAACTCAGACTCTTTCTAATGCCACAACTAAGGAAACCTCCCTTGCACACCCTCACCTCTGAAGACTCTTTTTAATAATTTCTGTAAGGTTGGCTGCAATGTTCACCTCAATATTTCTCCTGGCTGAAAGGGGCACAGGACACAGAGATTCAAGGGCCTTTACCCTGTGATCTGCATTAGGATGTCAGGAAGGCTGGCAGGTCTCAAGAGGAGTCTGGAGGTCAGGGACACTGGGTGAAAACGTGGACTTGTCGGATTTCTGGGAAAGGGTGAAGTTTTTCCAGTTTAGCTGAAAGGGTAAATTATCCTCCAAGAATGGCAACCAAAGGAATAGCTGCATGTGTGATTTATCATCACACAAGATGAATGTGCCATAAAGTCCCAATTACAGAGCACACAGACAGCGAGAGACAAGCTCTTCAGAGACACCAAGTTTAATACAAGCACAGTTTCAGTTTTGAAAAAACAAACCACCAGAAAACCACACTCATAATCAAGAGCCAATTTTTAGGAATGATCATTTAAGAAATGTGGGACTAAGCAAAACAGGTGAGATAAAAGCTAATTGCATTTTTGCTTTCATAGAGAGAACAACACAAATATAGATGTCCTGGAGGAACCTTTCCAGTATCTACA
This sequence comes from Piaya cayana, assembly GCA_013389865.1. NCBI lineage: Eukaryota > Metazoa > Chordata > Aves > Cuculiformes > Coccyzidae > Piaya > Piaya cayana. The sequence continues at coordinate 109,384 of WAAB01005258.1, forward strand.
GGACAGAGCAATACTGCAAGACAAACACAAAACAAGAGAGAGGTGCAAGGTGTTATTTTTTTTGTCCTTTCTAGACCATGATCTTTTAACCAGGATGAAAACACAAATACTAATCCTACAATCTTGCGTGTTCAGCAATAATATTTTTTACCTCATGAATCAGAGATTTTCTACAATAGCCACCCATTTATTTTTCAAATTAAAGGAACATAATTGCATGTAATTTTATGCTGTATGATTTTAAATAGGACACAATCTGATGTCCAAAAAACCCCAAAATTCACATGTTGCACTGCATTTAGGGGTATGGCTTACCAGGAAAGCAGCAGCATTTCTTTGTTTTGTGCCTACTAAAAGCTTTGTTTCAGGAACATTTCTGGGAGAATGCAAGAGTACTGCACTCAAATAATCTGGTTTATGTCTGTTCTTTAGATAAAAATAAAGATCTGCTTTGCTTCATGATTTCTGATCAAGAGAAGATGGGTTTTGTGTTTAAAGATCCGAGAAAGCCCCTCCTCTCTACTGAAAGCAAAAATGACTGTAACATGGGACCCAAGCAGTCACAGCCCAATTCCAATTACTACTCCTTTCCACACACTTGCTTCATGTCTACATGTTTGTGTTTTAATTAAAAAGCTACTATGACATTATTCCTATATTTTTAAAAGAAAATGGGTTGATATATTCCACAGGCAACAGGACTCAAAGTTTGTTTTTAAATATCTCCCACAAGCCCTTCCCCTAAACACTCCAAGACATAAGTCTAAGCCTCCTACAGACATAACACATGCCTGAATCAAAGGTGAGCCAGCCCTGCTCAAGATCGCCAGGTTTTGCAACTGGACCATTTGCACCTTGAAGATGTGGTCAGAGCAGTGGGCAAGTCACTTGGGTAATGGACTTGGGACCTTCAGCTCCAAGGAATTAGACAGAAGAGAGGGACCTGGACAGAAGGGCTGGGCTGCTGAGAACAGCACCAGCCAGACTACTAAAAGAAGGCAGCCATAGTTTCCCAAAAAGGGAGTGTTTCTTCAAATCCATGGTGAAGGTTCAGACAAGCAGCTCTGCCCTACAATGGAAGGGGACACTGCCTGAACACTGACAGCTCAAAGCAGACACTGTTGGCTCTCCAGGAAACATCTGAAAACACGCAGTGCTTCCCTAGGGGTCAGTAGCTCCATGCCCATCCTGGCCTCTCTGTTTTCTCAAGGTAGTTATCGCTTGGATCTCTTCTGACAGCCACCTCTTGCCAGAGCCTGGCTGGCAGAAGAAGAGGTGACAAGAGGCCTCCTGCCAAGAAGCCTCTTCTGTCTACCCCTTGTCTGCCACACACATCCCTTGGAGCAACAAAACATCAGCGAGTGCTCAGCTTCTTCCAGTCACCCTTCACCCATGGCCTGGATGCCTTTCCCAGAAGCCCAGCCAGACTTGCAGGAGCTCAGCCGAGCCATGGTTTCACACAAGCGTACATGGCGGCTCCCAAACAGACATCACTTCTTGTTGAGGTATGCACAGGCTTCTCTGAAATCTCATCATTCTGCTTCCCATAACATATAAATGTAATAGAAGTTACTTCTGCAGAACTTGGCCATACATTTGCACCCTTTCAAATGGTAATACCTAGCTCACATCAGGCAGTACAGAGCATCATCTTTTTTATTTATTTATTTTAAGGCTTACACTGAGAGGATTCTTCCTTGAGAAGCATATTTGATGCTTGTACACTCTGCCTTTACTCTATGTTAATAGACTATTTTTCTTTTGATTTTTTTCCTCTTTAAAGAATGAATCAACAGCTACTAGAAAAAAAACTGACTCAAAATTTATGAAGGAAAATTAATAATGTGTGTACTACCAAGGAATTCACCAATTCAGGCTGATTGTGCCCAGTTGTCCTGTGCCTTAGAAAGGTAGGCAGAAGATTTAAAGCCAAGAAACAAAGCAATGAAGAAACCTTAATACTTTGAATGATTTGGGGACCCAATGATTATCCACAGGAAAAGTAATTGATGCATGTCTTTTATTTTGATACACTAATGCTACAATTTTTTTGTAAAAGGCCTTTGGGCAAAGTCTGGCTTGAATTTGAATGAAAGTAATCATGGCTGCAGCTTGAATAATTTCCCCACAACTGTATACATCATCAATACATACCAAGTATCACCCAGCAACACCCAAACTCTCCCACATTTAAATTACCATGTCCCCAGGATGCATTTTTCAGCTGCTGCAGACCATGTAACAGATCTCTTATTCATAGTGGGACAAAGTAGCTGCACTTTGACAAACATAAAGCACGGGTGCTTTAGTCCTTATCTTTATTTTTAGTTTCTAGAAGGCTGTGCATCTTTTGACACAGACCAAAATCACACAGCATCCACATTAATAAACCAATCTGGTTTTGGATATTACCATATCCACAGATGAAACCCTAAGAAGTATACTTGTTCATTCTGCAAGTGCCAGCCTTGAGCTTAAAAACTAAGTATCGATCTAAAACTCTGGAGTCTGGCACACACAAAACCCCAAAGTAAAAACTAAAGAGACCTGAGCAAAACTAACCACATGGTTAACTCCAGTGACCCAAAGAGCCCGTATCTTATGTAACAACATTTGCTAATACAAAACAGTACATTTGAAAAATGTACAAGCAAAAATGCCACAAGCCAGCACTGGGCGGGGACAGACAACACAGCCAATTGTCACAGCAAACACCTCTGGAAGCCAAATAAGAAGAATAACAACACCAGACAGACCACCTAGTGAAGCACTTGTAAAACAGTAGCAACAACAAACTGCATAAGGTTTAAATAAAAGCTATCAAATCACTAACTTAGCAGAGTTCAAGAGAATCTAGACAAGATTTGTGCAAGGAAAAAAAAATATGACTAATCTATGATGAATTTTATATTAATCACTGACTGAGTCCATCTCTGAATTGGAATGCCACTCCATGCAGTTTCTGTCAGCTAGTGACTTTTGCCTTGGCTTTTGATTCTACAAGCCAAGGCAACAAGTTATAAGCACTTTATTGTCTGTGACAATGCAGACGTCAGTCAATGGAAGATGTAGAAGTGGCTGGAAGACATGGAAGATTATTTTATGAACTTAATTAAAGATCTCATGCCCCTAGCATCCATGTTATGGAAGCAGTGTGATATCAAGTCTGTACAATCAGATATGAGAGGATACAATCTCCTGGAAGACATTTCTCATAGCAAAAAACTTACCACACCATATACTGGTCTTGTCAGTATTCTGCCTCTTTCATGATTATGTCAAATTCACTGACACCAAGGTGACTAAAGCCACTACTCTGGTTAATCACATGGCAGCCTGGAGCACACAAGGGTGTCCTGTCCTTGTAAACAACAATTACCAGTTGGTGACTTCCAACAACCCTGGTTCTGGAAGCCAAGAGGCTGCAGAGGTTTTCTTAGAGAAGACTCCTTTTTTAGTGTGAGATGATCACAATGGGCTGTTACACTGCTATAACTAAACTAACACAAAAAGATTATCACAGCGTTCTCTCTCTCACAGGCATCAGATTGATCTTATACTTCTACACAGGCCAAAGGGCCAAGAAAAGCCTCTGTGTGCCTCTTGGTTGGAGATTCATGGGACACCTTCAACCTCGGCATGCTCCATTAGATACAAAAGGCAATGCTCTGTGAGTGTGGTACATCTCTGACTGCTGTTGCCACATGCTGATTTCGGTCTTCAATCCCAACACTAGTAGAGATAAGCACAAGATATTCCTTAACAGAAAGGGACCAGGCTCACACATAAAGCGTGCCATAACATTTTCTAGGAAAATGCCTGCCCTTCAATTATCCTGAATGGTTATGGGCATCCTTCACTTCAAAGTTCAGACACAGCACTACTTTGCCATTCCTAGAAAGCAGTTAAATAGCTCCAATACCACAAACATATAAAATCTCGTTAGTGAGGCAGAACGCATCCAAACTGTGTGTTTCAGCAGCTCAGAAGTGAGGTGGAAGCAATGCAGACAGCAAAACCCAAAAGCACTTTATAGAAAAAGGAACAAAACACATTCTTTTTGTTGGTGGTGGTAAAAGGATGCAATGAAAAGATTTGAATTAAAAAATAACAGCATCAACATAGAATCATAGAATAGTTTGGGTTGGAAGCGACCTTAAACATCATCTAGTTCGAACACCCCAGCCATGGGCAGGGACATGTCCCACTGGATCATGCTGCTCAAGGCCCCATCCAACCTGGCCTTGAATATCTCCAGGGATGGGACATCCACAACTCCTCCAGACAACCTGTTTGAGTGCCTCACCACTGTCATTGTGAAGAACTTCTTCCTAATGTCTAGTCTAAATCTGCTCTTCTCCAGTTTATAACTGTTCCCCCTTGTCCTACCACCACAAGCCTTTATGAATAGTCCCTCTCCAGCTTTCTTGTAGCTCCCTTTCAAGTACTGGAAGGTTGCCACAAGATCTCCTTGAAGCTTTCTCTTCTCCAGGCTGAACAACCCCAGCTCTCAGCGCGTCCTCATAGCAGAGGTGCTCCAGCCCTCAGATCATCTTTGTAGCCCTCCTCTGGACCCGTTCAAACAGCTCCATACTAGATACTATGCCAGCTTCATGAGTAAAAGTTTTATACATTTATTTTGCTATTTCTCCATGCAAACACTTCAGTTGTTTCAGCTTTTTTAAGTTGTTTACATGCTAATACACATGTACATAACAGGATTCAGCTATACTGTTTTCATACATGCTGCAAATAATCCTGAAAATACCACTTCTACTAATCACATTGTTCCACACAGTTTTTTTAAAGCACATGATTGAAAAATAAAACCCTCACCACATATTTTTGGTCTAGATTCTAAAGGAAATAAAGTTTATGTGCTACTGGTTTTTGTCAGTTCTCACCCTATTAAATTTTCAACTCACTAGTTAATTTTGACCACATTTGGCAGAAGGCAAAGAGATACAAATAGGTGTCAACTTACATCCTTGGGAGAAATTAGTACATAGGTAGAAGAGACGCATCCAAATTAGCCTCACATAAATTCATCTGTCAACAATTCCCTGCTTTGTTTGGCCCAGCAGCTGCTCTGTCACCATCTGCACGTGGGCATCCAGCACACGCGTTGACTTCTGCGTGGCTAGCATGAGAGACACTGGAGAGAAACCACAGATAAGGAACAGTGGAAGGAGAGATTTCCAAAAAGAAGGATCACAGGTCATAGTGGAAAGAAGGCCAACACACACAAAGGAAACAAAATCATAAAGAACTAGGTTTTGTCAACTCAGCTTCCTGAGGTTAGTGCCAGGTCTTTGCCATCGTTATACCTACAAGCATGATAATGTCCTTTCCCTGCCCTCTTTCTGCTCCCTGGAAAGCTCATAACACAGCATACTCCCATCACAACCCGGGCTAGTTGTTTACAAGACATATTCCATCTTTGGATACCCACAAATAATGCTGGATGCTTCTGGGTCCAGAAATGGACCCTTCATGCCTTCAGCTGGCAGACAGAACAGGAATAGCTTACATTTGGGAAAGAGCAGGGGCAGACTAGACCCAGCCCAAACTACCAGCATCACAGCTGCAACAGGAAGCAAGATCCCTCTCCAGAACTGTCACCTATGAATTGAAGCCACCATCTGCTTCATCTTAGGAAATGTACACCACATCCTATGAAGGTCTTGCAAGGGAATGGACACAACCCAGAGGCAGTACTGAAAGGCAACCAAACAATACTTTTTAATAAGCTGGAGAAGTGGGCCTGCAAACACCTCATGAGGTTCATCAAGGCCAAGGGCAAGGTCCTACACCTGGGTCAGGGCAACCTGCAGTTTCAATACAGGATGGGGAATGATGTGATTGAGAGCAGCCCTGAAGAGAAGGACTTGGGGGTGCTGATTAATGAGAAGCTAGACATGAGCTGGCAAAGTACACCTGCATCCCAGAAAGCCAAATGTGTCCTGGGCTGCATCAAAAGAAGCATGGCCAGCAAGGCAAGGGAGGTGATTCTGTCCCTCTGTTCCTCTCTTGTGAGACTTCACCTGGAGTATTGTGTCCAGTTCTGGAATCCTCAACATAAGAAGAATATGGAACTGTTGGAACAGGTCCAGAGGAGGGCTACAAAGATGATCCAAGGGCTGGAGCACCTCTGCTATGAGGACACGCTGAGAGAGCTGGGGTTGTTCAGCCTGGAGAAGAGAAAGCTTCAAGGAGATCTTGTGGCAACCTTCCAGTACTTGAAAGGGAGCTACAAGAAAGCTGGAGAGGGACTTTTCACAAAAGCTTGTAATGATAGGACTAGGGGCAACGGCTATAAACTGGAGAGGGGAAGATTTAGATTAGACATTAGGAAGAAATTCTTCACAATGACAGTGGTGAGGCACTCAAACAGGTTGTTTGGAGGAGTTGTGGATGTCCCATCGCTGGAGGTATTCAAGGCCAGATTGGATGGGGCCTTGAGCAGCGTGATCCAGTGGGACATGTCCCTGCCCACGGCAGGGAGGTAGGAATTGGATGACCCTGAAGGTCCCTTCCAACCCAAACAATTTTAAGATTCTATGAATACTGCCTGTAAGGAGTACAAAGGGAACAAAAGCTTATGAGTCAAACCGAGATCACTTGCAGCCTGTGTGGGTTCCTTTTGCCCAAGGAGCTATCAGTATCAGGACAACTATTAGGGGATGAGAAGTGCAATCAGATTATCCCTACTTCAGAAGAAGGAAAGCGCTGAGGGCCAGAAACAAGCAATTACTACCATGAGGGGTACCAAGAGGCCAGGACAGGCCAGGGGAGCACACTGCAGAGAAAGGAGGGATGTCCACCATCAGCCATGCCTGATGAGCCCCAGGGCAAGTCCCACAGCCACCAGTGGCAAGTGAGGCTCAATGCCACTCCCTCTCTGTACACAGCAGCTAGTAGATAGGCAGCAGAAGGCTTTATATCTGTTGGTTCTTAGAAACAAATACTTCCGCATCATGAAAGCGGAATGCAAATATCTCCTCCCCACATCCCCACAAGCCATTCTGGTTTAGTTTGACTTTATTCAAGAATATTCTTCATTATCAACATATTATAGCAATTTATTTAAGCATTAAGTAAGGATGCTACCACCAGCATTAAATAACCTTTCACGAACAATTACATGGCATTATCCTCAGAGGAAAAACCTCATTAGTTTTCAGTCTCTCCTCCTTTAAAGAGGTCATTGTCTTCCAATAACCAGATTTTCTCTTGGGGAAAATACCAAGGATGCAGTTCAAGACACAAAAACGATGCAGGCAGAGCACAAGACTCATGGGATAAACAACAAGACGCAAAATCATTGTCCCCTTCTAGACCATCACATCAAGTTCAGACCAATCACACAACAATTTAAAGGGTCACCAGCAGTGGCTCTCTCCCTTCCTTCCATGGTCTTCATATGCAAACCATGTCTGTGATGGCAGTCCATTTGTTACAGGGCACTTTATCCAGCCTTCAGACTACATGACCATAGCTGGTACACTCTGCAAGAAGCAGAGTTGGATGCCCACAACAGCCCAAAGAGCTCCATCGCTGCAGCAAACACCCCTGATCAAGACCAACACATTCCAGAGGCAGCATGGAGAAGACACTGGTCCTGTCAGCAATGCTGGATCTGTCCTGTGACGAGATGCTTTCTTTCCAGCTCTGATAGTCTGACTCCTCTTATTAATATCAGAGCACCGGTACTTGCAACCCAGGGTTCTCTGCCAAGCACTGCAGTTTCCAAGAGCAAGGTGTCAAGCTTTATGGAAAAGAGCTTCAAAAGACTAGGGCTGGGAACAAAACAGAATCTCTGCATAAAAATAAAGGTATCCAACAAAACCAATAAGCCTTAATGAATTACAAAACTAGATAATGAATTACAACCAACAACAAACCAAGCCGGGCAGTTGTCACACCAGAAAGACAGCATGTCATCCAGAGGGACCTGGACAAGCTGTAGAAGTGGGCCTGTTAGAACCTCATGAAGTTCATCAAGGCCAAGTACAAGGTCCTACACCTGGGTCAGGGCAACCTGCAGTTTCAATACAGGATGGGGGTGATGTGATTGAGAGCAGCCCTGAAGAGAAGGATTTGGGGATGCTGACTGATGAGAAGCTAGACATGAGTTGGCAACGCATGCTCGCAGTCCAGAGGGCCAAACGTGTCCTGGGCTGCATCAAAAGAAGCATGGCCAGCAAGGCAAGGGAGGTGATTCTGTCACTCTGTTCCTCTCTTGTGAGATCTCACCTGGAGTATTGTGCCCAGTTCTGGAATCCTCAGCATAAGAAGAATATGGAGCTGTTGGAATGGGTCCAGAAGAGGGCTACATAGATGATCAGAGGGCTGGAGCACCTCCCATATGAGGACAGGCTAAGAGAATTGGGTTTATTCAGCCTAGAGAAGAGAAGGCTCTGAGGAGACCTTATAGTGGCCTTCCAGTGCCTGACGGGGCTACAGGAAAGATAAGGAGGGTGGTGAGGCACTGGCACAGGCTGCCTGGGGAAGTCGTGGATGCCCCTTCCCTGCAGGTGTTCAAGATCAGGTTGGATGGGGCAGCCTGATCCAGTGGGACATATCCCTGCCCATGGCAGGGAGGTTGGAACTGGATGATCTTGAAGGCCCCATCCAACCCCAAAAATTCTTTGATTCTATGAAATACATCATAGCAGGGCCTGAAACAGAGCTGTGTGGGGGTTTGACTCCAGAAAGCAGTTTCTTCACTTAACAGCTTTCCACTTAACTTCGCCCCATTAACTCTCCTACTTCACCCACACATTTTTCACTTTCATGAAAGAATAAGTAGCCCTAAACACCACTGCAACCAAGCAGAAACTAGTTCTATGAAAGCTAGTTTTATATATCACATAAAATATAAATAAATATTTCATACTTAATTGGTTGGTTTGGTTTCTGGAAGGGAGGTTGTTTGTTTTTTTAAAGGAGACAAAACAAAAGTCAGATGTGAAAGAACTACTTGCAAGATGCTGGTGTTAAACAAGTGCACCATTAAGTATATGTTGTGTTGTATCTTCATTTAAAAATTGCTTCATAACCATCTTTCCCATAGGGGACAGTTAATATTAGAAGCCACAGACATCCTACACAAAAATTTCTGTATTAAGCATCCTACATAAGAATGTTCCTAAAATCCAGTAATTGAGGAAGACAGATTTTTAACTGCTGTGTAAAATTTGGGCCATAACAAAAAGATTTCAGCATCACTTAATCTGATTATTTTCCCCTATGTGAACTGGGGAAATGACCATCTTCAGAAGCGTATTCTGAGAGGCAGTGGAAACACAGAGACCTCATCCCCTGTGCAGAAGGGCTGGGCAAAACCTATGCCTTTCACTGGATGATCACAGAGGCTGTTACCTTGAGCCATACCTAGGAGCACATTGCTGTCCCATGAAGGAGATGGTGGAACCAACAGAAATGGAAGAAGTTGACAAGTTCTTTTGAGAGCAAGTCACCATCATGCCCCTCACCTTCTGCAATCCAACTCACCTCTGTTACCACACCTGGCAATTTACTCTCCATAGACAATATGAGGGATTGCTTCAGTGATGGTGTCAGGATATAGAGAAAAGGCTTGCAGCCGACAGCATGTTTCTGCCTCACATCCTTTTATCCTGAAACATCCCCCAAAAATCCTATACATTTGTGAAGGAGAAAAAAAGCCTCATGTACTTGACCAAACAGTGAAACACAGCTTCCCTTTTATCTACAGGGCAAGTCATCACTTGTAAAAAAAAATTTAATGGGGTACAGTACAAAGGAAGACATAAGAATACAGGGAAGTTGTTCAAAATTTGTACCTTAGTACTTCTCAGTGGTTGCCTTAAGTGCTTTTGTGATCGTAAGCAGTCAGTTATTAAGATTTTCATTAGGAACAGGAGAACTACCCTGGAGAGAGACAAAGACCATTTATCTTTGATTTACACAAAAACACCTAGTTATTGAGCTCCAACACAACTTTCACTTCCCATTCATTCCTCTCTTACTATCTTGTGCACAGTAAACAGAGTAAATAAGTCCATCATTGAACCATTAGTATCCTGATGTCTTGTCACTGAAGAAAACATTTTACAATAACAACCACCTGTCATTAAACAGTCTGGGAGAAGGCAAGCCATACTATTATTACTCTTGTGTAATTTGTCAAGGTAATCCCTTAGGTATAGCACATCTCTAATCCCAACAAAGACAAGGTCTAGCAGATGTCAAACTTGCAGAGCACTGGATTTAAAAGAAGCTGTAAGTCAAGATGAACACCAGACAGAACTACATAAAGGCAATGCTCTACAGAGGGTGACCTACACAAATCAGAAGAACATGAGAAGTGAAGTGCAGAGAAGAGACTGACAGACTGGTAAGGGTTTGTACGAGCTGTGTGCACAAGGCTGAACAGCCTGCCTTGTAGAGAAGCTGGCTAGCTCTCTTCTGCAGACAAATGTGTCTCAAGCACAGGGCTGCCAAAACACAACACTGTGTTCTTTTTTAATCCAGACTTTTTTCCCCTATTTTTCTGCAACTAGGCTGAGAGATCACCTGCTGCAAGATGAAATTACTAAAATGGCTTACCACAGGTCCTGCCAGGCTCATTAAACCACAGTAACCCTTATGTACACGGCAGGAATGCAGCTGGTGATAATGAATTTCCCTTTCCTGCTTGCATCACCAATTCTTACTCATTACAGCAGTTGTTATAAGCTTTATATAGAATTCCTTTATGTAGCCTAATTTGCCAAGAAGTAATTGCTCTCCTCTTCCCCTGGTAATACAAATGAGACAGAGCTGTGAAATTATTTCATTTGTCATTTATTCCATTTGGTATTTATTCCATTCTTTCAAATGTTCTTTATGAAGCCAGAGACATTGGGTCATTAGACCAACATCTCAGAGAAATGCAATGTTTTATCAAGTTTTGTGTGGAAAAGTTGAGTGAGTAATTTAGGAAGCTTTACATCTTTGAGATTACTTCACATTTCTTGCCAAAAGAAATCTACAAACTTTCTTCTTTAAAAAAAAAGCCAAGAAAGCACTGGCGAATTCAAGTCTCCACTCAGAGCAGGATACATGTAGTCTACCTGATGTTCCAAAAGAGTTGCACCTGTGTAAAGCAAGGACAGAAAAGGAAAGCAAAACAGACATCCTCTTACAGACCTGTACCACATGCAGGAGGATGGGGATGCAGATCCCAGTCTGCCCCAGCTTGCATTGCCCTTGGAGTGGCAGCACTGCTATTTGGTAATTACACTGCATTGTGGTCTGGCAGGTCATAGGCTTCCAGCTTCAGGTTTGGTGCTCTGCTGCCAAGTCATCCGGGAACTACAGCACATCTCTTTACCATATTGTCTGAGGCGGAAGAGAAAGCCTAAACCCGGAGTTCTATGCTAAGACTATGGTCCTGTCCATGTAATTCAAACTTTAAAGACAAATCTTGCTTTAGCTTCTTCAACATTTTGTTGGACAATAAATATTCTGGATGCTGAAAAGGTCACTGCTGAAATAATCACTATCCTGCGCTGACGACCACTCCCTATGAGTGTGTAAAAATAGGGAATAAAGATTTGTATCCAGCCTTCTCTGTAACTCAGGAGAGTTCATAACATTATTTTGCTTCTGGCTGAGTCCAAGTCCTCACTGAGCCCTTAGGATTACTGTAAATGCTCACCAAGGAAGGGAAAACAAATCATTGGCTTGAAGCACCTCATGCCACAAAAACCTCATTGCTCTGGTTGTTTAAAACAACCTACCCCAAGCAAAGGAATGGGCTGTAGTTACAAACAGTAAACTGAACAGTAAGAATAGTCCCACTTAAGATAAAAGGTTAAAAATTGTTTTTAGAGAGTAGAACAATTCAGGCAGTCAGTATTTGCAAAAGCTTTCTTCTACGTACCTCTATGTTTCTGTGTTTCCAAACAGTCTTTCCATAGTGTACTGAGTTTTGAGTAATTACTAGCTAGGTATTGAGAAACTTAATTATACTGTCTTAACAATTAAGGTTTTGACTTCCTATCCAAGGCCTCTACAACTCTTAATTAAATTTACATGTTGTAACATTGTTAAGACTATGCAAAAATACACTGACACTGTGAAGTCAGCTCTAATAAATGCACAAGCAGTCTCAGCCTCCATACAAAGATGCACACACAGAGTTAAAAATACGCTTTGCTGGTACAGACAAAACCAAACAAAGAAATACAAGAGGGTCCGGAAATAGTTTTGAAGGCTGAGCATTGCATAATCCACCCCCAGTGTCTTTTTAAAGGGTCAATGTGCCACTAGGAGTCTCCTCAACTCCTCGCTGAAGCAGAGTGCTTTACAAGACTGTTTTCCATCTGATTTGCAGCAGTTTGAGGATTGCAGCTGGGATTTCCCAGACAGCAGCCGTGCAAACCAAAGCCAAAATGAGGCATGACCAAACAGTGCTCTAAAGTCAAGAAAGTAAGAAAGCACTGAACAAGATCAACAGGAGAGTCTGCTATCCAGGGTAACACTTTATCTAAACATAAAGAGCAGAGCCGGTTTTGATTCAAAGGGCAATTTTTACAGGGCCACAACACTGATTTAATGGAGCGCAGCCTAAACATCCATCTCCTCCAGCCAAAGCTGCATTAGTCCCAGAGCGCCACAGTCTGTCACTCATACTTGGTCATCATTAAAGCAGGGAAAGAAGGTGCCAGGGTAGGGTTAAACCAATTCTGAATGGTTTTTAAGTTCTTTCATGTCAGTCACAGATCCTTTATAGTCAGAGTTGTGAAGACACCGTCTAGTCATGAACCCTGAGGGAGAATGATCCAGACATACATGTACCCACTGAGGAGCTGGAGCCATCTGCTCTCCCTAGCAGCTGCAATTAGCACCAAGATGGTCTGAAGGGGCAGGGTGGGGTGGGAAACGGAAGAAATTCTGAAGGAAGAGAGAGGGGCCACATGGCGACCTGTGAGCCCAAGGAGGTTGCCTCTAACATGGGCTGAAGGGAGAGGCAGTCTCTGCTGCGTGGCCATCCCACCACTCTCCTGCTCCAGCCTGCTTGGCCAGGTAGGGAGAAGGACTGTGCCACAGGCAGGAGCATCTGCCAAGTAGCTCCCACACATGGCTGTAAGCACTGGTGGGGTAGAGATGGCTTCATGGGGCAGCAAAACGCTTTGTTGCAACCTCTCACCAGTTGTCCCTCTGGCTTTGTTCAGTTTAAATTTGACGAGGCTGATCATCAGTGTGAGCACCTACATCAATACAATCTTAAAGTCCCATGCAGCATTATAGCTGTGATGGCTAGAAAGTAATTTTGGAAAAGCGAGGGCCTTTCTGGAAAGCAGAGACAGGAATATGACAAACGAAAATGCCCATATGATTTGTCCCACTTGTCCTCCCAGTAGCCAATTCATTATGTCATATTTTCCTAACAAACAAAGGTCAAACTATAATTTTTGTTATTTTAGATACATAATTTCTCTCAAGAGAAAGGTATTATTATACCAGAAAAAAGCAAAAAGGAGACTTATTTGCCCTACAGACACTGTAGCAAAATCAGTTCAGGAAGAAAAAAACAAAGAAAACATTATTTCCCTAGTCTTTTTAAAAAGGGAGAAAACAGCGAATAAAGAGCCAAGATTATTAGCAGACAGAATAAAAAAATAAATAAAAGAGGAAGAAAAAGAGCAATAAGAGTCATTATTCCCCGGACAGCATTTAAAAGAATTCAAGAGATTCGAAGTGATGCAGCTGTACTTCCTGTGACCTGCAGCATTCAGATTGGGAACACAAGGAAGGTCACCGCCTTGGAACAGGTCAGTACACACACACTACACACACAGAACATTCAACTCACAAATGCATTACACCAGGTCGGAGAAATAACTGAACAATACTGCAAATGCAGGACTGCTGATCCACACAGCAGTCCTGCAAAGGGCAGCTGCTAGAACTCATATACAGTAGCAGGTTTTCATCGGGACATTCCTCTGGAGCAGAGGTTGCAGCATGATGGGAGATGGAAAAGCGCTTCCACAACACGCAGTTAAGATAACACCAACTAGTTAGATACGCCCTGTCCTCGTTCCCAGTGTCAGATAGGCTGTGTCTTTGGAAGAGTGATATTACTAGGTAGTAAATTCAGTTCATGATGAACCATGCTGCATTAGCATGCTTCCTGCTACAAAAAGCATTTGGAAATGATACAAGCAGCTATAACACTCAATAAATTTTATAATGCACAGATAGCCTCAGGAATATCACTTGATGTGTTATTGATAGGCAGCCACTTCTGAGGCAAGATGGACTTTGACCAGCATTGCAGCATGAGGGTAGGACACAGGAAAGACGACAGAATAAGAACGCTTAACCGCTGTGGGAGTTGGATAAACGGACTAATTAGCACAGTGTTTGTCTACACTGAAAAATTAACTCAAGTGTTGCCCCTAATCTGACCTCCCATTCACATCTTTAACTGGAGAATAGGAGTTGGCAGGAGACACAGGCAAAAGTTTTATTAAGTATATTTAAGCAACACCTGAACACCAGTGCAAGCAGGCAACACTCAGTGACCTCTAAGTCCTCCAAGTTTTCCCCACTATATTCCATCTGCCTTGCACACAGGCGCACAGGAAAAACAAAAACCCTGGAACCTTGTGGACAATTCAGAAAGCAACAGAGTTGTTTATTTATTTAATCAATATTTATATAGATTAAATATACAGATATATAAAGTTTAGTGCTATATAAAAATATAGCAGGGCATTCAGACCCCTTGGTATTCTGAAAGCACAGATACTGCTATCCAGAGCAGTACCCTTCCTTCAAATGATGCCCAAGATCACTTGAGCTCAACTTATTAGAGAGGGGTCATCTCCACCAGGATATACAGCTGGGATCACCTCTCCCCACATCTCTACTCTTTGGCCACTCAAGACAGGAGGAGTGTTGAGAGAACCACGCAGTATTTTGGCCTCACAAGCCCTTCATTGCTAGCAGGAGACAATATCAACATCAATACTTGCAGGCAAGACTTCTACAGGCTTGACTCAGTTCTAAAGAATATCAGTGGGCAGAAAGGAGGTGAAGTTGCTGGTCCTGTGGAATAGGAGGGGCAGGTAACAGTTATGCTTCCCTACAGCAAAGAGGCATTGCACCTTGTCTCAGGATCCCTTGTGTTGAAAACCAGCCAGAGAGCCCAAATAATAAACTATTATGCTCACAAAAAGACTGCCTAATCTTCACTGTTCACAAGTTGTATCCAATAGCTTTAAACTGACTTCCCACCACTCTGAGAAAATATTAATTCAATTGGGTTTTTATTCTGGCTTTTACTGTTTTCCATTACTCCATTTCTCACCAACTAAATGCTGTCTTCAAAACTGACAAATTTTATAGTATTGGTTTTATTCATGTGTATTTTTACACCTACAAAAGCTTTAAGTATTGCATATGCACAGATACAGATATTTTGCTTTTAGGTGGATTAAGTGTCTGCATTGTTTCTTTGAATCATCCAGCTTGTGTTTTTTTACAGGAAATTAAATTAACACAAAGCATCTCTTAATAATCATAAGAGCTCTCCACAATTCAATCTGAAAAAAGACAGACCAGCATTCTGCATTACAGTAGGTGGTTTATCAAGTGTTTTGACAGGAAGATCTTGTTCAAAGCCACATCTAGAAACTTAACACCACCTCATACTACTCCAGCGGTGCAGTTAATGAACAGAAAACAACAAGATCAGAGCCAAGCAACCACTCACTCTATTTGCAGGCTAAGTTGATTCACAGTCTTAAATGGAAATCTCTGGGTACCAGCTAATGTAATCCAACTGTGCCGCAGCCAGAATCAACTCCGTGAAGGCAAGTTAATACTGATCTGCTTTATTCAGTTTTCCTCAAATGAAGGCAGCTCTACACTGCCAGAGACCCCATCCTTGCAAAGCAGGGAGCCTAGTGGTTCTGCTCCAAAAACCCGCATGGGGTACTGGCAGAAACTCCTCAGTACAGGTCACCACAACACAAGAAGGACAAGGGGAAGAGATGCAGAGAAAGAAACACTGCATCAAGGTATGGAGAGGACTTGAAACAGCAAACAAGCCAAGGGACAAATTCTGCTATGCACATGTGAGCAGTTGCCCCTGCTGAATACATAAAACACAGGCAGAGGCAGCAGCCCAAACCACAAGAAAACCCTTGCTTTGACCCATCAACCTCTCCCCATTTGCTGCTCAACCACCTGTGCCTCCCTGGAAAACCTTGCTCTAGCTCAGCCATATGGTCTGTTCTCATACACGCAAGGGATCTGCACACTACACCATCAGGCAGTCTTGTTTCAGAGCTCAGGATGCAAAAAGCAGGAAGACAGACAAAAGGCCTGATAGCAGGAAAGCAGTGAAAACAAGGGAGGCAATACCAACCTCCGAGGGAATGAATGGTGGTTAGAAATAGCTTAGCCTGACCCCGTCCACCCAGCAGCAGTTCTGGCAGAAGCACAACTCACTTTTGTACAAATGCCAAGACACAGAGCATATTCCAAACAAATATTCCTTAAGCGGGAAAAAGAAAAAGAAAGATGCAACAAGCAAGACTGTTGAAACAATTTCTTTTGCTCCTGGGTTCTTGGGCTTTAGCTTATTTTCAGTAAGTCTTCTTTACAGGCATCAAAAGAACATCTCTCACCCTCTATGCATACGCAGCTGGACACACATCTTCACAGCCTGACAGGCAGCATCTGTATTCAACTTCACAAATGTGAATTACAATAGGAAGTCTCCAGAGGAAGCCTCTTCTCTGGAAATCCAAACACAAGTAGTTAATACCATCCCAATGCTGAGCATATGCCCCATAGGAAGGAGGGACTCACAATTGTAGTTAGAAAGTTCCTTCCTCACCACCAGTAGCATTTCCTCCATCCTTTATTCCCGAGCAGCATGCTTGAAAAAAATCAACATGTCCAATTCAAATGTAATACAGAATTGCTCTTTTTCTCCAATACAGGCACTATTAGCACTCAGGATCATGGCTAAGAATCAGCATTTTGCTAAGAAACTGTTTCTCCTTGGCCATCCAGCTCTACAGGAAGGCTGCAAGTCTTTTCGTATCCATGAGATCAAGACAATCTCTGCACAATCTCTGCAGAGGCAGCCAGACTGTGAAGGCGCTGGTTTCCCATGGAGGAATGCCGTTGTGTTTCCATGATGACCTGTGGTTTGAAACTCCTGGGTAGCATCCATCCACCTCCACTTCCAGCCCTGGCAAAAGCAGGTGGCACTGCAAACCCTCCAGAGCATCATGCTACTCTGAGTATTCAAGCCCAAAGTAACTGGACTACAAAATTATGCTAGTCCTTATCTTGCTTCCACTGCTCTTTGACACCAGTACACTTTTTCACACGTTTTTGTATGCTTTTTGTTTCTCACAAGGGATGAAAACCTCACTAAGGGAATTGTGCCCACTCCAAAACCACAAGTCAGCAAAGCCTCACGGCTCTGGGAGCTCACTTGGACTCCATCCAGGGAAAATCATCCCAGCTTCCAAGGCTGTCCTTAATGCCATCACTGCCAGGAAGGCCACCACAACTTCATCCCACAGTGCTGGGAAAAGAGAAGGGCCACAGCCAGCCACAGCAACACATTTTACCACTGTTGTGAGAAGTGCCAAACTCCCCATTGAAAATTTGCCTATCAATCAACCTCCAGCACTCCCCAATCTCCAGAAGAAGCTCTGCAGCAAAAACAAGACTGTCATTCACCTACTCAAAGGTGAAGCCCAAACCAGACTATTTTCCCCTGGCTTCCACATCCCTGCCACACACTCCATCACTATGTAGCACAAAGAGAAAGCAGGCACACCCCAACGACAGGCAAAATCCCATCAAGTAGTCAAATCACCTTCAGGTGGCCCACATTAGCAGGGCATGCGAACTGACCTCTCCCTCCTCTGTGGGGAAGGGCATGCAGGTCCACAACAATAAACTAACCCTGAGCAGGCCCCTGTTTAGCTACTTTACTTCATCCCTGGCTTCTCTCCACCTCCCTGCACCTACAGTCCTCTCCCATAAATCTTCCTTGTTTCTCACAAATGCCTACACAGTGAGCTTGGCATACTGGCTTGTCTTAAAACTTTATCAGGCCTCATACAGGCACAGCCAACTTTGAGGAAGATTCACCTCTCATTCTTCATAGTCTCAAACCTATGCAACATGTTGAGTCTGTGCTCTAATCTCCCATTTATTGCAGATCACATAACAGTTTAATTATGATTAATTTCATGCATGGCTTCTATCAGACCCCGGAGAACCTCTGGCTGCCCTCACGCTTTTGTATAAACATCAACCAAATCCGGGTATGAAGCTCTAGATATGAAAGGGAAAATCTCTGCTTCAAGCTTTGCAGCACAAGCTAGACAAGAAGGATTAAAGGAAAGACACTGCACAGAATTATGATGGTCTAAATTTCTTTGTGTGCCCTTGGGAGGCTGCAGTACAGAGGGCAGGGATGTGAGCTTACAGGACAGATTCCATGCTGGGTAGTGATGCATGCAAGAAGTGTGTCCTCCAGCAGGGTCCATGGAAGCCCCTTATGGCCACACACACTTCAGCTGCCAAGGTCACTCATTGTTCTGAGGAGTAGTCAACAGGACAAGGGATACTGCATCCAGCCAGGCAGTGACACAGCTATGCAGGCTTGCAAGACAGCTGCTACACCAGGGACGGCCAGCTAGCAGAGCACATCCAATCCAAAACTTTATAGCCTGGAAGGGTCTTATTATTTTGTCAGGCAACACATATTGTAGTCTGTGCTTCTGTATCCTCAATCCTGTGATTTCCAGCTCCACAAGCCAGCAGGGTTGCCTGCTCTGCCACAGCTGGTTCCATAGGAGCTCTCATCATCCAGCAAGCCCACCTGTACCCTCATGTTCTGGTTTGAGCTAAAGTAGCATGTTTTCTAACTTTTCAGCCAAGTCTCATCGGAGTAAGTTACTTTTCTGAAAGTTAACTGCATTTTTTTTTAGACAGTGTCTTTCTCTAAAAGTGATAACACGGGGCACTGGCACGCAGAAAAGCCATTGTTTATTCCTATAGAACTCAACACCATCCTTGAGCTGGTGGATGCCATAAATCAAAGAGGCAAAAAAGGGTAACACCTGCAGGGAGGGGCAAACAGGATAGATGACCCCAAACTGACCATATATGTCATACTTGGTTCAAAACTGAAAGATCACAAGGGTCACCATTTCCTCTTTCATGGCTGATGCTCAGTGAAGACCTCATTGCCTTTTTGCTCCTGATCCCAGATCCACGCACTCCTGAATGCTTCCCTGTGGTTCAGCTCCCTCCTACTGCTGAGTCCAGCCCAGGACCTTTCCCTGTGCCTCCTCTGTGGCAATGTAGTCATTAATCTATTTATATATATTTAATGTTTTTCCTAACAGTATTTTCTTCATTATTATTTCATTAAAGCTGTTTTAGTCTTAGTCTCCAACCCATGAGTCTTATTTCTCTCCATTCCCTTTCCCTGGGAGTGGAAGGGAATTGGGATCACCATAAATGCCTGGGTTTAGCTGCAGATTGAGGCCAGGCTGGGGCTAAACCTTGACACTCCATCAGCCCAGCCCAGTCACCCTCCGGCCCCCTTGGGAGGGCTGCTTCCTTGCTCCTCACTTCCAGGACCAAAGACTTCAGCAGCAGAGACCACGCTGCCTCCTCCACACAGGGAAGCAGCACCAGGATGCTCTTCTCCATTCACCAACCATCTCCCCAATAGCTTTCCTGGACAAAGGGGACAATGACAAAGGCATCTTCACTGAGGCCATCACTGGGTCTCCATCCCTCTTAATCTCTCTCTTTCCAGAAAACCACGGTTAAGTTGGGCCTTGCAAATCTGAGGTCTCCCTAGAAGGAAAAGCAGGATTTTAATTTCCTCTAGCAGACATTGCATCCACTGTTCTCTGTCTTCCTTCTCTGCTTACAGCAAGTGACAACTTACCCACGAGTAGCCCCTTAGGGACCCCTCAGGGGTCTTTGTCTGAGGGGAATAGGGACAGATAACCCAGTGTGACTCAGAGGAAGGGCAGTGTGGTTCCATTTCTTATGTTTGACACAGAAAACCAGAGACAGCCCCCTTGTTTTGCTCCTAAGTGCACACTCTGCAAGAGCTATATTAACATAGCTGGATCTAAGGAAGGGAAATGTTCCTCACCATGTGCAACAGTAAAGCCAGGCCCTAATTACCACAGCCATAGAAAGATGATCCAGCACATTTAGTAAGAAGAGAAATTAACTGCAATATCACAGCCAAATTCTCGTTTACCATCAGCAGTCCAGCTGGATACACTGACCTAAACAACCAGGCAGCTGAACCTAAACTATTGCCACATGTACATAATTTCCCTACCCCTTCAGTCCCTCCCCTCTGAAAGAGGCACTGCAGTACATCAGTGTATCACAGCAAGTCCCTATAGAAACAGCATCTCATTTCAACTACTTCTGCATTTACTGATGCCCGACAGTATGATCACACTTGCCTAAATGCAGCAGACTTAGCTCTACAGCCTGTTATTTTTATGCTGTGCCCCAAAGTGAATGGAGTGGCATAAGACACAAGCACACACCAAGTACAACCTCACACACGTTTTGAAAATTGCTTTTTCATATCAGCACTGGGTTTCACTTGGAACAAAATGACTTTTCAGGACAGCACAGGGCACTGAGTTAAACAGTTTATCTTCACGGAAACACAAGGCAAGTAATTTGTTGCAAGAAACTCAAATACACACCAACCACAATTTTTGTTCATGATATTTTTACTGATGAATGAATAAATTAGCATTTAAACCAAAGGCAATATTTCCAGTTGGAGGTAATTTACTTTTACCTCAAACCCAGCAGCCCTGGCAGGCTAACTCAAGATACAGACGATATACAAACAAGCAGCAAGTGCTCGCATGCTGGGAACTGTTCAGACAAGAATAATTCAATCTTTTTGTAGTCTCACCCTGTCTAATTTGCCACAAGCTGTCTCTTTTCAGATGCTACATGAAATGTGAGGAAAAGAAAACCAAGCAGGATTAAGCTGGTACATTTACAATCAATTAATCTAGTGAGAGTTCAGGTCAGTTTTCTACATAGAACAAATTGAATTTTTTCAGCTTCACAGGGTTAAAGGAACAAAAAATTATGGCAGTAACCAAACATCGCTCTCTGGACAAGTGTGTAGCGATTACTTAACTAATGCAAATGATTTTCAGTCCATGTGCAAAGAATGCATTGAAGAATTGCAGGGCACTTGCTTCCATCAGCATTTTACAAGTACTTTTCAGGTAGCTATGGAGACGTTACAGACTTTTTCATTTTGCTGTCATAACTAGACATAACTATTGATTTCTTTGTAAAACTCCTTGGAAGAACGGGGAAGGAAGGGAGAGTGGAAGTATGCCAAGGTCTGAGGGCAAGAAGCTGAAGAAAATGGAAATGGATTTCAGACACAGACTGCAGCACAGTGATTCCTTGCAGGAGGTAACCTTGAACTCCAGGTCCTGCTTTAGTACATCTGAAAGTAAGGAGGTAAACATATACCACTACATTATCAGGCAGGCAATAGAGGCATAGCCTTCCAGACAGGTCCAAAAGGAAAAGCATTTCTAGCTACCACTGCCATCACCCTGCACAAAAGGAGACACTCTCTGACTAAGTGCCTGCTGCAGTTTTGCTCCAATACAAAGTTCTCTGGAGACATGGTAGGACTCCATCCTTGAAATCATCATACTGAGCCACCAGATCTCCTTCCAAGCAGTTTATGTGGAAGCCCCATTCCCAGCAGACTTCACTGGTAATCAGCGCCTCCTCTCCAGCTTCCCCAGGTGTTACAGCCTTGTGATAAATGACTGGTCAAACAACCCTGCACCATACCATCCTTCTGACAGCATCTCAAGAGTTTGCCATAAGTCAAGCAAACATTGTTCCTCAGTGGCCAATACTACTGCGATGTCCAAAACAATCCCAAGAGAAAAGCCATTTACCACATTGACATCTCTATGATCAAACGCTTATGTGGATTTAAGGCTGCACATCATGACAAACAAGTCTGATGCTCGAGATACTGACCTGGAAAACACTGTGTTACACAGATAAGGACATGCAAATAATTATATATTTAGGTCCCATTCAGAAACTCCCACAGTAATGAGAACAACAGATCAGGCTCATAATAGATTTTTCCCTTTGGACAAAACAGAAAGGAAAGCCTGTTTGAGCAAAATATTTTTCTTAAATTCACCTTAGACCCAGTCACAACAATGGAGCCAGAACCTGCAGAATTATCTCTACCACCAAGCTGGAGGAAGTTTACCAGCACCACCCAGAAAACAAATCTCAATCTTCCCATCTCCATGTTGCATTTAAAGCTTCATGGCTGTTCACCAAAAGGACACTCTCAAGCAATACCGCAAACAGAGGCAGAGCAAGACCCTGCACCTATGACAGAGCTGTTACTGCTCCTTTCACGTAACACCCATCCATCTATGCAACCGCATCATCAATACTGCTTTGTTAATTCATCTGAAGGCTTGAAAGCATGGAAGGATTAATCATCCTTTAAGCTTCACATGAAGCGGGGTGAGGAGTGTCATTACTGCCCTCAGGGTGTATAGGTGCCACCAGCCATCATGGGTGGAAGTGCTTGGTCTAGACAACACAGACACTTTCACTGCTCTCAGCAACAGTCAGATTGGCCCAACTTCACAACTCACTCCCTGGTTGCAGCTTTGCCTTGTACTTCTGCAGCTGGCACTACTAGCCAGCAGCCAGCCAGGACACACAGATCCAGCACCCACCAGTGCAGGGCTGCACTGGGAGTGGGACAAGCCAGCCAGAGGGGAAACACCACAAGGTGTCCACAGGACTCACCCTGTCCCACAGCTGGCCACCCCAACACTACCAGCAGTGTCCCAATTTTGCAGCAGTACGATGAAGCTGGTCGCAAGCCCCACCAGGTGCCAGAGGTATGCCATGCAATCGCAGTGTCCTCATGTTGTGGGGCTCAGCCACTCCTGCTGTGTGGCTTCATGCCTCCCTCTAGGGCACTAAGGCAGTAGGGGAGCACCTCCAGTCCAGTAGCAGTCCTCCTGCTCACTCAGAGAGCAGAAACACCCTGCACACACCTCCATGGGTCCCGAGAAGGGCTCCAGGTCTCCTAAGCAAGGGTGGTAGGAAGACTTGCAGTCCCCCACAGTGTGCAAATTCCTAGTTGTGCTGCATGTCCTCAGGAATTCCCCAAAACCACATTTCTGTGCCAGCACCATCAGAGGTTGCAGTAGTCCAGCCCAGCACTACACAGGAGGTCCAACACCAGCTCCAGGATGAGTGAGGAAAACTAAGAGAATACTTCTGGTTAGGACCTGTTAATTACATGTTTCACATCCAAGGGAAGATGTAGACAAAGGTAAGCCACTATACGCTCTTTTTGAAGGAGGGGGAAAAAAAACCCACACCAAAACAAACAAGCAAACAAAACCTTATATAAACATTATATAAAATTCTTCTTTACTGAAATATGAAAAACAGGTTCTTAGCACCAAATTAAGCTTAGCAAGAAAACATAAATATGCATTTCTGGACCTTCCTCTGATGTTTCCTTTACAAATATAACCAATTTAAAGTGCTGTCACAAGTTAAAGAAGCATTCAGCTAAATGGAGAAAAACCAAATATGCTGATGGCTCTAAGATCCAACTGACAAGTCTTTTCAGGTCTGCTCTGAACCAAAACAAACTTCGCAGAGATTTAAATTATGAGTAACGAAATAGTCTTTGCTTAATCCTGTTTTGGAAGCAGGACAGAGTACTACAACAAACCTAGCACCTGAACCCACCAGAAGGCATCTAGCTACCATATGCCTTTCCTGGAGATTAGCTGCTCAACACACCCACCTCTTCTTCCAGACCTCTGCATACAGTTGTCAGCAGGAGTTGGGAACACACTGTGCCATGGCTGCTCCAACATGTCCTTATATCCCCTCCCTCAGTGTAAGCCACTAACTCACTAAATTTGTAATACACACCCTGTTCCAGAAGAACAGCTGTTTGCACCGAGATCCTGAGAAAAGCCACAAAGGATGGCTACTTCAGCCTCCATCTGCAATGTAAGGAAACCCCCTCACAGCACAAAGAGGTCTCCAGGAGGCATGTAACCCACAGCACCTGTCAGCTATAGTGCAGAGCATCTTGCCTTTCCAGCAGACCAGCATTCAGGGGATGACGAAATTTTTGTCTCATTCTAAAAAAAGCAGCTCAACATACTGTCCCTCCCCTCCCACTTAACAAAAGCCTATCAGAGGTGCTTCCAGTGAAGAAGAGAGCTCAAAAAGGCTCCAGCTGAGCAGCACAGGGATCACAACCACCAGACCACCACCACCTCCTACCATAAAGTGTGTTTTGCACTTGGACATTTGGATAGGGTAATAAACATAGGTCCCAGCAGGAGGAGTGCTCCCTGGTCCCACACAGCCACAGCCACGGTCTTATCCATGTCACAGCCTTTGACCCTCCCTGCATCCTGCACACATGAGCTCCAGAGGCAGCATATTCCCCACCAGGCTCACTCCCAACACTCCACTGGGATGGATAAAGATGAACCCACACGGCATTTCAGCACAGGTTTACAATCTAAACAAGAGTGGTAGAGAAGATGCTTCAAATCCATAAGAAAAGCTTCAAAAATAAGGCAAGACAACACAATCACACAGCTGACATCCATGAATATCCATTAACACTCAAACTGAAGAGAACCCAATAGGCTATATGCTCCCTGTCCTTGCCAACACCTCATTTCTGCAAGACTTCTTCCATACAAGTAGACTACATGAAACGAAAACAGATTCCGGCAGTCTCTGCATGACAAGAGTGATTTTTACAAACCTCTAGTGGCTGTGCCCTTGCTAAGCTGTGCGGAACCCAAGAACACAAGTGCTACAACCACATGGGATAATAACTATTTGCAGAAACACAGCAACAGCTCAGCACTTTTTTGCTATGAAGATACCTTTCTTCACCTGCTTTTCAAGGCAGATGTCAATTATCAGCATTACACTCTGCAGAACTTTAATGTGATCCTACAGACACCTTCACCTGCCTATCTTATGACTTTTCAAATCATGGAGATGAGCCTCCAAAGGGCCTACACATTCTTTTCCTCACCCCTTATACTCCTTACGATCTGGGCTACTTTAAATAGCTTATCTGCTTTAGCAGTGCTTACACCTTTCCTGTGTTTTGCAAGGGCTGCATTTCTCTGTAGACTTCACATATGGGTATAGCTAGTGAGTACACATACTTTATAGAGAAAACATTAAGTCAAGACTTCAGTAAAACAGCTACCTGGACTTTCTGGGTTATTCTGAATCCTTTGAAAAGACCCGAAGTTCCCTGAACTCTGGAGGTAATCAGAAATGAAGTTTTGCTCAGATCAAGATCCATACTGTGGAAAGCTGCTCCACAGCACAGATCAGTCTAAGCACACTCAGCAAACAAAGCACATCCTTAAAGCATTCAATGCACTGCAAGAACCTCAGATGAAGCTCCATGCGTGTATCAACCACATTCCTCCTGCCCTCCACGTGAAGCATCCCTGGGACAGCAGGTAGCCAGCAGTAAGCCACAATCCACAAAATCTACCGTGAGCAGCACACAGCCCACAACCAATGGCTTTATCACTTCTTTAAGCATAAGCATGATTATGAATCTTAACTGTGCATTACCTCTGCAGACAGAGAAACCAGCTTCAAGGGGCAAAGGCCAACAAAACAGCCTCCAAGACATCCACTGAACCACTTTTTGTTTTACAGCAAGGAAAGACATCATCATTATTAAGGACTTTCCTTCTAAATTTTATTACTTGGTCTGAAATCCTTAGTACTCACACTGCACTAGGCTGAACCCCTTGGCCTACGAACACCCAACCATGACGCTGGATTGAACCAGACACCCATGGCTGTGCACACTGACAGAGCACACAGGCAGCTGTGTGCATAGCTACAACAGCATCAACCACCCCTCCTCACCCACAAAGCCAGATCCTGGTGCTGGTTTGACAAACACACATGTGTTCTTGCTTCTGTCATTCAAAAATGAGCAGCACAGGGAAAAGACTTGAAAATGAAGAGGCAGAGGGATTGGTTGCTTGGCAGTTGTTTTTACAGCATTAAAGCTGTTTTTATGTTACCAACCAAATATTGCATACATTGTATCTCCCTTCACAGCCACTGCAGTGTCCCTGAACTACTTGGAGTTATATTCTACAACCATGCATAAAATATACCCTATGCTTTTCCCCCAAGATTGTTGTTGCAGAATTGATCAGTCTGAGAAAAGCGTGCAAGACCAGATTGTTGTAATTCCCTCTTATTTTGCCACATTTGTTACAGAGCAAGAAAATAAAGCTGTTCTCCCAAACCCATCACGTTTGGAGGCACAAGTACTACTGGATTTAAAATATGCTAGTTCATGCCAGTGGTAATCAGATTCTTCAGTTTGAAACATGATTAGACAGATGTCTTTGATAGCACAAAGATTCTCCAGTTTAAAGTTCAGATGTTGCAACAGACAGCTCTAATTTCAACCATAAGTTTCCCATTAATATTTAGGAAAAAGACGACAAATAAGATGCAAGCACGAATCCACTTTGTGTTCTTGCACTTGATCTTGGAACCTTTCCTTCAGAGATGGCATACAATGGGATTATATCATACAAGAATTACAACACTGTGCCTACTGGAAGTGCGATTACAATCAAGATGTATGCAAATAGCTGCTTAAAGTCACACTTTTTGTTATTTTTATCCTACCCAAACATCATGAAACAGGCCCTGCTTAAATGGCCTCTGGTTCTAGTCCTTTGACACAACCTGCAATGCTTAATGATGCAGAGTGGCAGAAGGGAAAATGAACCTTTTTACCTTAACACAAACTGTGGTATCAGTTACCAGACCAGTGCTGGACAAGAGCTCTCATCTCCCTGCCTTCCTAATTGATATGGGGAAACAGGCTTTTGCACCTCCCAGACTCACACTTGCATCATATTTTTGAAGAACAATAACAACAAATTCTGATCTTCACCAGGAGCCATTCCTTGTGGTCCCAAGACGACACATAAGAATAGATAAAACACACAGGGCACAAGGATGAGATTTAACAGCATTTCCCTCAGACAGCAGCTCTAATAAACGTCATCAGTTTCTGAAGCTGTCATGACAGGACCACCATTTCTCTACTCACAGATCACCTGTTCAGCAGCCAACTTTTCAGCAGTAACACTCATTTTCCCAGCAAGACACAGGGCTGAAGACACAGTCCCATTTCAGCCATAAAAAAAGTCAAAACAAACGCAAAGATTGACAAAGGAAAAGACGTAGGCACAGAAAATCTGCTAAGGAGATGCTACAACACACCAGGTAAGCTTTGGGAACACAAATGGATTTACAGCAGGGCATGACAGGGTAGGCATAGGTGGCAAATAAATGCTAAATAAATGTCTCTGTATAAACACCAGCTGTGAGCACGAGGCAATGAAACTTAGTTTACCTCTCCTGGTTTGGATCCAAGAGCAAAGTCACTAATGGGATGACTAATGGGATCTCACAATTACAAAGGCCGGGGGGAGGCACTATTCAGCTTAAGTACAGGAAGGCACTAAGCGGTTTTATTTATGAAAGTATTAAGCGTTTGTATGTATTCTGAATGCAAAGCTGTATGCACAGGCTCCACACAAGAAGACTAAACACACCAAAACCCACCCGAACCTTCCAATAAAGCTGTTTCTTCCAGTTGTAAAAACTTACAGACACGATTTGGGCACGTAGAAATAGGTCTGCATGAAAATTCAGCAGGGAGATGGGGGCTTTACTGACTACCTCAAACATAATAGGAATTTCCAGGATGCTCCACTACATCCCTAAATCCTCTCCAATATTTGGGCTCCTGCCTTCTCTGTTGAAAACCACTGCAAACCAGTAGATTCCACAGTCACAGGCAATTTCCACAATCACCCGCCCTGCCCACCTCATGCCCTGTCCCAGGAGTCAAGGATAAACTTCTGGACCATCTTTTACCAGACTTCCAGTATGGTCACCTCTCCACACTCCCTCCTCCTTCACACAAAACACATAATGCAAAGCAAAACCAAGAAAATTAGCCAGTTATTCAAAGGAGTTTACAGCAACACTACCTTGTCACAAGTAAGACAAAGGTATGTTTTGATGCAATCACTACACTGTCCAAGAAAGTGACTAAACCTTCTTTGGATTTAAACATCTTCAGGATAAGGATTTTTTCACTTCATTTAAACTGTTCCTTGAAGTGAAAGACACAAACTTCACAGAAATCTCATTTGGATGGACTGAAGAGACATGCTGGAGGATGCTGTGCCACACACCTCATAACAGAAAGCATTGCCTGTCCTCAGGTCATTCAGACCCAATCAACGTGCAAAGACACCAGACAAGCTGGCAGCACCACCTGGGAACCTCAGTCTCCCAGGAATGGCTGTAATTTCAGGAATGTTAACAATTATCCTCATGTTGACACAGGTCACAAGGAAAGTCTCCCCATACACCTCCATAGACACTGTCATCAGACTCAATTCATTCCTGCAATGTGTTTTACACTGCACAGGCACTGCAGCCAAAACCAAACAGGCCTTGCATTGAAGGATGAAAAAAAAAAAAAAGATTATATGTAACACAATTTTCTGTCCTATGTGACACCCCTGACTTCAAGGCACTCCACCCTGCACTTCAGCAACAAGCAGAAGCGTTACTCATTATTTTTTCCAGAGCACAGCTCTGTTGCAGACACATGTCCACAGGAGACAACAACTTAAAATATTCTTTAGCAGAACTCCTAAATGCAGAACTCCCAAATCCAGAACTGATCCAGTAAACAGATGAAAACTCAGGGCAAAACTCACTGAAGGTGAGGAAGCACTTGAGTCTGGACCCATTTGTTTGGGGCTCTTGCTATTATCTTACAGAAGAAGGTCGCAGTGGCACTGAATATCTAACAGTGCCTCATTCAAAGGCTGCTCCTCTCAAAGCGGGAATAACCACTTCAGAGCCAGGCCAACACATGGAGCCCCCACTGTCTTCAGGGAAGAGAGAAACATCAATGTCATACTTCCAGCACACCGACTCCAATACATGAGCAACACAGCACGTCACTGACGGTCATTCTCATCGACAAACTGAACAACTCCCTCTGCTTCTGGGAGCTGATCTATCTGATACAGCTTTTCAAGAAACTGCTAAATCCCATTGTCAAAATTCCCCGGGGACAGGTACTAAGCCAAACTTTGGCTCTTTGTTTCCTACAGACGCGAAGAAGTTAAGAGGTTAAAATCCTTGCACCTGAGAGTTTAAGATCTCAGTTTTCCTAGTTTCCAGGATGAACCAAACTGCCATGCTGCCTCGCTTGCAACGCTGGTTTTACTGAAACTCATAGTCGTGGTTTTTATTATAATTACAAGTCCCTTTTGTCCTTCACAAACATAAATCCTCCAGCTATGGCTGCTACCTTTGATAAAAGCAATAAATCCAGAGCTGGCACACCAGAACTTCATCCTCTCCAACACTCGATCACATAAGCACAGAGAGTATTCTCGCTCTGTGACCCATTTTTTTGCTGTTTACTTTTGGAATGCAGAGATATGCATATTGCTCAATTGTGCTGCCACTGCAATACACGCCAGAGCTCACACGCTGCTCTTGGTAGTATCTGTGTTTGGGCCATAAGGAGGAGAGCCAGCGTGTCTCTAAAGGGTCAGACACAGCCAAGCCCAAGTCCTTAAACACTTCATCTGTGGTTTTGCACAGGATGGGCAGCACTGCCCTTCACCGAGCGAGCACACACATCTTGTCATACCACAGCGAAGCGTTTAACAGTGGAGCTTTACTTTTCCTCCCACAGAAATAACTACACGGGTACAAAGCACCTTTTTTAACTGCTACGGCTGCACCGCGGCCAGGGCGTGAGCTATTTCAGCTTTTAGAAGTCACAGACCTAAAAGAAACAGACCTAGAAGAAATAATTACAGGATGTAAGAACCCCGGGCCTTAAATCAAAACACATTTGTTAGTTCAAGATAAAATTCACAACTGAAGTCTCGCAACAGCCGCGGCTAAAGCGTTCTGCTGAAGCCTGAGAAGATTTAGGGAGGGGTGGGCTGCAGTTTAAACTCCCTTAAAAGCTCAAAGTTCCAGCGCATAAATAAGTTGTGGAAAGTCCGAAGCCAATTCAGAGCCTCCCTCCCTCCCTTCTTCCCTCCTCCCTCCCTCCTCCCTCTTCCAGCCAGGATGCAGCAAAGACAGCGCAGGAACACTCAGTCCAGCCTGAAAAGAATAAACCGGAGTCCGCTCCCCCCCCAAATTTCTCTAGACCCTCTACGTTCCAGCGCACGAAGAAGTTACAGCGAGTCCGAAGCCGGCTCCCCCCGAGGCAGCTCTCCTTTCCCCGCCCCGGGCCGGGACGCAGCAAAGGCGGCGCGGGAGCCACCGGTGCCGGCCCGGGGAGGGGTGGGGAGCGGTGTGGGGGGGGTCCCCTCTGCGGCCCCGGGAGCTCCCGCAGGGGTCTCTGCCCTTACCTGCGCCCGCAGCCCCGGGGCGGCCGCGGCTCCGCGGGC
>WAAB01005258.1:140069-152247 GCA_013389865.1 Piaya cayana
GGGCGGCGGCGCCTCGGGCTGATTGGCTCGCGCCGCGGTCACTCGGCGCCGGGCGGGGCGGGGCGGGGCGGGGCGCGCGTGGGTTCCGCGCCTCGGGTCGCGGGGACCCTGAAGGGGGCAAAGGAGCCTCCAGTCTCACCCAGCCCCAACGCTCCTGCCCACCTTTAAACGGCGTCCCTGCCTCACCACCTCGTCTTTCCGTCTTTTAAACACCTCCAGGGATGGTGACACAGCCTCTTCCCTGGGCAGCCTGTTCCGGTGGCCGACAACCCTTTCGGTGAAGAAATTTTTCCTAATGTCCAGTCTAAACTTCGCCTGGCGCAGCTTGAAGCCCATCCCTTCCATGCCATGACTTGTTTATTGGGAGAAGAGGCCGGCACCCACCTCTCTGCAACATCCTCTCACACAGTTGTAGGCAGTGATGAGGTCTCTCCTCAGCCTCCTCTTCTCAAGGCTAAACAACCCCAGCTCTCTCAGCCGCTCCTCCTAACCCTCATTCTCCAGCCCCTTCACCAGTTTCATTCCTCTTCTCTGGACACACTCCAGCACCTCAGTGTCTTTCTTGTAGGGAGGGGCCCAGAACTGAACACAGTATTCAAGGAGTGGTCTCACCAGTGCCAAGTACAGGGGACAATCACTTCCCTGGACCTGCTCATCATGCTCTTTCTGATACAAGCCAAGACGCCATTGGCCTTCTTGGCCACCTGGGCACACTGCTGGCTCATGTTCAGTCGGCTGTTGATTGACACCCCCAGGTCCTTCTCTACCAGGCAGCTTTCCAGCCACTCTTCCCCAACCATTGCTCCTTGGGAAGGGAGGGAATGCTGAGCTCAGATGCCTGAGAAGCAGGCCAAGTCCTGCATGTGGAAGGAGATATACCACCTCCTGCCAACCACCACAGCAATGCAAGGATGGGTGCACTCCATCAGCTGCCTCACATCCCATCCCTAAATCCAGCCATGCCCTATGCCTCTTGCATGGTAAAACTGCCCAGAGGCTTGCGATACTGCTTCTTCAGTCATCTAATGGCCTCATGTTGCACCAGGGGAGGTTTAGATCAAATATTGGGAGAAGTTTCTTTACTGAAAATGTGGTCAAACACTAGAACAAGCTGCCCAGGGAAGTGGTGGAGTCTCCTTCCCTGGAGGTGTTCAAAAAGCATGTAATTGTGACACTTGAGGGCATCTTTTAGTAGGCATGGTATTGGACTTTATGATCTTAGAGGTCTTTTCCAACCTTAATGATTCTATGATTCTAATCAGAGCAGTGGGGGGTCTCAGCTTGGCAGCCAGGTCCAGCCAACTGACTCTTCGGTTAGTTTTGAATTGACTCAAAACATTTTATTTCTGAGCTTTTCCTCCCATCGCCTCTCCAAGGGCTGGGTTAGAGAAATCTCTTAGTATAATGGTTTTGTATGTGGAAAAAATGATTTAGTTGTGCTTCCTTTCCGACTGTAACTTCTAAAAAAGAGTGGATGTTTCCATTCAGAAGCATGTGGAAAGTAAACATTTCAAATTTGGTACAAAAACAGGAGTATACCATTCACTGTTTAAGTACAGATTGGAAAGAGGGCAAGTCAATTCAGAACTTTTTTTCCTGGTTAATTACGGTCCTGTAGTGCTGGTCACACAGCTGTAGTGTGTCTCAGGTTAAACAGGGGCTCCAGGTTTTAGACTGATACCAAAAATATCACCAAATAAAACTCTCTAAGGCTCATTTTGGAGTTTTAGAAAGCAAGCAGCTTTTATCAGACCTGGGCAACATGTGGGAGTAATCTCCATTAATCATGTGCAACAAGACAAAGGCTGGTTAAAGAATATATTTCCCACTTACATGCATACGTATAGTTTCTCCCAGAAATCTTATTCTATTACTTTCCAACATCTAATTTTGATGTTATGAAACTTCAGTCAAAACAGTCAAAACTCTTGCTAATTTGGAGCTGGCTCCATCTCTCTGTTTGACCTTGCCATTTCAAATAAGATGAAAACTCCAAAAAGAGGTGATTACAGAAGAAAAGACATCTGTTCAGCACAGATCACACTGAACACAAGACATAATCATTTTCAAAGAAAGAACGGTGTCTGAAAAACACTATTTTAAAGAAAACATGCTATCAGAGAAAGAAAACATGCTGTCAGAGGGATATTCTGTCTAACTTTCAAAACCCACAACTGCTTAGATAAAATTTAACTGTATTTTAGCTTAATTCAAAATATTCCACTTTGAAATATTCCACATATTGTATCAAGACTAGAAGAAATCTGTGCAGTGATGTTATTAAAAGTACCTGGTTTTCTTTGGTATCTTCTATTTCTAGCACTTCTATTTCAAAACTTCAGTGGCTAGCTATGTTTTTTGATGCTGTAGCACCAGTTTCTACAAGAGATCTCTTTAACCTATGTTCTCTAATCCTTGTAAAACCTCCTGCAAATGTTGCCAGTTTGCTGTCAGCCAATGGGTAAATGCTAGCACCACACTGAATCATAGGGCACCTGCATGTAGCGCTTGATCCTTCCTGACATAACTGGAGTTGAACTGGCCCAGAAACTAACACTTGGAACAAATATTGATCCCCACTGAAGTCAAATATTCATCAGTCTTTGTTTTCAGAACTGACTGTTCTGTTGATTCCGTTTTTTACACTTCAATTAATTTTTAATTCAGAAACTGGAGATTCTTACTAAAGAATGCAGAAGGGCTTTGTCAGTCAGGATGGTGTATGAGATCTCTCAGCAAACAAATCTCAGCTGACAGAACATTTCAAATAACTGTTTGAATTCTTTCATAAATGAAAACACCTTTGCAAGTTAAGACAAATGTCTGATAAGGCTTTATGGCTTTCTTATCTCTCATCTCCCAAAATAGCTTAGCCTTTTTTTGCTCCAGGCTGGTTTGCACAGAAAGGTTGATTTTCTCCACCTTTGTGAGGCAGCAGCCTCTGAGAAGGCAAACATCTCCCTCATTCGTCCCACAAAGGCTGCAAGAGGTTATGACAAGTAAGAGTATTTTCTAACATTCTTCACTGCTTGAGGAGTTGAAGGGAAAGAGCTTTTCCCTCACTTTGCAATGGGAATTCATACTGATTCAGTGGTTACAAATCAATAAATGGCATTAAGCCTAGTATTTCAAGAGCTGTCAGAGGCATTTTGAAGGCACAGCATAGACTCTTACATGATCTTCTTCAGGTGGTACTTTGAGTCTTGTGCACGTGCACAGCATGGTACAGCTAGGGATTTGGTCTTGCAGTGCAGTTATTTTTCAGCTGGAACAGCAGCATGAGCAGGCACACTCCAAGCCTCTGAGATCACTGGCACAAATCAGTGTCTGTGGTCAGAGATGGAGGCATGAGCAGACTGTTTCCCACTGATAGTGATTATCAGACAAAGCTCCTTGCAAAACAGCAAAGAATAGCATTCTTATTAAATCTTCAGTGCATCTGTTCTTTGGTTTTGCCTGTGCCTCACTGTTGAGTGATAAATACAGTGCAGTTTTTAATGCAGTTGTCCTTACTACATTGTCACAACAATTACCATATAATTTTATACAGTTTCAATGACTCACCTTGGTTAATGGGGAGTGTTAACGACTTATAGTGATCCAGGTTTCAATTTCCTCTGATTTTAGCAACATGATGGTCATTAGCCCCATGCCTCAGTATCAGTGCTAGCTCACAGGCAGGATCCTGAAATACACTAACAAGCCATGTACATCACAGCAAATTTTTAATCAATTTTAAAAAAATTTCAACAGCTTGTTGGGCCCCAGCAGATTTCCTTTAGACCGAACCCAGTCCCCAGCTAAAGAGCCAAGGGATGTCCTTCTGAAAGGGTAGTAATTTCACACCCAGGCTGTGCACTGCTTTTGTTTCAGGACAGCTCAGATGGTGGATTCAATGAGTCGCTCTCTTCCTTCTGAGCTGAATTAACCCCGGAGTGGAGCCAGGGTGTCCTCAGGTCAGGTCTCTGCTACTGAGTCTCCTGGCACAGTTGTGTCAATCAGAGCTGTGATGAGATAAGATCCTTTGAAGGCAGAGCTCTGCCAGCAAAAGCACCTTGTGCAGATATGGGTATAAGCACAGAAAATAGCACTTTTGTCTGGGTAGCTTATTTCACTTGAGGAAGCTAGAATTTACTCTCTCAACAAAAAGCACAGTTGTACTGTTTATAAGTTGCATCTACCTTGGCAATGTCTGCTCTTCTGACCAACCACTGTAGCTCTGCTGTCAAATCTGACCTGGCTTGCAGCTACCTGAAATATCCTGACTGTTAAGAACTCAGCAGAACTAATTGTTTTAGCCAAAACCTTGAGCTTCAGTATGACACTATGTTCAGTCCTGGGACAAAACACTGCACAAACAGTTTCTAGCTGTCAAATCAATAAGTTAAGCTTCTTCTTCATATTTATGTTCCCTTCCAATTCCTTCCTAAAAAGGAGAGGAGGAGAGGAGAGATTCAGTGCCAAGAAGATCAACTTAATCCACAGCAGCCTAAGTACAAAATACCCTCAAACTGTACCCTCCAGAACAAAGTTCTGACCTCAGCTATTCATCCCTGAGTCTTCCTACAGACAAGGTTTTGAAAACACTGTAAGCAAAGCACTGCACAGTGACTCTACCACTGACAGAAGGGATGCTGCCTTTGCCAGACAGATCTGCTCAGGGCTGAAGTGCCTCATGTGAGCAGTTTCTCTCCAGAACTGATAGCTTAACCCCCCCAAGAAGGAAGAAGGCTATTTAAGAAATGACTGCTCTATTCCTGTGTACGGGATTGTTTCAGGTGCCCCTAATCCTCTACAGGCCTGAAATCATCCATCTGTAGTATATGGTGAGGCTGCAGCAGGAGAAGGCAAAGCAACTCACCTTTCCATTTGGGAATCTGTGATCTAAGGCGTTAGTAGTGAAATCCCAAAGACTGGGTAAAACTCAGTCTCCCAGAAAGAGCTAGAGTAAAGATGCCATTTCACACTTGTGTCGTCCATGCTGTCTTTTGTCTTTGGTAGGTGTGTGGTGTGGCCATCACCAGCCTATCGAGATGGCCCGTCTTGTGCATCTTAACTGGAACCTTGAGCAATCAGTCCCTCAAAATCAAAGAAAAGCAAACCAAGTTCTTTCTCAAAGGGGCAGGAAAGTTTCCCTTCATACACCCATGAGAGTGAGAAAGTTAACTAGCTGCGGGAACTTCTGCAGCCTGAACACTGAGAAGAGCCTCAGCAACATGTTAGCATGTATCTGGAAATCACAAAATATAGCATTACTGAAGAGAAGAGGATGTATGTTTTATGTAAAATATGAGCACAAGAAAACCTCCTGGGAAGAGCAGCAAACACAACAGGCTTGGTTGGAGGAATCTGTACAAGATCAATGGCAACAGCAGAGCTATTGAAAAGACTGGGTGTTCCAGATTAGTTTTGTCTTCCCATTATTCTGAATGACTGCTATCCTTAAAAGCCAGAAAGGAGAGTTTGCAAGTTTTACATTCTTGAAGTTCTGCAGGCCTACAAACACTATTTTTCTCTCCCTGGATGTCTCCCAGTCACAAGTTTAGCTGTCAGTGTTCCTTCACTGGGCTGTAATACTCATTAGGTTTGTGCACATGCAGTTTGCACAGCATTCTCTTGATTTCTCTGTCAGCAGATAATTCTTATACTTACACTCAGGAATGTCTATCTGGTGTGCTCACTAAAGATGACTGCTTGATTAAGAGCTGGGGAGAAGCCTTTGGATTAGCTGAAGTGTTTACTTTCAGACACAGGAAAAAATGTTCAACAACTTTGTGGTGTAGCATTAGTCAGAAACTGGCATATAGGCAGCAGTGTTAATTTTTACTGATAGATTTCACTGTGGAATGAACAAATAAGCACATCTCCACTGAAATCACACACAGCTTGCACAATGATCAGCCAACAAGGCAAATACCCAAGTTTACGAAGTACTGCAAAATGTTATCAGAGAAAAGTAGGCAGTGTGGATGCTGTGGGACATAACAAACAGTGAGCATTTCTCCCAGTGCCTACTGAAAACCCTGCCAGAAACTCAGTTTGTAGCATCTGTCTAATCTGAAGGAGAATTCTCTCCTCTGCATCTATGTCTGACCAGTGATGACACCCTACACTTAAGCTTCTGTACCCCAGCTCCTAGGATAACTCTCACTACTTGCCTCCTACTAATTTTGGAGTCATATCTCTCCATTTTGCGTGGTGCTGCTTACATACAGACATGGCATTATTAACTTTTGGTTCCTTTCATAATGACTTTCACATTCACAGTCCCTAACGCAATGCATGATTTCTTTTTTCTTTTTTCCCCAGCTTCTTGGATACATCCCTACACACATTTCTTGGTTCAATTTGTTCTTAGAATCAACTTCTAGACTGCACTGTAAGGAAAAACTGCCGGTGCTACTGAATAGTCTTTTTACAGTTCCACTACAATCAGGCTTACAGCCATATTCAAAAGCCTTCCAGCAGGGCCCTCCAGCAAGTAAAGCACTAGTGCAGTGATAAAATGCCTTTCTTAAGAGACTTTCAAATACTGCATACTACTGCGTGGAAGTTGTTCTCTCCGCGGTGTCAAAGAAAAATTAAGGGATGAAGAGACGAAGGGTGTATCTCAGTTTGCAGTGTAACAACACACAGAGTCTCCTGAGGAAACGTAAGCGCGGTACGGCTTTTGCACAATATAGAGTAGCTGAATAGCTGCATTTGCACCGTCCAGTCCCTCTGCCACACAGCAGGCAAAAGCAACCATGGTGCAGTGCCAGCCCCACTTCCAGGGCTGTAGATATCTCTGCCTGGCACGCTGCAGACATAACTGCAGTGACTCTCCAGATCGCACAATGAGTCAGTGTTAAAGCTAGCTCAGTCAGCCAACCTCTAGGCTCATGCTTCAACTGGCCTTCAGGAGGGGAAAACAGCATTGATTCAGACATTCCTTAAATACTAGGGCTGAGGATGAAAGCAGCAGCATCCTGACTAGATGAGAGCAGGAACTATGTTTGCTTCCCATTTCCAAGAGCCTGGGATATGTGTGCCTTGTTTGTTCCTGGGCTGACTTCTCTAGAAACGCATTTTTGCTGGTGACTCATTGAGGTGGGAAACACCTGGGTCCCAGACTGAGTCACCCCTGCTGGGTCCGGTTAGGAAGGGATGCTCTCAGGTGGCAAGCACCAAGCAAATTAATCACTTGAAAGTACTAAAATCTTCTTCTCTACAGAAACAAGAAGCTCTAAGCGAAATCTTAAAGGCTGACTAGAATAGTGACCAAGCTATCTTGGCATATCCGTCAACATGATATTTGTTGTACTCTAAGCAAAGTGACAGTCAACCATGAAACAGGGATCATTATATTCTATAAGAAAGAAGAGAGAAACATGGAAAATACAGCTTGGGGGAGCACAAGGAGATGGTGGTCAACAGCATAGCTACTATCAGTTTTGGTCACCCTCTCCAGGAGAATTCACTTTAGGAATGAGGAGAATAAAGCTTTCATTTGTGGAAGATATCTATTTTGATCTTTGTTCTCCACATCACTTGTGAGCCCTGTCTTTTTGTGTTAAGGATAAGTAGAAGAAGAGACAAAGGGATTTTGTTTAAGTGTGGAGTAAGTCATCTGATTTAGTATGGCTGACATGAGCAGTTTATAAATGGAACTTCTCTAAACCTATATTTTTATGTTTTTTACCTAAAATAATTTGAAGACCATTCAGGAAAGAAATAATGGGAAAAAAATACTATCACACTTTGACATTCTTATCAAAAGGCATGGGTGGATAAGCAGTATTTCAGTTATCTGAAATTTCAAGTGAAGTAGCTGCCTCTTCCCATTACAAAAGTATCTGTCTTATTGAAGTTATTACACAGACAATTTAAATCTAGACATCAAAGTGCTTTTCCAGATTGCATTTATTCAGCAGCATCTATATTAAGGCTGGTTAAATATTTTAATTTCCATCCCAGGCAAAGTGTTGATTTTGACATTTTTAGAGAAACATTTGAGATGAAGAGATAAATATTTAGGCTTTTAATGAAATGGAATAATCCAATAACATTGGCTAAGCAAATTAATATGAAAACCAGGATAAGAATATTCAGGTTTTTCATGGGAATGCACAAATGGGCTTGTCCAGCATTTAGCATGGTGAAGGCTGTGCTGACCAAGTAAGAGGGTGAAGGCTGGGGTGGATGCACAGTGGCAAGCAAACAGCAGGGAAATATTGCCAGGCTGTGGGACCACTCTGCCTTGTTGACTTATACCTTCTGCATTTGTTTTAAGCATCCTGCTATCACTGCAGCTCCTTCATAGAGACAAAATGGATAGGCTGGATGCAACACAGCTTGCAGAGTGATCAAGCTTGTGAATGATGAAAGGTTAAACACATGCAAAAGAAAAAGCAAAGCATCAAAAACAGGCAAGAATGATAGAACAACAAAAGGGTGAATAAGCCAATATATGTCTCAGATGAGATTAATTATACTCTGAGTCTAATCTTGTTGAAGATAGAAGGCACATTTCCTCTGGCAGCTTGGTTTCATGAAAACACCTGTGGCTGTCACGTCTGGATGGCTAAACGCCTTTGTGCAAAAAGGGTTTACTATTCCTATTAGCTCATTAATGCACAATTTGCTAATGCACAAGCATGAGAGCTGGGATCCTTTGTCAGCAAACCTGTTGTGGCAGTTTTGACTTTGTGCCAAAAACTTCTGAGAACATCTTTAAAGAGACAGCCCTCTGTTAATCTAGATAACAGTGTGCCGTGTGCTGCAGGTTTCATCAAGATCTCCAAGAGCTGAAGATTTGTTTCAATGAGAACAGTTATGTCCATCTTCTATAAAAATGTTTTTGGTTGCTAAAATAATTGTTTTGCCTTAAAAAGGTTCTTAAAGAAAGTTTCAAAGTTAAATGATTATTGTAATTTCTTCTTAACATCTGTGGGTATTTCTTCTAATCCTGGGTTCACTAAAGAACTATCTAAATGTATCCAAACAACTTACTCTCCAGTTCTCCGTGTTCAGACAGCTTCTTGTATAACTGTACACAGCCCTACTGTATTTGTACATTAACTGCCTTAAAATTCAAGCAGAAGTGTCAGGAAATTCAGATATGAGGCCATTAATTCATGTACAAAACACGTGCAGGGAACATTTGAAAGAAGTATCAATCCATTTCATGTATCTGAGGAATAAAGGTTTCACATTTAAGACAAAATAGGAGTCAGAAATAACCATTATCTTTTGACAAGTGTTTTGCAAACATAGATGTCCCCCTTCATCTTTGGAAATTACATTAGACTGCATATCTAAATATCTTGTTTTCTTTTAAAGTACATGCATATACTTATACATAAGTAAACACTTAAGCTGGGTTAATTAATAATTCAATAGCCTACATAAGATGGAAGCCTATTTTAAATAAAATATAAAATGCTTACACTGAATATTAAAACATAAGTTTAATATATAATTTTTAAATCAATTACATTAAATTCAAGGTGAAAGCCATAAACATTTGCTGGTAAAGTTTTAAAGAACTGAAACTCTCTGAACTGATGGAATTAACATCTGAACATCTGGAACATGAATTGGTTCAACTGAGCCAGCTTTTGATAAAAGTGATTTTTCTACATGTGCAGAAAGAATATTGGAGCTGAACAAGTTGAGTAATCTGAAACAGAAATAGCAATAAGTTCAAAGCCGAGAAACTAACAGGGAACTGAACACCAAAAAGCTCATGTTCCTCGCTAAACTGTGAAGACTTTGAGAGACACTGTGATCAACAGCAACCGCTTCAATTCACCAGCTGCAAATGAACCTTCTAAGCTAGTTACGTTTTAATGAAAAACAGATGATGATGAACTTTGCATTGTTTCTTCCATGGACAGCATACTTGTAATTGTCTGCGTGGTTAGTTAAAAATACTGAAGGAGAGAGCGGGTTTGAACATTGTGTGTGCACTGAGAACTGAACCACGACCAGAGACAGAAGCTGAATGTGCAGGGCACCCACCCAGGCTGCTTGGAAGCACTAAGCTTCCATCCCTGCACAAGGGCACTGCAGGGGTAAAACCCCTGCCATATCAGTTCTCTGTTTTCTCATTCCTACATGAGATGAGTGTGTGTATGTGGTTTTTTTTTTTTTTTCCGCCTCCTTTGGCCCAGACTTAGCTCAATTATTTGTGGGATGTTATCAGCAGGTTGGCTTTTGGCTGGCTTTTCTTCTCTCTCCTCTTACAGCCCATGCTTGTTTTTTAGTCTCAGGACCCATATGTGTTTAAGTAAAAATGCCTTTGTTAGGAGAGAATGAATATATGCAATGAATATGTAAGACACACCTTTAAAAGAGGTTTCTGAACAATACATTTTCTCCAGCAGCAGGACATTGCTCAGTGAGACAGGGAACAGGGCTTGCAACCACAGTTAATCACATCCTCAGAGCCAGGATGGCAGAGAGTGAACTACTGAAAGATTCCATCAGCAATGGGTGGTGGTGGCTCAGGAATACCAGCACTTTGCCTAGGACATGCCACACCACCTCCCTGCTCAGCCAGCCTCAAGGGGTTTCCTGACCCTGAGGTTATCCTCTCCTTCTACTTTGCCCTAGTGAGGCCCCATTTGGAGTACTGGGTCCCGTTCTGAAATACCCAGGTCAAAAAAAAGACAAGGAATCACTGGGAATACACCAGTGGAGGGACACAAGGGTGATTAGGAAACTGGAGCATCTTTCATAAGAGGAAAGGCAGAAAGATCTTGGTCGTTTTAGCCTGGAGAAGGCTGATCTTACCAATGCTTACAAATATCTAGAGGGCAGGTGTTAGGAGGATGGGGCTAGATTCCAGACGCTTCTCAGGGCTGCCCAGTGACAGGACAAGAGGTAACAGGCACAAACTGAAACACAGGAGATCCACCTTGAACATGAGTCAAAACTTCTTTACTATGAGAGTGACGGAACACTGGCACAGGCTGGAGGTTGTGGCATCTCATTTTCTGGAGATATTAAAAATGACCTGGACACATTCCTGCACAATCTGCTCTAAGTAAACCTGCTGCAGTTGGGGGGTGTGTGTGTGTGAACAAGATGATCTTGAGAGGTCCTTTCCAACCCCGACCGTTCTGTGACTCTGATTCCATGACTACCATCTTGGACAAACCTCCACCAAATGAACAAAGCAAACCAAATATTTCCATTCAAGCGAGCTGGAAAAAGAATTTAAAGAGTAGCTTAAAGCCTCAGAGACCCACCCCACCATAAGTGGGGTCTATGAGCCAGGCAGA
Organism: Piaya cayana; assembly: GCA_013389865.1. NCBI lineage: Eukaryota > Metazoa > Chordata > Aves > Cuculiformes > Coccyzidae > Piaya > Piaya cayana. The sequence goes on from WAAB01005258.1 coordinate 151,337, forward strand.
GAGAGGGTTCTGGGCAGACATGGCTGAGGACCAGGATGGTGCCCAAATGGTGCTCTGGGCTGTGAGGCCTCGAGGAAGGCACTGGGGTAGATGAGGCCAGCTAGTGCACTCAGGGCACAGCGTGGAACCCAGGCAGAAATTTTGTCCATATGTAGCTGGAGCAGGGTCCCATCAACCCACTGGAACTAGTTCATAGCAAAAGAGTGACTTGGGTGTATCTCTCAGTCACCACAGTTCAGGGATTGATGGTGCTTTAAAACAAGCTCTTCCCTGCCACCTCCCCTGCAGATGCCCAGGCAAAGGTCCCGCCCTAGTAGCCACCCTCTTTTCTTCAACTGCCTGACAACACAACTTGCTGCCGGGGATGTCAGTCCTGATGTCAGTGTCTATGGAGGTGTATGGGGAGACTTTCCTTGTGACCTGTGTCAACATGAGGATAATTGTTAACATTCCTGAAATTACAGCCATTCCTGGGAGACTGAGGTTCCCAGGTGGTGCTGCCAGCTTGTCTGGTGTCTTTGCACATTTGTTGGGTCTGGATGACCTGAGGACAGGCAATGCTTTCTGTTATGAGGTGTGTGGCACAGCATCCTCCAGGATGTCTCTTCAGTCCATCCAAATGAGATTTCTGTGAAGTTTGTGTCTTTCACTTCAAGGAACAGTTTAAATGAAGTGAAAAATTCTTCTCCTGAAGAAGCTTAAATCCAAAGAAGGTTTAGTCATTTTCTTGGACGGTGTAGTGATTGCATCAAAACATACCTTTGTCTTACTTGTGACAAGGTAGTGTTGCTGTAAACTCCTTTGAATAACTGGCTAATTTTCTTGGTTTTGCTTTGCATTATGTGTTTTGTGTGAAGGAGGAGGGAGTGCGGAGAGGTGACCATACTGGAAGTCTGGTAAAAGATGGTCCA
>WAAB01005258.1:154051-187498 GCA_013389865.1 Piaya cayana
AGAGGATGTAGCTTGCAATATTTTTTCTCATGCAACTCACTGTCCCACACCATGCCTGGGCCAGACGGCAGCAGCTTTTCTAGGAGGGTAGATTAAGGAAGAGGGTTGAGGAGGCAAGGATGGTGTCATTTTGAGCACAAACCAGACATGAATCCTCACCATAAAGTGATCCCAAGAGATGCAGTGGCAATCCCAGTCATCTTGCCTCCCCTATCCCTTGTTATAATCCGTTGCAGACGCTCACCTTCTGTTTGAAACTACACAAGCAGCTTCTGGGGATGAGACCCTACAATACAACCACAGGACACCACAGAGCTGTGTGCCTCCATTTTCATGAGGTACATACCCTGATGGTGCAGGAGGAGCCAGGGCCTCTCTCTGCCAGTTGAAATTTGCATCTGTGCTGTATCCAGTGAGGGCTGGTATCATTTATTGGTTGGTGCCCCACAGCACTTTTGCCTATCTGCTTGAATGCTCCCATTTCATAAAAAAACCCCCCTCCAGCTTTGTAGACAAGTTCTGTTGCTTGCAGGAGAGGGAAATGTCACAACAGCACAGAATGATAGTTAAAACAAAGCGTTCCCCGCCAGAGCAGTTGGATCTAGAGGGGATGCTTCTGAACCTAAGGTAGCACAAACTTGGTTTGGAATAACTACTGCTGCACATGCACCAGTGTGCTCACAGGAACTTACCTGGCTCTGCAGCTGTCAGTATCTGTCAGTTAAATAAAAGATTCTGCATGGTTATGTATGAAACCAGATAGTGAGAAAGACAATGCTTCATTGCCACGATTTTTGAGTGGCTACGCAAGCTGGGGAGCAGGTGTAATACCCAGGGAGGATCCCTACCTTGAGTCACTGGTGTTCCTTGCACATTCCCAGCCTCCACTATGCACACAAGGTGGTGAAATCTTCTGCTCCTGTCTGCTTTCCAGTAATTGGGACCAACATTTTGCAGAATTCCAGAGAAACCTAGACACTTTTCCTGGCCTAATCAGAGTGCTGTCTCTGTGATGGGAATGTTCTGGGTTACTCTTTCAGCAACAGCACTGCTCAGCTCAGTAACCAGGGCACTGACAGTCCTCAGTTTGGGAATTTAATTAAAGGTGGGATTTTTTTTTTTAATAGAATCTCTTAATCCTAGATATATCCCAAAGTAGCTGACTTGGTAGTAATATCTGATGATGAGGAATGGATCATCAAGGTCAGCTGCAAAATAGAGGTTAGCCTCATCTGATGGAGAAGTGCATAGATACGGGTACTTCTACACATACCCTTCTCTTAAAAATTCTTTCTCAATCTTAGGGTGTATCATCACTTTACACTCTGCATGCTACAGGGCACACGTGCTAGAATCACCTAAGGGAAGAATTACAAGTACAAACGCAGCAATCCCCCAGGTAAATCTGCAATTGCTGAGCAGTATATTTTGGCCACACAGTTTTTTTCAGTGAGACACTAAAGTCTTTGTAGTCTGTGTTAACCTGTGGGGACAGCAAATCCACAGCTGCCATTGGCACTGCTGCATTGCAGAATTACATCGTCTGTGCATCATTACATTGGATTGAATATTCAGCTATAGAGAAGACAGCTGGGTGGGCTATTGTGCAACAGGAAATACTATAGATAGCAGCGAAGCACTGGATTCACTTTTAGCACAAAGCTCATCTTCACATGCCATTTTCTCCAGAACCTCAACAAGTGAAGTCACAGTAAGAACTCAGACGTACTGTCAATCTGGCAAGATTTAAATATAAACAGCAACTGTCACAACGAAGCGTAATGCTAATGTGCGCACAAGTTCTTACTTTTTCCAGACAATCACAGATCAGCTCCATATGCTGGTTTTCTAGTCAACAGCTGTGTCCCAGCTATTGACTAGACTTTAATTAATCAAGCTGAAAAATCATGTCATTGCTTGCAAGTGCAGCTTCTCACATGCAACTCAAGTTTGGTTCATCATACTTATTCTGCTTTTCAAGAACTGCCAACAAAATCATTACTTCAAGGCTGCAGTGTTCCTCAACAGACAAGGAGAGTCAACAGCAGGAGCCAACAGACTTCAAAGTCTTGATGTCCAGCAACTCCAGTGTTTTCTGTTAGTCCTGTTGTTGATTTTAACCTAATGGTATACTACTTCATTAATAATTTGGCAAGAACTTTCCCTCCCATCCCCAAGCTACGGAACAAGCTACAACATTGATTTCCTTATAGCTGTACGGCATTAGCTATCTACTTTCATACATTGTCCAGAAATGCAGCCTTAGCTTGACAATAATTACATTTGGCAATTATTAACTCTCTTCTGCGCTGCTTTTCCGTGAAAACTAGCTGAGTATCACTCATGCGTTGTGTCCCTTTGCCTTGTGTACTTTGGGATTGTTCTTACTGCAACAGTAAAGCAATTATTCTCAAAAAAAAGGCCTTTGAAGTGTGGAGTACTCTGAGCCTTGTTTTCACAGGTGGGAAACAGAGACAGTGGTGTTCAGTGAAGTCCAAAGGTCACACAGGTTGTCTGTAGCAAAGCATCAAAACTAGAGAGAGATATCCCAAACACCGGGCAAGCTGTTTAAAATGCAGGATTGATGAACTCTGTACCCTTGTATGCATGATGTAAGCTGGAATAAAAATAGCCAGGGAAGCTCCCTCCTATTTTCTCTTTTTCATGGGTTTAGAAAAATTTCTGCACCAATAAACATTTTTTAATTCAATCTTTAGTGTGTCTAAAGAACCTGCCCTAGCTCCTTGTGAAGCTGAGAAAAAAATGCCAGTAAAAATTGTGAGGGCAAAAGGAGTTGTAGGCACTGGTGTTAAAGCACTGGTATCCATCCAACTGCCCAAGCCACAGCCAAGAAGCAAAGCTTCAGGATGGTTCCCTTTGCCCAAAATCATTGGACTTAATGAGGAATATTGTTTCACACAACTGATGGGCTCAACCTTATCAGGTAGGGTTTTGACTTTAGCACTAGATCCTGACCAGTTTTGAAATAAAGGTCTGAGGAATCACAGACACAATGGTTTCCTTAGTTTGTTTTGTCTCTGCTCAGCATTTTGTGTTTCCTACCTGCTATCATAAGCCCCTGGTGTAGGGATCACCCTTTACCTGGTGGTTCACAGAACTGGGAATTACCAACATCTCTCATTTGCACAGCAATTTTTCAACTAAAAACTGTAAACCTACTAAATTCATGAAGGTCAAAACCTGTGAGCAGGGCCACTCCAGTATTCGAGGCATAAGCATTTATGTACTACACAATAAATATAATCACAACCGGTACCACATCATCACCTGGCTTGGCAAACTTGACAAAGCAGCCAAGGAAACCGAAGGTGAATTTGGTCCATACTCTCAGGCTGGGGGGGTATCTTTTCATCCAAGTTGAGATGAGTGGAGAGATAGTACAGCTCAATCTGTGGACTAGGATCTTTTAGCACAGCCTTGGGACAAAAGCACTTGATGTCTATATCCAAGTTTTTACTTCTGAAGAAAGACTAACACCTGGGTTCTGGCAGTGATGTTTGTTGTCACACAGTATCTAACCATCCACAAACCTATATCTACAAACACTATGCTAAGCATTTTTATTCTACTTTGTGACAGTCTGTGGTGTGGAAAAATTTAATCGGTAATATTATTAACCCACATTATCTTAGCATTAGTAAAAGACAGAGAAAAAAGACTCCTTTCCTAAAACTACAGGTAAAAAGCCCACAGCAATAAATGTTGGTGAGCTCCAAACAAGAGTAACACCTGTGTTATCCTAGCAGGGTTTCAGATTTGATGATCCAATTCCTCTTCTCAGCCCTAAATCCATTTAAGTGGCATAATTCTGCCACAGTACTGACAGAAGACCCCACATGTAAACCCATATAATGAGATTTTGTAGATTAAGTTAGTGTCACTGCAGGTTTCTCATTATGAAGACTAGAAAAAAAACCTGTTTGGATCCTCCTTTTCTCAAAGCAGATGAGGTGAGGCAGCTCTGAGTTACCTCTGTTATACCGTACAATGAGACCAGGGGTAGCACATGACACTCAAACATGAAAGTGTCAGTCTTGCTGAGTATTTCTATTTTCAATTGCATTTATCTTTACACCAAGAATTATTATGTATGGGAAAATATGGGGATGTACAAGTGACTGAAGAGCAGGTATTTTTTAGGACAACCAAGAACATTAGGTCTTCGTGGAAGTGCAGTCAGCGACAGCTCCTCATTCCACACGCTCACTTTGAAAATACAAGCCTAGTGAGAGTACTAGACTCACTCCTCAACAGAAAGGCTTAAGGAGAGGAATAAATGTGGAGAGTCCAGCTGTGTGACTCAAGTGCCAACCAATACTTAGTCTTTGTATTACTCACAATTCAGGTGATACATAAAGATCTCACCTATCTGGAAAAAAAACCCACCCAACTTCATCTGTGAATGATCAGTTTTCATCCTGAGGTAGATTACAAGTAACGTGGTCACTTCAGGAAGGACTCATTCATTCCTGAGAACAGCACCATGCCCTCTTCCTCAGTCTCCCTCTGTCCCCATGAATCTTTCCCTTATTCCTGTACAGCGGTGCAAGTTTCAACAGGCAAAACTGGGAAATGTTTTCATTTTAGTTTATAGGCTTTAGGAGCACAACTTCATTGCTAAAAATACACAGTGATCATAAGAATAGTGATAGCAACGAGAATCAGCAGGCAGAGCTAAAAATCTGGAAGTGGTACCTTGAGTTTACCAAACAGAAGTTGCATCTGCTCACTGAAATTTGCAGCTATTCCTGTATGGCTTTGCTTCTGATAAATGATGGCTGAATTCACATTTGTCCTGGCTTTGCTCGTCAGCCAAGTTTCCTGTTACCACAGCAGAAGCTCTGTTCTTCCCATCATTAACATTTGTCCTGAAGTTTCAGCAAACGGCCCTTAAACTCCAGGGTGTTGTCTTTGATGCATGAAGAAGGCAGTCATTTGTGAAAACTATTCTCAAGGAACTGCTATTAATAGTTTTTCTAATGGTAACGATCCTGCACATTTCTTTTGAGAAATATTTTGACCAAAATTGTTGTACTAAAAATCAAATTAGGTTTAAAATTGAGGCACAGTTGACTTCCATTTAATTTTAACTACAAATTTACAAATAAATCACAATAATTTTGATGTTGTCAACCTTTGCCAGAAAGTGATAATTTTTTTGCCTGTGGTTCTACCTTTTTTATCTTATTTTCTCTCTCTTTTTTTTTCTTCATATTCAGTGCAGAATCACTGTGCTGCCACAAGCTTTCTCCTAAACCACGAACCAATGGAGCAATTTAATATGTGGAGTTTAATTCTACCTTGCACAGTCCAGGTGCAACTCCTTCTTTGAACATGTGGCTGATTCTTAGAGCAGAACTGGTCAAGTGAATGAAACTCCTTACACTAAAATATCTGTGAGATTAAGCTTTTCAGCTATGTTCATGCCACACTGAGTGGTGCGGTGTAGAGATACCCAAGCTGGATCTGGAGCTCTATGGTGGCAGACAAACCCATTAGGTCAGTCCTACAGGCTTTGCTAATGTAACTGGATCATCTGCAGGATTTACTGGTGTGCTGATGGTCCTTTACCGTGCTGTACACAAATCAGCCTGTTCAGAACTAGCCCTGGACTTTGACAGTAGAGTTCAGTGTTATCACATAATTAGTGGTATCAATAAAGCAGAGATCTTTCTGCAGGAAAACACTACATCATTTTAAAAAACCCAAAAACAACAATATCCTTTCATACGCAGCAGATATTTTTAAAGCACTTGTTTAAAACCAATTATTGATTATGCTAATTTCAGCTTAAAATCAAACTTGTATAATCGATCGCGTGCCACTATTTCAAAAGTAAAGCTTATAAAATCCAGCATCTTATTATGCAGGACTCCTCCTGAACAGCTACTAAAGACTGCAGTTTTTAAACTGATGATTAAGTTTAGCCATCACGAAAGGGAGTAATGAAGATAAACATCATCAAGATTCTACAATTTACACCTTTTGCATAACCTTTTGTATTCATTTTAAAATGTGAAGTGGACATCTGCATATCTTAGCTAGAATATGACTTGTACTTCCACCAAGATACTGAAATGCTATTTAAATCTATTCAAAGACATAATTCCCTGAGATCAGAGAAACATGCTGCATCCTCAGTAAAAACAAAGAAGAATCTCTTCACTGTTATATTTATCTATGAAAAAATTATGTGAAATGTCAACTAATTTCATTGTTTTGACACAAACATCTTGCTAAAATGCTGGCTATGAAAATAAATTGTTCCCCGTGAGATTAGCTGTGCTACTAACCTTGAGTGCAGCACATGAGCATTGCTGTATTTTTCTTTGCTTCTTAGCGATCAACAGCTGTATGTGACTTCAGTTTACCAGTTCCTGAAATGGTACTGCAGTTAGAAGGTTCAGGCTTATTAAAAGATGTCTAATATCTACAAGCAACAAAGCAAGTTCTGCTCTGATGATCTCATCTGCAGTCTGTGTGAATTATATATATATATCAAAACACCCACACATCTATTCCATGTTAACTGTTCAAAGAAAGCACAGACAAAAATACAGCCCGTCTGTAGGGAGGATTTATATCCAGCCCATTTGTCTACTTTGAACTTCAGTTTTAACCACCACCTTGCAATTATTCTTCATGTTGATCTTGGCCGCGCTGAAGCTACAGGCAAAGAATCTTAGCAATTGCTGTGGAGTCAAGTTTGCACTCAGTTTTTGCTGCAATAAATCAACTGCAAAGTTCAAGTCCATTTGGGACTTATTAAAAATCCTATAAATTCTGGTCTGCATTCTCAGTGAAATTCAGCTTTCAGAAGAAACAAAATTGCAAAGAACTAAAACCTCATTCTTCAATCCACTTCCCTGAAGGGTTGCAAGAAGTTTCCCAAGTTGCTTAATGGCAAGAAAGGACACAGGATTACACTGGGCATTTCAACAAGTCATTAATAGAAGTGTCCATAAATTTTCCTGCATGTCAGTGACAAAACTAAAACACCTGTGACAGTCTGATCACTTGTGAAGAACAGGCAACCTGGTCATCTCATAGAGCAAGTGCCTAATTCCCTCATCAGTAACTAGTTATTTCTTGAGTTCCAACTGATTGAATTAGGACTACTCAAACAAATTAGAAGCTCCGTCCTATGAAAAGCTTCCTACAGTAAAAATGTAAATTGCTGGATTCTAAGTTACATCTTCACATTTCTTCTTCCAAAAATACCTGATCAACTTTCTATTTGAGTGGAATGGTCACCAGGAAATGTCTCAAATCCAAAATTTGAAAGCCTTATTCCCTGCTACCCTGTCTTAATGCCTTAGCTTGATTAAAGCAAGGTACCACAACAAGGCTGAAAGCGGCAAGATAAGGAATTAGAAATGGTAACTTGCAGTCCTTCTAAAAAGGTTTGTGTTTACTAACACAAACAAGCCACTTCAGCAGTACAAGCTGAATAAGATAGGTAAGACAAAGTTTCATGTGCTGCTTACATAACCCATAGAAATCTAAAATTACCAATTTTGAAATGGATTCCATTTTTGGGGGCCTGCCTGAAAAGGCAGCAGTTGCATACTAACCTAAGCAGGAAAATAATCTACCTGAAAATATTTTCCCTCAGTCTGCTATCAGTAAACCTCTTCACCATTTTTAAAGTTCCTAACCCTTATGCTTATCGCTAAATCACGATAAGAAAGCTTACCAGAATCAGTAAATGCTTTGTTTAACTATGGCAAAGATATAGAGAAGAACAATCAATCTAACTCCTTTTGCTTTATCACACAGAAACTGCCAGAGTACTACACCACAATGCCACTCATACAAACATCTTTCTTGTAGAATGGTATAGAAATGCATTTTAGATTATTTATATAAGTAGTTAATAGAATCATGGAATGGTTTGAGTTGGAAGAGACCTTAAAGATCACCTAGTTCCCACCCCCCTGCCACGGGCAGGGACACCTCCCACTGGGCCAGGCTGCCCAAGGCCCCATCCAACCTGGCCTTCAACACCCCTCCAATTTAAATCCCTTCTCCCTAGTCCTATCACTANGATCTCCTTGGAGCCTTCTCTTCTCCAACCCTCTGATCTTCTTTGTAGCCCTCCTCTGGGCCCATTCCAACAGTTCCACAGTTGTCTTGATTGCCCCTTTATTTTTTTCCCTCCCTTTATTTTTTGGGAAAACGTGTATATTTCCTGCAATTTTATCTGCAGTTCCACTCCATCTCATCTTTCAGTTTATCTGCAACACTAGAGTGTTTCCCATGGCTTTCTACCAAAATAACTGTAAGAACTCTTGAATAATGACCACTGATTTCTGAGATACACAACATATGTTGTGAATACTGGAAACTTCAAGTTCCTTACTGAGCTTGGATACAAAATACCCCCAAGAGTTAAAATGTACCACAGGAAACGAAGTACATGGCGGTTTTTGAAGACTATGTAGGAGCACACTGTAAATTACTGTAATAAACCACAAGCAAGACAGCTCTGAAGAATGATTTCAAAACTTTTAAAGCTGGGGGCTCATAAAGGGGAACTGTCATAAAACCATAAGAAGTTATGAGTAGCACAGAGACAGAAGACAAGAAACACCTGCTTGTTGCTTCTTCCAGTAGAAGCAGCAATTCACACATGAAGCACTGACCTGCAGATGAAGCTAGCAGGAGCCAGACAGGGCAAAGAGGTTCCTGCAACAGGGAGGAGACCGTGGCAATCCGTGTTAAAAGATTGAGTACAAGTAGTTCGAAGGGTGCAGTGCAGGGGTGGTCAAATAGACACACTTGGAATAGACTCCTTCAGGGTTTACCAGATGGACAAACCAAGCTCAGGAAATCCCGAGCCGAAAGCAGTTGAAGCAGCTGCTGTGTTTACCCTAATCTTAACTGTCCCAAGGAGTCAGCTCATGCCCATCACTGCGTGCAGCAGTAAAGGCAGGAACACTGTGGCTGTTCTTACATTCCCCGCAGAATGACATGGGACCAACCCGGAGCTCAGAACAAGTGCTTAGCAGCTGTTTCTTGATGAAACAAAACACTGTTCACCTGCCTGGTTTTTGTTTTGTTTTGTAGGTTTTCTTTGGGTTTTTCTTTAGTTGGTTTTTGTTTGTTTTTAAGATTTACCATCTCTTCAGTGCTAACAAAAACATTATCTGCTACTACAACTATATCTCTCCAGAAAAAAAAAAACAACCAAAAAAGAGTATTTTTAAACAACTGGCAAATCAAATGTATGTAAAGTACAAGGGACTAAGAAGCCAATTTGCTTATCCTATTTTGACAAGAGGTCTAAGGGTGGAACAACTCCTGCCCAAGAATATTTATCAACTCAAATTATTTTGTCTAAATGCTAAAGCCTTAGTAGTACTGTCTACTATACGATACAGCCCTATCTACGAGGTTAACAAAAGAATCAATCTTTGAAGCCAGGTTTGTTGTTTAAAAACATTGCTTATTACCGGAGATACTGCATTGTTCAAAGTTACTCTGCTCACTTTACAGTCCTTTCTAGAAACACACCAATATACTTAATTAATGAGCTCTTTTGTAACAAGGAAGCTCTTTTCTCTCAGTTGTGCTGAAGTTCCCTACCTTTTGCAGGGCAGGTTACTGAGGTCAGGTCACGTACACTCTGCAGACGCTGAGAAGAAAACTTTTCCTGTCCTGACTGGGAAGAGCAGCATTGTGAGAGCAACAGGGAAGATCTTTGCCACAAAACTTGTTAGGATTACTGGAAATGGTTTGTTTATTTTTAGAGGTTTTGACATGAAAACAACCGAAGGATAATAAGTTGTGTAGTAACTACCTGTAAATGTGAACTTCAACAAATCAGGCATGCTGATTCTTTCCTTTGCTTTCCCATTAACAAAAGCACTTCACAAAAAATGACACATTTATATACACAGGTCTGGGTGCCCTTAATTGTTTCTTGTTTGTTTAATTCCCCACTGTAGCAGGCTGGTATAGCTTGGCAGCAGCTTCACAGCACCTTCAGTAAGAGCTATGGAGATGGGACTTGCACTGGTAAATCTGGCTGCTTCCAAGGGATGCAAGAATTTTTGACCTGTCTGAGGAATCCTCTTTTCCACATCAGGAAGAAAGGAAATTTCTAAAAGCAATTAAGTCAGGAACAACCCAGAAAATTTAGTCATGACAACCAACAGTAAAGGGGAGCTATCTAGGCGAAGCTTCTAGAAAGGAGGTACATGCAGAATGGGCCACAGTAGCAGAAGCTGTATTTCAGCAGTTTGTTCACAATTCCACTTGCCTTTTTTTTCTGGATCCTCTAATTCTGCTCTGAAACATGGTCTTACATATCTTAACCTGCAAGCACCTATAGTCCCAAGTATTTTTGTTCTATACAGATAAGGAGGTCACAAAGTAATTCTCATTAGAGATATGGAATAAAAGGACTTCTCTGAATACGACTAAGTGGCACAGAGCTTTCCAGCTCATGATTACTTCCTGGAATTCCAGGATGTTTTATGAATTTATGAATATGTTTTATGAATAGGACAAGTGTACAAAAGGGATGTAAAAGACTAGGTGAAAGAGGCCAGGCATCAGGGTTTGGGGAAAAGTGGCATCACTTACACCAAAATAAGTTCTTCATTTCAGTTTGGATCATGAACAGGAAAACAATACTGTCAGCAACCACCAAAATGACTAACTTTATCCTTTTGTGCTTATGAGTAACCCAAATTTTCCACTACTCTAAAAAAGGCATACAATCCACAGAAGTCCAGAACTGCAATGCACTGCAGGAGAGAAACATAGAATCACAAGGTTGGGAAAGACCTTAGAGATCATTAACTCCAACCATACCTGTCTACTACTAAATCATGTCTCCAAGCACCTCATCTACCTGCCCCTTAAACACCTCCGTGAAGAGTGACTCAACCTCCTCCTTGGGTGGTCTGTTCCAGTGCTTGATAACCCTTTCTGTGAAGAATTTTTTCCTGATGTTCAATCTGAACCTCCCCTGGCACAGCTTGACACCATTCCCTCTTCCATTCTCCCTGAGAGAAGAGACCAGCACCTACCTCTCTGCAACCTTCTCTCAAGCAGTTGTAGAGAACAATAAGGTCATTTCTCAGCCTCCTTTTCTCCAGGCTAAACAACTCCAGTTCCCTCAGCTGCTCCTCATAACACTTGTACTCCAAGCCTGTAGCACTGCACGGGGGGGGGTTTGTGTCCCAAGTGCAGGACCCCGAACTACAGGATGCAGCCTGTAGAGCCTCCCTACCCTCCAACAAATCGACATTTCCTCCCAGTTCAATGTCATGTGCGCACTTGCTGAGGGTACGTTTAGCCCCCTCACCCAGGTCATCAATAAAGATATTGAACAGATCTGGACCCAGCACTGAGTTCTGGGGGACACCACTTGTGACCAGTCTCCAGCTGGATTTAATGCCATTTACCATGACTATTCGGGCCCTGCCATCCAGCCAGTTTTCTACCATGCAGAGGGTGCCCCTGTCCAGGTCAGTGGCAGCCAGTTTCTCAAGCAGAATGCTGTGAGGAACCATGTCAAAGGCTTTACTGAAGTCCAGGTACACTACATCCACAGCCTTTCCCTCATCCATCAAGAGGGTCACTTTGTCAGAGAAGATCAGGTTAGTTTGGCAGGACCTGCCTTTCCTAAATCCACGCTGATTGGGCCTGATCACCCGGTTGTCCTGTGGGTGCTGTGAGATGGCATCCAAGATGAGCCATTTCATGACCTTCCCTGGCACCGAGGTCAGGCCGCCAGGTCTGTAGTTTCCTGGACCCTTCATGGACTGAAGCTCTGCTTTAAACCCACGCAATAGCACTTCCCAAGAAGCAATGGCAGCCAAGACAGCACAGAAAGGATCCCTACTGCCTGCACAACTGACACATTGTTACAGGAAATGCAAAAACTAAGGTTTAACACATTGACGCCCTCATGATTCATCACCACAATCCATTATGGAATTCTGAAGCCCTGTCTTAACCCTGTGCAGCACATGGCAGTCCAGGACTTGCCACGGTTACCCTCAGATCTCCCTCAGGCTGGTGAAGGCCAACCCCTCCACCCAGCCAGACCACTTTCTCATTCAAACACCACCCAGACAGTAATCATGTCAACCACATTCTCATTCTCCGCTCCTGATTCTGAAAATAATCTCAAGTTTTCCTGTAAACCCAGGAACTGGTTTCCCAAATACGCTGCTGCTTATATCAGAACTCCTCCCCCATCAAGATTTTCTTAACTTTAACTGTGTATGTGCCAGCAGTAACAAATCAGTTGGCCCATCTCCAAGTACAACCTTGATAACTAACAAAGCTTTTAAGAGTGTGTTGATGCATGCTTTATCACTTACCATACCTAGCTGTTGCAAGACTAAGAATTGTATCCATGTACTCTGCTTCCTTCTGATCAGACACGGTCTTTCAGGCACAACTGCAGGCACTCTCCTTTCCTGAGATGGCTCAACTAAGCTGCAACACACCAATTTTTTAGTACCTACAAAATGCAGGCCAGTTTGGAATACAAAATTACCCTGCTAGGGTATATCATCTTGAGCTACCAAAATCCACATTAGTTCAACCTCCTCATTCATATTTTAAAGGAATGAGCCTGGGATCTGAAACATAAGTATTTCATATTTAAATTCAGCCTTAGGTAGAACTGCCAGCGGACTAACAGCACTGCATGAAAATAACATTCTATTGACCCAATTTAACCACATCCTCTGATAACCTGTACCATGCCAAGAAAGAATAATTGTCCATGTCATTTTAGAATTGTATTGTTACATGAACAGAAGCACGCACACACTATCTCAACTGTATTTTAAAAAAGTATTAATTTCATCACCAATATTTATAAGTGACACTTTTTCCTGTAAGACTGTATTTAAACCAGAAAATTCGCAAACAGAAAAGATTATTTTATTTATTAAGCGAGCGCCACAAGAGTGATCAATGACTGCAAAAGACTCAAAGTTATATTTTCATTTTTATTTTTTAGGGAAATCCAAGAAGAATCCAAAAATAGTGGTTATATAAATCTTGTGAAAGAATTAACATGCTTCTTCAATAATAACATCTGCACCATTTTCAAACTAATTTGGTTAAAAAAAGAAACTATGTTGAGGAAAGTCTGCATAATTTTAAGTTATTTATTTACTCATTTATCAGTTAGCTACAGTATTTCTTGTTTTATTTAGAATTTAATTTTACCTTAATGCTTAAAAGCATAGAAAAGAAAAAATGCATTTTACAATGACAAAAACTGAAACTCTCAAATTTCATTTATACAAATAGAATTCTATAAGTTCTTAGAAAGTGCCTGTATATTCTTCTCACTTTGCTCCATGATATAGCCCAAAATTAACCTTTTGTGAAAAAAACAGAAGGGTTTATTGCAACAAAGCCAGAGAAAGATCGTTTTGGCCCCACGTCTGTAAAAAAAGAAAAACTGAATGCAGGAAATTACATGCAAGTTCAATGAAAAAAAAAATCTACAGACAAAAAAAAATAGTCCAGCAAGCTATTCTAGAAAATCTGGGCAAGATGCCACCAAAACAAAAAATAATTTGCAAAATGATTCATATCTATAAGATAAAAAGTTGCTCCGTCAAAGCATAGGAAGTCAGTGCATGACAAAAGTATATATTCCTTTAGGAAAAGGTAGTTAGCCAACAGGAGCAGTGTGACATCTAGCGGCTACTCCATCTATTTGTTCACACACTTCAGCCTTTATAAAAAAGATCTGAAATAAGCTGCCTAGTGTTACTTTTAGTGTTAAAACAAATGAGATGGGTACTACCATAAGCTCTATGTTTAAATATCGCTATTAAGAACGTGCATACGTACCAAATATTTTCAAACGCTTTCCTTTCATTACACAAATTTAAAAAAACCCCAAACAAACAGAAAACTATGTTTTTATGATACACAATAAATGCAACAATTTGTCTAAACCTGCAATACCAGAGATAAAGATTCACTTTATATATTAATGCTATATTGTTCTAATACAACCTATTAAGTGCCATGTTCTTGAGGAATTTGCTGTAACTGGGATCCAATTCTTGCAAAAGCTGTCCCCTAATAGAAAATCATCCTATACAGTATTTATTTACAGACAGCACTATATTACACAAGTTTTTAAAAGTCATAGACTCAAGCAACAGAAAATCACCCTAATCTCTCAGAAAACAGAGACTTTAGGGAACTATAAAATTTCACCATTGTTTCACTAACAGATAGAGCTAACCTCAATCTGGAACCAAGACCGTCTATCCAAACTTCTCTAGTTCGCAAATAACCTGTGATGAGACCAAAGCGCTTCATTACAGTTATAGCACTACTTTTCCTTGGTTCTATATACTACCCCTCTAATAATACATTATAAATAGTACAAAATAGGAATTAAGATTTTGTTGCTCTTTCCTTATATTCTTATCACATGCTGGGGAAGGGGCTGTTTTTCTCAAAATGTCCTCTTCTGATTGTTATGGTGACCTAATTCAAATCCTTGCTCCCAGAACTTTATGCTTTATTTTCATTTTTGACTACAAAAACTGCACTTCTGAAAAGGGCAAGGAATCAAACTTAATCATTTGATAATTACAATACCTTATTTTACAACTATAGTGTATGCAAATCATCATTTCAATGAAATATTACAAATATTCTTAAACTCTAAGTACAGTAGGCTCTACAGAATGTAACATAGGTAATCAATATTTCTACCATTTGAAACAAAAACAATAAATAAAAGTATTAAAACTAAGAAAAAATATTCCTATACACTGTACAGTACCTTTTGGTTAAAGCTTCTTAGCAAAAATATAGTAATGTGTTTTAAGCGTTCCAGTTAGATGGTTCAATATTAAAATTTCAAGGTTTCCCCATCATGAAAAAAATATTGCATTTTTCCACAGGTGCAGCAGAAACTGTCTCTCTCTAAACAAGGCTTCAGTCTTTAAAAATATAGACAGTAAGTGTGAATTCAAATGAAACATTAAAAAATTATAATACAGTACTGAGGATGTACGGTTGTTGTGCATCACAGATTTCACATTTCTTCTTATATTGAAAAAGCAAAACTAGAGTGCCCATGGTATATCACTGAGTTCAGCTGGATCTCCAAGTCCTCCATCAGCCTCCAAGTAATTCATAAGAGCTGTCATAGCAGTGTCATCATTTTCACATATTGCATCAAAGTCCAGCTGAGAATTACCACCTATAAAATTATTGAAATATTAATGTATGCAGTAAAAAATCATGAAGAACCTGGTAACTTGAAAAGCATGTTTTAAGCAGCATCTTCCTTTGAAGTAGAGGCAAACATTTACATGTAAATGTTTTTTTTTAAAAAAGTAATAGAAATAATGGGTGTCCACAAATGCTTATAAGGACATTCACAACTCAATATAATATCACTTAAGTCTTGCCAATCCATTTGACTATCTCCAGCTATTAGCTAACAAAACTCACATCCATGCAGTGAAGTTCACGTTATTGAGGCAGAAGACTGCTATCTACTTTGTCATGGGGAGCATAATCGGGTACCCTAATTCTTATCTGATGTACTATGTCAGATGAACTCCTGAAACCTTATAAGTTACTGTAAGTTGCTACACCCTTACCTTTGACAACAGTACGGTAAAGGCTTTAAATTGAGCATCAATGAAAAATGTTGTCATGCATATCTTGGATAAATTTCACTAGATTAATTTGTTTTCCCCCAAATCCTTACTTGAGGATCAGCTTTATTTTTTTTATTTTTAATACAAAGGTCTAATAGGTAAACTGGAAGAGCACTATAGGTTATAACTAAATACATAAATAAACAAAGCTCTAGTAACTGTGGGAGATTGAAAAGTTCAAGAGCTGAAATAAAAGATAAGCATAAACATTGCTTTTATAATACTTTGCCTTTTTTGTTAAAAATAATACAATGGCTTTCTCCTCTTAGAGGGTCGGAGAATCCTATATCCAGACAAGCTGCTGCCTTAGTTTATGCTTGAAAGGGAAAATAAAATTTCTTTCCAAAATACTTTGACTAGCCCTTTGAAGGGACTATTCATAGGCTGCAGTTAAGAGAGAGGTAAAGTGCTAAAAGGACAAATAGTTCAACAAAACACAACTAGTTCCCTTATCTTGCAAAGAAATACTTTTCCCTTAACCATCTCTTTTCTGGAGAGAAATTAAAATCTTGGCATGTAAGAATGCAATGGCAAACTGCTGCAGGATGTTATTTTTGTCATTAGATTCAATTAATGATTAAATTTTGCTGTTTGGCTTTCAGTGATAACACACCTGTTTTAAGACACCTCTCAGGAGAGAGAGAGAGACACAAATCTCTCTACAATTTATACAAAGTTGCAAAGTGTTGCTCTCAAAAATCAAATAATTTATCAGAAGTGTCTTTCCCTGCAACCCCCAAGGTATCCACAAGAAAAACAAGTCTTACTGAGAAGAGGTTCATTATTGGGAAACGGAACAGCACCCTGGTTTTGTTCTGAAGTCTCTAGAACTTCTGTTTCCGAAGGACATAACTGAATCAATTCTTTATTTGGCACCTGAAAGAACAGAAGTAGTAAAAGGCACAGAAATGCTAAAATCTAAATTTAGTCACAATTATTACATTACAGAAACACTATAAATCACTGTCAAAGTATTAAGAACTATACAGAGTAAATGAAGAATATGCATCAATGGGCAGACCTCTGCATTTAAAAATATTATTTTTGCAAGTTCACATAGAACTGGACTTGGCTTAAATGAAAGGTGTTACTTACACGTCAGAGGTACAGAGGTCAAAAGTAGAGTGAGCTCATTTGCTTTATTGAGGCTTTAATTCAATATTCAGCAAATACATTTAGCACAACAAATTGTACTGGTATGTACTTTCCATGCCTAGTACCATAAACTACAAATTTCCGGTGACAATGTCAACACAACATTCTAGTCAAAAGATAAAAAAGACTCTCAAACCTGCCATGTTTTATATGCATTAAACTATACGAATTATGAACTTTTATCTCTTCCATTTTTTTTTATCTTGTTACTATCATGATAAAAAATCTAAGTAGTTTTAAACTTTTTTGAACCTAAGTAAAGTGAGGCTACCAATGATATAAATGGAAATCATCCTAACCTAAATATAACAGGAAAAGATATTTAAGGGTTTTTTTTTTCCCCCTCGTTTGTTTCATGTAACACATAAATGCAGTTTAGCAGGACAGGCTTTTTGGGTTGCCTGACTTATGCCTACTCTACTGGGAAAAATAAAGTACAAATGCTTTACAAAGCATTTTAGGAACAAAGGGGATACCAAAGCACAAAACAAAGGAAAACCTTTAATGAATGCTATGAAGTTATTCTTATAATGAGACATTGCATGATTTAGAGAGTTCAGTATATGTAGGTAAATCAACTGTTAGAAAGACCTGCAGTAAGGCAACAGAGAACTGATCACAAAAAGGGGAAGAAGTAAAAATAATTCTTAGTCCAGAACAGTATAGTTACAAAATGAGAACTGCAATAGGAAGATAAACTGTCTCTAAATGGCAAGAAATTTACACTCAAAAGCAGTACTGGTGAAGAAGTGTTCATACAGTGCATAATTTACAACATACAATAGACATAGGTAAAAAATATAAGTTACTCCATAGTTACAGCCAAAACCTACGATAGCTGTAGTCTGTGGCATTACTAGATTAGCAAAACAGCATATTCTCTCAATTTTTAAAGACTACTGAAATACCTTCAAAGTAAAATGTTTAAACGTTTCAAAAACAGGAACATCTATCAAATTGTATCATAAAAATGACGTGCTATATAATTTTTAAAAGGGTCAAGAACATCTAGATTAAAACAAGTCAGGTTAATTCAGTTCAAACATAAGCTTTGAGCTATCTGACATTAACCTACTTAGGAGATTTTTACAGGAAGTGAAATACTCACATTGCTGCAGTTTACAGTTAAAGCTGGAGAAGGTGACTTTCTCAAGAGATGCGATGGACTTAATTCCCCAGATGGTGAAGAATGCAACCTAGAATTGTGTATGTTCAGTTGATTTACCAAGTCAAGTCACATTGATCGTAAACTGAAAAATAGCCTGTGTTGCAGAACCCACCAGACCTCCCCAGTGATGAAGCACAAGCCAGCTAATCTGTGGCAATGTTGTCTTAAATTCTCCTGAAGATTCTAAATTCACCTGCTCCAAGTTTTGATAACATAAAAAGTAGAAGAGATCAGTAAGAGGCCACGGGTCATAATTACTTGAGCACACTTTTATTTTTCTCTTGAATCACCAGCACTGACAGACCGAAGAGTAATAGGTTTCAGAATTATGCACATTGAGACAAAAAGATACATTTCAAATACATGCAGAATACAGACAATACGTAAGGAAGTTCTGCTAAACTGTGGAGGGAAAGCACAACCATCTAATACCCCCTCTACTGTTAATTTGATATACCTGTCTTCCCATGTTTTCCTAAAATCCCAACTAAAAGTAAAATTCACTTGCCTGTTACCTAGAATTCTTTGAGATATTGCTTATTGTACATCATCAAATGTGCCAGACGTGAAACTAACAGTGGAAATGTCATACCAGAGCCCTTTGGACAGCTTGGTCCCATTTTCCCGTGTTCTTCCTGACTCCTAGCGCACAGGGCTAAATAAGAATTGGGGCAATCTGGATGGTTCTGTTTATGTCTCAGATCCAAAATGTGACAAGGGATTGAAGGAAAGATAAAATAGTGAATAAAGAGCCTATCTTAAATAAGTCAAGTTATTTGTGTGGAATGTTTGTTATTTCCCTACATTTCAATATCCAATGTGCCATTTAATAAGCAGTACTGCCATCTCTAAAATCTAGGACAGAAACTCAATTGAGTAGATTAACAGCATTGCTGTAATTAAAATGATTGTTCATCAGATGGTAATTCAATTCAGTTATGCTTGTAAATAAAGCTGCAGGCACAGTCCTGAACTTTTAAAAAATACGTGGTGATGCCTGATGCACAGCTCAAAATCAGTCTGTCTTACTGATACTAAAAAAAACCAGATCAGATTCAGGAAGTAAATCCTATTGGATTCTGTTTGGAGTCCGAAGGTATTTGATGAAAACCAGGTGGTGTCAGACTCTGTTGATCACTCTTGCCTGATTTTGATTGCAAGATAGTAGCTTGATGTCATACAAAAGAAAAATTAAGAAATAGCATGAAGACAACCATATTGTGAATATGTAATCCTGAACTTCCGCATAGATTTACAAAGGGGAAATCACACTTAACCAACCTGACAGCCTTGTACAAGGAGGTGATGAGCTGGGTGGAGGAGATAGCATTGGATGTTATTTACTTCAAATTTAGTAAATATTTTCACATTGTTTCCCATAACATGCTCACAGATAAGCTGATGAGTCAAACTACTACTAAAAGAGCAGTAGTAAAAGCTGACTACAGCATGGCATACCTGATGTATGTATAGATTGGAGAGGAAAGTCTGCAGTGCAGTCCTTCATAAAGAGATATAAGGGGTTTTGTCAATGGTAAGCTCAATGCGATTCAACATGTCCTAGTGGCAGAGAAGGCAATGGTATCCTAGGGTGCACTAGCTATAGTACAACTAACCAGCCAAAAGAAGTGTTTGCCCCACTATCTCAGCGTTGGTGTAGCCTCAACTCAAGCACTGTGCGTGCACCTCTGGGCTCCACAATACAAGAAGGATATAGAAATACGAGAACGCATCCAAAGGAGGGTAACAAAAATGGTGAAAGGACCATAGGGCATCACTTACAAGGAACAGCTCAGGATATTAGTTTGTTCAGCTCAGAGAAGAGGAGAATGTGAGGTGACCCCATTGCTATCTAACACTCCCTTATGAAGGAGAGCAGAGAGGGAAGTGATGATGTCTTCCCTCTGGTGTCCACCAATATCACATGGGGAACAGCCTAAAGCAGTATCAGGGGAAGATAATATGAAAAAGATCTTCACTGAGAGGATGATAAAGCACTGGAACAAAGTCCCCAGGGAAGTACTTATGATCCCAAGACAGTATGACATTCAAGAAATGTTGGGACAACACACTTGGGTATACAGCTTATCTTTTAGGCTGCTCTATGTAGTGTCAGGAGTTGGATTTCATAATCCTCACAGGTCCTTCTACTTCTAAGTCAGAATATTCTGTCATATGAAGCTATTCCTTAAACCCCTACCATTGCTGTCAAAACTGGTGTACATCTTCCTGGACAATTTACTATTACTACTCTTTCAGGTTCAGCTGCAAAACTGCCAGTGGAAAGAACTGCAGGCGACTTACTAACACACTGCTCTACAGGCATAAAACATTTTCTTGGCATTCCTTTGCTGAAATTGGAAGTACAAAATCTAAAGTCTGAGGGATAGCTTCATTATCCAAAGCTAACACTTAGATAACTTGTGCTAATGAGATGATAGTACCATTATCCTAAATCTGACCTTAATAAAAGGGGTTGAACCTTAATTCCTAAAAGAGTTGTGACTAAAAACAGTCTTTTTCTGTGCATGTGCATCACGAAGTCCTGGAATTAGCTGTCTTGGAGACTTTTAAAAAACTGTTCTTAGACAACTAATGCTGATACAGCACAAACTGACATAAAGACCTGCCCCTCTATATGGAAGTCAGGCACCACTGTGGATACACAAAACAAAAAAGACAGAAGCATATCTTTACATTAAAATTATGTTTCCTCCTTTTGAAATTCTTGGCTACGCAGTATACCTGCTAAAACTTGTTAGTTTTAAAACAGTCAATCCTTAATTAACAATGTGAGTCTTGTAAGTATTCCCACTTTAAATGATGCAGAGAGTTGGTTTTTAATCTATGGCTGGCTACTGGGAAAGGACTGTGCTATCATGTTAGTCTACATTCAGGATAATCAAGAAAGGGACAAGCCAGGATATGAAAGGATATTCCCTGGGAGACACTTAAAGGGAAGTTTCCTAGCACAGTATCACTATCAGCTTAAAGCTATTCCATACACAGAAAATAATACAATGAAAATTGAACAACCCCCACATAATCACATGCACCTCTTCTCTATCTTTACTAAAGAGCCTAATGTATGATGTTAAGCATTTATTACCTTTGCAATTCTAATATTTCATTTGCAATTTCGGTTCCTATACTTCCAGCACCAAGAACTGTTCCAGAGGACATTCCAGGTACACTTACTAAAGATTGTTTTACAGCATCTACAGTTAAAAAGACAAAATAAAACCTTAAGTTTGTAGCAGCTTCATTATGCATCAAGGCACAATCACCTCAAGAATTTATTTTAAAGCAATTTCTGTTCTGTATCTCTTACTTTCATAAATTAAATTCCTTAAAACACTAACTCATAGGGAAGGGTGTTGTAAATTTCATTTGAAATACAAAAATAAGTGAATAATAATATATCTGTGAAAAGTCCAGTAATTAACTTATCATTACCAACTTCACAGACTATGTGAAACACATGAGGAAAAAAAACCCAAAACCTCATGGATTTTTCGCAAACTCAAATCAGTTCTTAAAAAGAACAATTCCAAAAGCAAAAATAAAATAAAAAAACCCTTATGGCAAGATGAAGAAAGGCATGTAGAAATCAGAATCTATACATAGCAGAATAATATTAACAAAATTAATATCAAAACCAGTAAAACCCTATATTCTCTAGGTAAACTGGAATAGTAGAATCACATTTCTTCAGAAGGCCAGGCAAAATAAAAAGCAGGTCTGTGACAGAAGTAAAATGTCCTATCAGCCAAAATATTAGCTCTAGCAGAAGCTTCTAGAAGGAAAATACATGCTATAAAACCTTCTGAACACATATAGGTAAATGATATAAATTGCAGTGCTGTAACTAGAAACTGTCACTAGAATTGGCTCTAAACCAATTAATCCTCCTTTGCATAACAACCTAGAAAAAAACTATTCCTGGACTGAATAAATGTAATATTGTAATGATTGATCTGGAGATGATGCTTTATCAACTGTAGGAAGCGACACTTGCCTTCTGCAGGCTGGGAACCATAGGGTACCTGTTCTTCAGATGACTCGTTATGACCTCTGAGATTTAAATAAACAAATAAATGAAACAAAAACATCAGTGAGTTTTTCAAAGGCAAAACCCAGCGCACTTATGTTTGATTTCACTAATAGTTAACACAGAGTAAAAACTAACATCCTCAAATCCCAAAAAAGGAGATACTCCTTGTGTTTCCACGTTCAGTGCTTTGTACTGTTGTTTTTGAAGCACTGGGTGAAATATTAATTTCTACTTATTCTCCAGCTAAAGAAGAAAGGCCAATATAGTTGTCTGTGTTCCACTGACAACAGAACAAGGTTGCCATTTTTTCCCCTAGAAAGGAGGCCAATTAACCAGAAACAACTGCTACAAGGACAGGCCAGCAGCTACTTTCTGCCAGCAGCTGCTGCCTACCTTCATTCCCCTAGGTAGCTGCAGATGCCCACATATCCAGGGCAGACAAAAGTGGCCTTTGTTTGTTGGGCAGCTTAGAGTGTCTTAGTTGCTCCTCTCTTCTTGAGGAAAAAAAGACATGGGAAAAACAGGTGGGTGATGTTGACTTAGGACATGAACCAGCTACAGAATGGATAAAAGGCCTCCCTGGCAACTTGGTTTAATGGAAATAAAATCCACCCAATCCCCCTTCTCAAAAATGTCAGTTGCAAAGACCTTCAGTGTCATTTAAACAATCCAAATTATATAGGATCATTCTTTCAATCAAACTCTTTCACCTCTTTTTTTTTCTATCAGGAAACAGCACAGCCTTCAGAGCCAAAGCCCATGACTTAAGTCTACAGTACAAATAACTAGTAAATGCAAAAAAAATGTTCTTCATGTGGTTATTCAAGTACTTTATGTGCAGAGTTGATATTTTCTAATCTTGTTCCACTTTTTAAGCACCTTGTTTATGTTAACATTAAGTGTAATTAAGACAAAAAAAATAACATGGGGATTCATCATTAATTACTTACAATACCACAGTGTTGTTGGATACAATGTACTCCAGTTCTTTGGTCCAGGGATTCATGAAACTAAACCACTGACTCTTTAAAGTAACAAAAGTGCCATCTTTTGCTCTAAATTTGTAGGAATTGGTAAATACTTTCTCTTTATTCTGCAACACTAGATTAAAAAAAAGGAAAGCGGTAATCAACATATTACTTAGAAAGATAAAGTTAAACATTTGTTTCATGGCACCATAAAACCAAAGTGTTTCTGATGGTCAGAAATACAAATTAAAATCCAGAATAACTGATAAAGCAGGACCCTTACTAAAACATAACTACAGTTTTAACAACATTATTAATCCTACGTTAAAGCCCAAGAACTAAGTTTCTGTAAATCACTAGTAGGGAGATTCCTGACTTTGTGAACTTTAATCATCAGTATCTTAAATTACACTATCAGGTACATTTGCTCTTCAGAACTCCTTCCTCATCCTTATAAAGAACTGAAGGAAGAGTTTGAAAGCAGCATGAACGTTACTCTCTTGTGATTTAAAACATGGCACCAAGATTCAAGATAACAGAAGCTTCTCCCTGCTTTTATTACAAGCTTTATGCAGGTATACATGCAGAAGTAGAAAAGGACAACGTTCAGATTTCTTAGTTTTATTAATTCTCAGCTTCTGGGTTTTTTTGGTTTGTACTGTTTTCAAGAAGCAGTAAATTGTAGTTGTATGTAGTCTGGGAAGAACAATTATTTTGTACCTTCTTTATGTTTTTCAGCTAGATGATTGTGATCATCTTGATGGCAGTACTCGTAACAAGAAGTTCCCAGAAGCTCTTGTGGCAGATACCCTAAAATTGCTGTTGCACTGTTAGAAATAAAAACATGAACTACAGCAGACTCAAACAACTGCAAAACTTTTTTTCTTCAGTATCAGACAAAGCATAAAATTAATATCTAAACTAACACATTCTTGCATACATGTTTGGGAAAAAGATATAGTGTTAGTACAGCTCTAAAAGTAGTACACATTGCAAATGACCTATTTGCAATGAATGACAATTCAAAGACTAAGTAACAGTATTTAAGCATGCAAATCACATGTACACAATTTAATTCTGATTATTTGGTCTTCCCATTAGCCAATCAAGGCATTGGACAAAAATAATGTTATTAAAAAAATTTTGCTCTGTCACTTTAACAAGTATGTTTAAACTGATACTTTTAGATGAAAGACAAGATGACTGAGAGCAATAAAAAGCCACCAGCGACAATAATGGAATTCAAAATGATAAGTGGCAAGTTAGTCCACACAATAAATAAAGGTCTGTTTTTAAAAGTTCAGAAAATAGGAGCTTAGTTTTCACTTCCAACAAAATAACTTGGTACTTCTTACATATAATGTATTTGTTCCAAATAGTAAGATTTTTAAGATGTAAGAATTTTAGGCTAAATGTTTACCACTTAAGTCATATACATATCCATGAAGCTCTAACTTGAGACTTTTCTTTAAGAATAAGTAAGTACACGAGTGCATTTTAAGACATACTTTAATCTTGCTAGCTCTCCTTTTCCTTTATAAGTTATGTTCTATATTTGACAAAGAAACAAAGCCCAAGTATGAACTGCTTCCTCTGTACAGTGCCTTGAGACTCTACCCTGCTTGAGAAATTACAGTTCCAACAGAAAGTATCAGGAGAATTTAACTGGTGGGGTCATTTTCATTTTCTCTTCATGAAAGAACAAAAGGCTTACCGCTGATCTACATAAACAAATTTTCCATCCATGGCAAATCGTGTAACAAATTCTGTTGCCTTGACTTTTATCTCTCCACTCTTTTGTGGAACAATATAAGGGTGTAACCTCCCAATTGCAACAAGACAGTTAAAGTTACTACTGTCCTTTTCTACATCATTTTCCTCTTCTACTCCGACCTCATTAGGAGGCCAGTTCTTCATATACCCAGTACAGTGAATGGTACAGTATTTTCTGTGATCTAATAAAAAGAAATAAGAAGCAGTTACGTTTCAAAAAGTACACTGAATTACTTTTTTTATTCTGTTCATGACAGGACCAGCAACTATATTTTATAGCTTCATACAGCTGTTGTAGGTAAGTATAGGTGATTTTACAATTTTTAAATTAATTTTGTACTAGGTAATTTTGACTTACCTGGGGAGACCACTTCTAACCCTACGTAAGATTTAGAAAGAGAAGTTATAGGTGTTGGCAGTTCAGTCTTACAGGAAAAAAAAAGTAAACCAATAGTTTGCTAACCAAAAGATCACTTTATAGAGTTTCATATGTATTACAAATTGAAATTAACTGGAGAGACATCCTGTAGCTTCCAAATCAATTTACCTTTTGTGAACAGGACAATCTTAACAAATGCTTACTGCACTTGCTAAAAGGACCAGTTTAAGAGAACAACTCAAAATAACCCAACTTATTTTCTAGTTATCTTAGGCTTCTGAGCTCCTCAGTTTTCTGGGAACATAATTTAAAAAGTCTTAAATTACAACACACACTGTCATTAATTCCTATGGCTGGTATGCTCTTTGCTGCCTAAATAACATACAAAGACCCTGATATGCATCAAGGTATAGAGATGACATTTGTCTGACTGTTAACTATCTTCCCCAAAATTGCCGAAGTATTCTTGATGTCTGCATTGTGAACAAATTCTGCTTTACATAGATTTGACTGCATGAACCCTCTTAACTACAGAAAATATACACCAATTCTGTAAAATGAAAAATTGAGTTACCCTACCAAGACTTTGTTACAGATTGTAAAGTTTCATTCCCTCAATACTGCCTTCCCAAGAAACATTTATTTAAATTAAATTCATATCTCACCGATTTAGTTGGCACACCATGGGAGACTGAATTCTATTTACTGACAACAATGGATCTACTTAAAATTTACTATTGCATGGTATATCTCAAAATAATAGTTTACATTAAAAAAAAAGTAGGATTACTTTCTCAGGGTCAAGCTCAGTGCATCTTGGCAAAATATACTAAGGCATTAAACAAAAGCTAGAAATTTCATTGAAAAAAGATCTGTTCACTGAAAAACTTGACAAGAGTATATTGCTGTACAGGCATAGCAAATTATGAATTAAATTAATATTACCGGGAAAATGAATGGAACTACACAGATAAACAACTATTAAAAGCAAAAAAGAAGCAAAATTCACACTTTTTAAGTACACACAACATAAAATGTAAATCAAAAAAAGTTGGTTTACTTGCTTTTTTTCCTTCAAAACAGTAGATTTTGCAGGCCTTATTCAGTTATCTTCAAGACATGCGTTATTTAGTTTCATTCTTCTGATCTGCTCCAGCGCTTTCAAAAATTTCCCTGAGACTTCTAAAATTTGACTACAACAACAGATCACGTGCTCCTAAATAGCCACTATAACTCAGGTTCCTCCCTCTTTTCCAGGAGTGAACAGGGAGGAGAAAGTACGATTAGACTGCTTCTCAAAACACATCTCCAGTATGTATTTACACTTCTCTAGTTACTTTGTGAAGTCAGCGATATCGACAAGGTTCACACTAATGATTCAGAACTTAAAGACACCAAGTTTCAAGACAGAAAGCCCCCACTTCATCTACACAGTTTGAATACCTTTCTTCTTTGTGTTGGGCAAGCACTCCTTTTCTTCTTTGACTGTGGTCCTACTACATTTTATCCGACAGAAGAAAGAACGTCGAGCACCAGAATTCAGTCGAGCTGGTCCAGCTTGAAAATCTGTGTGTACTTGCAAGCCAGCTTACAAAAATTTAGTAAAGCAGTCAAAAAACCAAAATCCAACAGTGAAACTTCAGAATACAAGGCCTTTTCTTCATTTTAGCTTTCAGTACATTCTCCTTACTGTTTAGTTGCTTAAGTTTGTCCTTACCATTAAAAATGAGAAAAGTGTAATAACTTAAATAGGGCAAAGAAAACTTGACTGTCACATAGATTCCAAAATCAAAAAGAACTACCAAACTAATTTTAAAGCTTTCTTGATATTTTGAATGGTATTTTAATAAATATGCTTTAAAAATTTTCAAGATCTATTTGGTAAAAGAACTGCAAAGATGCTTATAAACGCCAGCTTTAAAATAGCAATTAGCTGCACAGTACACAATGGTTTCCATATTAGAAATAACTGTAAGTGAAATAAGAGTTGGTTAAATTAGGATTGACACTTAACATTTTCAGAGAAGACAGTGATTCTTGATATTGAAGTATTTTATCCCATGTTCGACTACATCAGGTCTTTTGTATTGACAAGACCTATCAAATACAAGAAAAGAGAGTAGTATGTCTGGTAGGAAGAATGTCAGACCACATCTTTGTAAATGTTTTAACAATGCAAATTTCAGTAATTCTTATTATCTAAACTAAATTCTTTTCTGGGCTAGCTTTTAAACTCTAAGTGTATTCTAAACAGCAGATAAGCACTCAAATAAGTCTGGTTTATAGAAATTGTACTTCAAGTTTGTATATCCATGTACCTATGAACACATGAATATATCCTGCATAATAACTAAATTTACTGGCATCTCTTTAAAGAAATCTAAGTACATTCAAATATGACTTACTTTTCCCATCTACAAGCTTCTCCCTAGGAGAGACATCTGAAGAAGAAAGTTGCTCCTTAACTTTTGCAACATCTTTCGGATGCAAGTAATCAAACAAACTTTGTCCAGTTAAACTGGCCTATTTTAAAAACAAACAAACAACACAAAAAAATCCAAAATAAATGAGAACGACAACATTTTAGAACAAGACTCCACACTTACTGCATATCTCAGAAAAACAACTCTCCACATCATTTAAAAAAAAAGTTGAATTTCACAGTTGATCTAAAAATCAATATTTTGAACCTTACTTAGTTTGCCATTATTTAATGTTATTTTTATAAAAACAGTGTAGTAAAAGTATGATTTGTTACTTCCCCTTTGAAAAACAGCAGACTTAGTTCAATATTAAAAAACAGTTTTGCAAAAGCAAATGTTGTATTTATATGCATAATATGATTTCTGATCCTAGCCAAAGAAGGTTACACAAAAAACTCCACTCAGATTACTGGTGGTGAGGGAGGTAAGAAAATTAGAAGAAATATTCATGCCACCTATGAGCTCTAATTTGTGGTGGCGGCTGCACAGCTGTAGGCAGCACTACTTTCTGTTGAAATAGGATGGGCCAGCTTGGTTTTTTTCATTGCTTGCCATCACCCAAGCAGATCAAATCAATGGGTAAAAAGAAGCTGTGTTGACAAGCAGTGTTCTAGATTCAAATTGCAACTTGTACTGGACCCATGCCACTTGCTATGTGATCATTGCACACGTGAAGGGGAGTACTTTTCCAATAAGCCAGAGTCAGATAGTGGGTTTAATGAAAAGCTTTTAAGAAAGAAGTATAAACATACAGCCTCTCATTTGTCCAGTCTTCATCTAATTCTACTGCAAAGGGAAAACACTGAGTACCACCGAGAAAGGCTAACAGCAGCCTTGTCAAATACATAGGTGTGCCAAACAGATTAGGCTGCAACACAGGATTCATAACCTAGAATGACTTCCAAATAAGCTAATAAAGTAATGGGTTAAATCAGTCATGTTCTCTGAACCTCTTTGGCTGAAATACTGAATATTTTATGTGTCTGGAAGCAGGCATTTCTGATGTGAAAGACTCTAAAAGGCACTTTTTAGTCCTTGAGTAAATTCAGTGTAGGTCTTTTTTAAAAAAAGCTTGCTTCAATAAGATCATTAATTTCACTTTCATTTAAAGAGATCGCTTTGCTTTTTTAATTATAATAATAGCTTTTTTAAAAAAAAACCTATAAACCAGAGTCCAGATTGGTTAATCTTCCATTTTGAAAGAAATTAACATAGCATAAATGGTTTCAAAGTTCTTGAAGGAGACAGATGGAAGCAATGTTGTAGCTTCTGCTTTGTGAACAGAAGTTAGATACACAAATTATCATGCCTTGATTATCTGTGGTAAATTATGTTAAATGTCATTGAATGGAAGGTACTTATATTTTTCCATTTCCCTTACTTTATACGCTAAGATGTAGTTAAGAGTATGTATACAGATAGCTCTTGTGGATGAAGTGTTATGTAGTACATCTGAGCATAAAGGCATTAGCAAAGAAAGCTTTAATTAACTTCCACTGCTGAACTACCAATTTTACATAGCCTAAAAAATACCCCAAATCACTCTACCATTTAAGAGAATATCTCTTGGAGACAGAAATCAGGACATCTTAAAATTATCCCTTCCTCTCAGACTAGCAGTTTTCTTCTGGATAATTGAATAAAATTGAAATCTGGTGCTACTGGTCTGGTCAGGAACACTGACTGTACATGCAAATATCTAATTCCAGGACATTCAGGCTTCCTCTGAAGGAGTTTAAAGCAAAGAAATTACAAGAAATGATACTCAAGGACTGCTCTTTAGTAGCATGCAATAAAATGTAAACATTCATAAGTTTCTAAGAAAATCCAAGGTAAGGGCAAACAAAGAAACTAAATTATAATCACCTGATCATAATTGAGTATTTTGCAAACTGATTCTGAGACAAAGAGAATTCTTCCTCTGTTGCATCCAACCACAAACAGGAACCCATCTGCTGCCTGAAAATATAAAGACACCATCTTTAAAAACATACAATTAAAACATACAATGAATATTGATGACTACAAGGAAGCACACTTTGAAACCTAATAAATGATAAAGTTTTTTAACCTGATAAAGCAATAAATCACGCCAAAAAGCAATTAAGACTTTAAGGACCAAATCAGACTACTGACACCTAAAGTTTCTTAAACATAGCTTTGGGAAATGAGGTGGCCAGCTGCAAACCAGCATGCATATTTCAGTAGCAACATTAAAAAATCATGTGTTAAATATGCAGATTTCACACAGATTTATTACCCCTTCAAGGGCTGCTGTCAGCCACACTCACAAATCATCTTCTATACCCATTCATGAAAAAAGCTTTTATAGTTAGCAGAGTTTATAAACCAGTACTTACCAAGTATATCAAAGCACTTGCTTGCAGAAAAGATGAGAAAAAAAAGCACTCTCCAACTGAAAGCTCAGGCTTTAATAAGGACATCATCTAAATGAGAGCTTCCTTCCACTTACCCTAAGGATTAACTGTCGGAGTTCATCATCCTTTAAAAATGAAGGTTTATACCGGACTTCTGAATAGGAACTAGTGGAGCCTTGAAAGTAGAATATTTGTAGATATAAAGTCAAAATTTATAATTTAAATATACTTTTAACAGAGCTCTGCTTGTTTTGTATTTAATAAATTTTCTTTGCAACCACAACAGCTGAATAGAAAAATATTAAAAAATACTAGAACTGTTAAAAATAAAACCCCTCAAACATATGCTGGTAACGAATATGAGCATGCAACCAGTTTTCTTCTTGGCCCTTATTTAGCATACAACACAAACTTCTGTTCAGATATCTTTAATGTACTCTTACAGAAATGGTATTGTAAGAACTGAATTTTCTAGAAACATTTCATAGGCCTATTTCAGAATCCTTAACATTTGCGTAATCTGAATAATGCCAATGTTATAACAGTCTTTTGGCATGAATAATACTTCATCAGTGCTATATATCCAACAATCTAAAATCCACTCTATTGTGATTAAAGTGAATGTCTCTCTCACTAAATGTAGCGAGACTGACTTACTACATTTACTGTTCTAGCACCCCTGGTTAGTACTCCGAAATATTTTTTACCCATTACGAGCATCTCCACAACTTTTTCCAGATATTTTTTGAGGTACATCATAGATTAACCTTCCAGTAAATTTCAGCATTCCCTGTAATTCCATATAGTATCTTGTGTTTTCTTAAAGCTTTTTTTCTTTTATAAGATAAATAGAATAACTGTGCTGGATAGAGTCCAGTTTTCATATCCTATGTATTCATTAAAATATAAATGTATGAGCCAAAGATTTCTTGTAGCTGCTTGTTTAAATTGCAAGTGCAATTACCATCCTGCTAATATGTCACATTATTTCTTTACGAAAAATTCTCAGCTTTCTTGGGCAAACAGGCTTCTAAAAATTCCTTCCAACCCAAAATTATTCTGATTCTCTTGCATAATTTGTTTCCTGTACTCCTTTGACTTAAGTCTGATGGAGTTTCATTAAGATATGTTTAGCCACAATCAATTTTTTGCAATGCCTACAGTCTTTGATCTTCGCTTATTGTTGATCAGATCATTATCCTGAAACAGTGCTGCCAAAAAAAATGAACTCATGCTGCTGATTAAACCATGCAATACAGAACATGTATTTGCATATGTTTTTTTTTAGGGGAGAAAAGCAACAGCAAAAGGAAAGGTAAGAAATCCTGACATTAAAACGTCAACTGAGATCCATGATTAAATTTGCTAGCTGACTGAGCATATAAACATTTGATAACTATTTTTCTGGGTACACTTTTAACATGTCATGGGTTTTAAGACTTCAATGTAATCAAAGTCACCAACCATTCTGTTAAAGCATGTTTCCTTTTGACTACTGTTCTTACAGGCAAAAAATAAGTTTGAAAGATGATTATGTCCAAATGTGATTTTTTCTTTAGTTTTATGAAGTTACACTGTAAAAGACAATCTATCATGGAAGTGAGTTCTGTGTCCCCTATCACTGCAACTACTTCTGTCAGTTTGTTTACATAAGCATTAGCATAGCTTTCCATTGCTGAGGAGACTATTTCCTAGTTTCAGGATAAACAACTCATCAGAAGGATTTGGTATTTTACAAAGGAGTCAGCCTTTGATTTAAGGCCTTCCCAAGATTTAGTTTGGACTGGTTTTCTTTTCTTTTTTTAATAGTTTTTTTTGGTTCTCATAAAGTTGTAAATTTCGAAGTCAACAGATAAACATCAAATTCCAGTAGAGAGACAAAGCAGTGATGCAATTAAAAACATGGGAATAACAAACAGGAGTGTAAAGACCATTCGCTTCTGTTAGCAGTACAGCTCTTGGCATCTGGAGAGCACCACAGGTATTACTGTTACAGAAAGTGTGATGGACTGGGGAGAGATTATAGAACACACATTTAATTTAGGGGTTGGAAAATACCCAAAGACAGATGTGATGGCTATAATTTTAAAAAAGAATCAAGGAGTGACTTGACTGCTAAGGGTAAGGCATACCCTTAGCAGACAGAAAATAAGACACTGAAAGGTGGTTTTTTTCCTGCTATGCTAATTAAAAAGAAGACAAGAAGTTCTAGAAACTACAAAACCACGTACATTTAAATGAAGAACAGACTCAGAACTGAATTCACCAAGGAAATATAAAATAAATGACCTTTAACAAAGATGATACACAGTATAACTCCTGACAGAACGAGGATTTCCAGGATTAGTTTCCTAAAACCCACCTTTTAAAGATTTTAAGTGTTGCACAGCCATCCGTAACACTGTAAGCTTGTCTAACTTTCGTGCCATGGGATTGCACTGAGGTATCATAGCTGACAATTCCTCTATCAAATTATTCATTTTGTCTCTTCTTCGTTTTTCTGTTTGACTGTGAGCCTCTCTAAGAAGAGAAATTATTTTAAGAAATAAGTAGAACACACAATTTTCCCCATAATATAACAACTCAATTTTGGAAACAGAACATATCAAATGTAGTACTGCACCAAAACCGTTTTTCGTATACTACTTATATTTAACAATCGACTTGGATTCACTTGAACAAAGCAGAAATTGTCACAATGATGTAAAATATTGAGTGAAAAAAATATGTCAAGCAAAAACTTGATTCTACGTGGCAGGAACAAAAGTCTATGAAGACTTATAAAACTTAAATATTTTTGTGACCCTTAATGTCCGAGTGAATACCTTGACACCTTACTGTATACCAGAGAAGTTTTGATGTCATTAGTAACAACTGGAAGACATTTCTGCTCCCTGGCTCTATCAACACCTGACCAATACTACTAAAATGGGGTATTCATTCTACTTTTTAAAAAAAAACCCAACAAAGAATGTTGCTAAAGCACCTCTGAATTCTTGTTTTATGCAAACACACAACTATAAGAGATGAGCAATGTCTTGTTATCTCATTACTACAAAATTACACAGATTGAATGCATACAAAAGCACAACTGTTTACTCATAGCACATCACAAGCAACAGACACTACATTTACACGTGATTATATGAGACACAGTGGAAACTGGAAGAAAAAGCCATGCCTCATCTAATTTCACTAGAGGTATTTCAGAAAAGTTTTCGCCTTCATTCACCTCATAAGGTGGCAAGAAGGGTTTCAGCCTCTGTACACACAGTGTCACAGGTTTCATCTCTTGGTAATCCTCTGTCCAGTAACTCAGCCACAGAAAGAGAGCTTCTCTTTGACTGTTTTCAATCAGAAAACCCCTTCTAAGGCATATGGCAATGAA
>WAAB01005258.1:188149-205229 GCA_013389865.1 Piaya cayana
AAAAAAAAACCCAACAAAGAATGTTGCTAAAGCACCTCTGAATTCTTGTTTTATGCAAACACACAACTATAAGAGATGAGCAATGTCTTGTTATCTCATTACTACAAAATTACACAGATTGAATGCATACAAAAGCACAACTGTTTACTCATAGCACATCACAAGCAACAGACACTACATTTACACGTGATTATATGAGACACAGTGGAAACTGGAAGAAAAAGCCATGCCTCATCTAATTTCACTAGAGGTATTTCAGAAAAGTTTTCACCTTCATTCACCTCATAAGGTGGCAAGAAGGGTTTCAGCCTCTGTACACACAGTGTCACAGGTTTCATCTCTTGGTAATCCTCTGTCCAGTAACTCAGCCACAGAAAGAGAGCTTCTCTTTGACTGTTTTCAATCAGAAAACCCCTTCTAAGGCATATGGCAATGAATATCGCTAATATATTTATAACTCAGGTCACTTTCTCTTTAATTCTTTCTTGTGGAGTAAGTCAGCTTTTCTAGCTCATTTACCCTCTTAGACACTCCAGCAGATCAAGAAAAGTTTAATTCACTCTATGCCCTCCTTACCCAGAATGTAAGCTAGTCAGTCAATTAAAATGGTGATTATTTTCTTTCTGATTGAAACCAGACACAGCGATAGTTATCAAACTGAGGGACAACATGTTTTGGTTAACTGATCTCCAAAACTCTTCCTCTTAAGCATACTGTAACAGAAAGCATTAAAGGCAATAAAGTTCACTACACCTGGCCTGTTGAAAACCAGCAAAGTACAGTTTTAAAGACTTAGTCTTCTCTAATTTTTATTAGTTCTCCCCAAAATAAATACCCTGTCACAGAAAAATTCTCAGGCATTCATCGAAGCAATTAGCTTTTCTCTCTCTAAAGCCCTTTAAAAAATTTAAATTTTATGAGTTATTCTCAGCTCTAGAGGTTCACTCAACTTTTCCTCCCTGTTAGTTAGTAACATTCAAGTAATACATTGTGTGTGCTTCTTCAACTGTGAACCTCTGGAAGATAGATACAAACATCTGGAGAAAGAGAACAATCTTCCACGTATCTCTCTATAACTCAATAAGAAGTTACAGAAACTTGACTAGCTGGATGCAGAAATTTAAGTGATGACTGGATGATTAAAAAAGCCTGCTGTTACATCCACAAAGGGGAAGGGAGAAAAGCAAGTTCCCCAATAATCTTGTGAAAAGAAACGTTGGATGGAGATAATTGTTAAGCAAACCTTCAAAGTGCCTTCTGTCAACTCTTCTTCCAATTAATGAGCAAAATTAAGGGAAAAAAAAAAAAAAGGATGCACTACATTAAAAGTATTAACAGAATCTTGTATGGCAAACTGGGATACTCCGTAAAGAAAAATTAACTTTGGAGTTCAACAAAAAACATGTAAATATATTTTGGAATTCTTTATTTTCTTTCACTTAATTTAACTTACAAGAACACTTCCAGTTAATAGTTAGCATACTACATTAATAATGCTTTTGACAGCAGAGTGGATTCTGCTCTGGCATCTCTGGTCCCATGACAAATGAAAGACATTTTCAAAAAAACCCAAACCTATAACATAGCTCTGGTTATACTAAGTGGGTTGTCGATAGTTTCAAATATTTGTTTGGATGAATCATGACTGCATTCAGTCACGCAGCATTTCAAATCTTACTATATGTATGTGCTATACGTCAGTTTCCATTTGGATTCAGGAAAGACATGAATTCAAAGCGACTGCACTTGCACAAGGCAAATCTTGAATAATTCTGTATAGAATAACTTGTTCCAGACCAAGTATTCTTTGTTACGCTTTAGCTGAATCCATTTTTATATGGGATAAATTTTAAATACATCCAAGTGTAGGCAGAACTAGAAAAAAACCCCAATTCTCTAATTCATACAGACCGAGGATCAGCTTTTCCTTTTATACACAACTTGACTCTGTTATATTTAATTACCACCTTGAAAATTTTAAGCTCAGGTTTTTGCTAAACCACCTGAGATACTCTGCAACAGAAATTCATTAAAACTGGGAGAAAATAAAATCCTTGAGGAGGGTCTAAAAATTACTATACATTTAGGGGAAAAGCAAACAAGTTTACTGTTAAATATTAGTCAATTTTAATGAATGTTACCCACAAATTCATATTTCACTATTGTGAATACTAGTATTTACTAACAAAACATAGATTTATTTTAAATTAATACCTGAAATCCTTTATTTTAACATGGTCTTCATCTTCACTCCTAGAGAAAACAAGATAGAGAATTTTACATTGCATATTGATTAGTAAGCACCTCCTCCCATGGATTCAAGAAGATACAGGAAATTCTACAAATTTACTATGGCTCTAACAATAGCAAACCCATATAAATTCCTACTATAAAAATATCTAGCAAGTGCTTCATAAGAGAAGAGAGGCCAAAGCATAGCTTTCAATACACACACTTACATGAAAATATTACAGGGGTATTTCAAAATTACAGAGGTATTTCTACCACAGGAAAAACAATATCAATGAAATAACTAACTCAGGTCCAGGCTTGATGTTATTTTTTAAATTAAGATTTTACAGGACAAATCATCTATTCATGTTTTTAGTTCCAAAATCTTATTGTCAAAAGATGAAAAAAGCACCCCTAGTCTAGACTGGCCCTAAAATACACTTTAAATGCTTATGATCAGAAAAAGGAAAAGTTAAATATTTTCTCATACCACACAGCAATGGCTGGAAAGTCTATGCAATAAAATTGTCAGTGAAAGACAATCACAGTATCTGTATCATGATAAATATGTGGCAGTAGGAAAACATAAAGCATGATTCAAATAAGGCCAATGATCTTTTTTCTTCCCCAAGATCATTGTATTCTTTACCACTGTCTATTAAGAATTTCAGAACATGGCCTAATGGGTATCTTGTAAATTCAGTATGAGGGAGTTGGTACTGGCAGCAAGGCAATTCCCATACAAACACTGGCTACTATTTTCTTTAAAAGAAAAACAGATACTTGTAGTCTGTGTAAAGCAGTTCTCCAGCTTTTTTTAATTCAGTGGTGGAAATGTCTCGTGCAGTACTCTAAGCTCTGTTTCCGAGGAAAAACTTGCTAGCCCATGATTGTTTTATAAGAAGGATATGTTGTAGCAGGAGGATAAGGAAAGAGGCCAATCAATCAGCAGCCGTTTCCTATGAGGAAATGGAAACAGGAAGTTGAAGGATGGTTGGAGATTACAGCTTTAGGAAAGGCTTCAGAAGCTGCTTCTACCTGTAAGTAAGCACTGACCCTGGCAAGGATCCAGCAGCCAGAGGTGTTAACACATGATTGAGAGATCCAGTTCTTCAACCTGAGATTTCACTGGAACCCAGGATTCTAGAGAGTCTGGCAAGTCCAAACACAGGAATAGGGTGGGCTCACAAGACTCTAGGAATTTTCTTCAGTAAAACAGTTTCAGATTTAGATGAGTTAGCAATGACTAACCTTTTTCTTTCATTTTAAAAGAAACTTTTACCAGAAATGTGCATATGCTATGAACTCCAATGGAAGAGCCACTGTCTGATCTTAAGAGAAGTAGTAAGGGGAGCCAGACAACTGCAATGTAGCATGTGGCCCTATTAACTAACTCTCCTCCCTCAGGAGCTCCACTTGGGAAGAAACTAGAACAAATTCGTTGCTCAGGCAATCAGTCACAGACTTCAATGGATTTAGATACCCTCTGTCCTAACAGCTGTGTTGTTACCCATATTTTTTAAAAGTACATTGAAACTACCTTGACTACATGAACATAGGGTGAAATTCTACCTCATTGCTACAATGTAGGTATACTGAATTGTTACTAGAAAGAACAGAATCTGTATTATTCAGGAAAAAAAAAGAATACCATGTTTTCCTCTTTTTTTCCTCAATTGATTTATTAAACATACTTTCTCATGTCTTGTAAAACAGAAGCAGAGGTTTTGAAGACAGATGAGCATTGTTATTCACATTTTTCCATCATGAGCACCATGATCCACAAAACCCCAAACAATTTATTGCCAAAGAAAGATTCAATAAGCCATACACCAACCATTGACTACAAAGATAAAAAGGAATAGTGCACAGCTACATATAAACAAATATATTTTCTAAGTAAGGTATCCAGGTGCATAAAAACAAATTTCAACAAGTAATTATGTAATTAATAACTATCACATAGCATATATACACAAAAGGCTTACTTCTGCCACACAACCAATCTTAACACCATCTTTGCACCATGTAAAAGCATTATTTTAAGACAGTCATGGTAGTTCTACTTTAAAAAGCACCTGACAGGGTTAAAAACAAACAAACAAAAAATGTTTACATGCACCAGTACTAGAAGAGTACAAGACCTTTCCTCAGTCTTCTCATTTAACTGTCACTTTTCATTTGTTCCCATTCTTACCTTAACTTCAACACTAACAAATCTGGTAACGAGATTTGCCTTTAAACAAAGCATTCATTGCTCAAAGCAACCCACATAGCTCATCTAGCTAAACAGGAAAACATGACATGTTTATAGCACTGAAAACAGAAACAAATTAATTTATAAAATGTACCTTTTCTGAGGATCACCATCAACTTCAACTGTATCCCTGCAGAAAGAGGTAATAAAGTAAGCCAAAATCTAGCTTGAAGCATAAAAAGATGGCTTGATATACCCTGTAGAAAAAAATATTTACGTGGAAATCCCACAGGATTAGTTATTTTTAACAAGAACATTAGTTTTTAGAAAAAGTATTTAAATACTAGTTCTTATAAAATACTAATTTTTCAGGTAATATTTCAACTTAAACATGGAATTTTTTTTATGACAGAAGTTTCAGGAAATTAGAGAGATATCCAAATTTCAGGGAAACACTACTGAGGAACCAGCACTGTTACTGAACAGGCTGAAGTCCACAAACACCACTAAAAGAATGGAGACTTTTTTCAGAAAATAATGTATTTCTGGAGTTTTCAGTGATCTACACGATATACTTGAATCCCCCAAGTCGACAATTCTATCGATCTCCACAGTATGGCCCCATTCTGTAGATCAATTGACTATATGTGGAAGAAGCAGCATTTGGCGAATTGCTTAAAAAAACAGATACATGTAAA
Organism: Piaya cayana; assembly: GCA_013389865.1. Taxonomy (NCBI): domain Eukaryota; kingdom Metazoa; phylum Chordata; class Aves; order Cuculiformes; family Coccyzidae; genus Piaya; species Piaya cayana. The sequence continues at coordinate 193,277 of WAAB01005258.1, forward strand.
TTTTCTGCCTCCCCCCTTTTTAAAAGGTGGATTTTCCACACTACTTTGGAGATATCTGTAACGCAGGCCAACATGTGTACCTTACTTCTGGCTTTTTAATACAGCTTTGAATAGGTCACTATAAAAACAATTCTTTTTCTATGTAAATTATTATTATTTGGTTAACTGACATCTATTTGGCAGCTGTAAAAGAGGAGGAAACAGTTGGCACCTCAGTAGTCAAGTATGACCCACTTAAAAAGACTGAGTACTACTGTAGGACGATCCTCATTTTTAGGTCACAGATCTGTCTGGACATTTAAGTAAATGGCTGCCCTGGTCACTAAAGAAGCAGGTCTGATTCTGTAGTTCTAGACCAGACAGCTTAACTAGTAATCTTGTTTCATGCTTTAAGGTGATATTCTAGTGTGCACTTGTGAAACTTCAAGCAAAGTAGTAACAATGTGCTGCAAAGTGAACTTGCCTTTACTAACAGGCAAAGAAGGGAAAATAACCCAAAAAACCCAAAACCAGTTAGGAATGACATTTCAGCATGAGACACTTCAGGCCAGGAAATGGCCTTATAGAATCCTAAATACATCCTTTAGATTTAAGGATTATTTTTTCCTATTTTTAATAACTCAAGACTGTCAAAGAATATATTCGGAACAAATTGTAACACATAACAGTAATAAGTAAAGGAAAGAGGATTAGACAGTTACCACATTGTAAAAATAAAGAGATGAATGTCTCAAATTTATGTTGAGACACGATACGGAGTTTATTTACTTACTGATTATCCGAATCACTTCCTTTGCGCTTCCTTGGAATCTCAGCCACAGAAGCGTTGAAAGAAGTGGTTGTAGCAGGCTTAGTTACTGGATTCATGAGGCTGGAGACTCCAGAAGCAACGCATGGGTTTCCATCTATTGAAAAATTATCTGCAAATGAGAAAAAAGCTCACTGTCCAGTAATGGTTGTGTATCCATTCTGATTCTCCTTTGGAAAAAAAGTTGTCTGTGGGTGGTTTCTATGCCTCTGACATAAAAATCAAAGGCTGCACTACTACAACCTAAGTACAGAAAAAAAGCACACTGTCCTCCCAGAGTCCTGTAAGGGTCTCATCAATCCAGTCAACACACCAATGTAATATAAAATGCACCTATTATTTTCCTCACACAGCTGTAGTAAACTACACTTAAATACCACAGCACCTCAAACATCCTGCTGCAAAAGCACCAAATGTAGCATTTGTTAGCAGATCAAAATAGTGCAACTAATGCTAAATTCAACTTAATTAACACAGTTAACTAAATATCCTTTTAAACAAGCTGGACATTCAAAAAATGAAAACTTGCCATAAATATGTTTCTGAGATAAAATCTACAATTACACATTATGTCAGTCATGTAAATCGGAAGAGCCTTGAAAGCTTGACAAGTTCTACCTCAAAGTACCCTTCATAAATCTCCTCTTAAGGAAAACTAGGGTTTTTTTTCTGGGAGGGACAGAGAGAGAATTCACAAATCAAAATAGTCCTAGCAACTTACTGGGAAAAGAAAACTGCCTCGGGGAATACAAGAACTACCACACTTTTTCTATCTCAAAGCAAAGCTATCACAAAGAATTACATAGCTGATGCCTAAGTAAATAATCAGAATTAACTCTGTTTCAGCAAATCTAGACACTCCTTTAGGCTTCCTGTGCTAAGGAGGGAAGTATCCTAAGTGATACATCTAGAAACAATAAAGAATTAACTCCATGAAGGGACAGATGAGGGATTGAGAGAGGTCATTTAAGGAAATGAGTATTTCCTACTTTTAGCAGGAATCAAAACCCAACACTTTCAAAATCTAGCAGGGAGAAAAATGGATACTTTACTGTGAGGGGACTTATTGTTTGGGTGTTTTTTTTTTTTAGCATTTGTGTTGTCTGTAAATGATAGGTAAAAGTGTGTAAAAAGAACAATACACAGTGCATGTTTTTTTCTTCTTGGGTGTAAGCATATCTTACACCAGAAAAGTTACCTCCTAGGTTCTCATTTTCTGTTCAAATATTACTGCAGAGAATGAAATGAAAATAGGCTAATACTTCAACAACAGCTTGCCTGGTCTTCCACTAATCCTCTCTCTACAGAGTCAGACAACCCAGAGTCAGCCTCTGTTTTATTTTAGAAAGCTCTTTAACTCATTAAGTCACACAGGAAGTTCCGGGGAAAAAAAAGAGAAAAAAAGAGGCAGAAACTCAAAGAATCACTAGATACTTTACAACTAAGTAACATCCTTTGGCTATCCGCAATACAAAAAAAATTGGTCACTTCAAACACTTAACATATCCAAGCTAGGGATATTAAAAACATAGTAAAAGAAATTACTTCATAAACACTATGAGGGCACAAATAGTAGATATCTGAAATATTTTTATGATCAATTATCACTTCGTAATACTATCATTTTATATTTATACCATAAATTCTTACAATTATAAAACAAACTAAAACCTCCAACAATTCCAAACAAATTATTTATAAATAAAGTAGTTTTAACGCAGTTAGGTAATAGCACCATATAATTACTAGAATAAATTACTTAAGTATAATCATACTTAATGAATATTCATGAAACAGTGCTTCAACTAAACAGAAACCTGCATGTATCAAAGACAAGAATGCATTCAGCACAACAGATCCTTTAGTCCTGTAACAAAGCAGGACAGAACAGACCCACTGACCTAAATACTCCTTTGCACACAGATGGCCAGCCTGCTTTCTAAACCATTTCCCTTTAAAGAAACAAAATGAAATGCACCATTTACAGGTTTTCCAATTTATCCTTCATATTATCAAAATAACTGCTGTTTTTTCCTCACATTTAAGCAACAAATTCTAAATACTGCACTTATCTCCGCTACATTTCCTGACAACACTCTCTTCTCTTAACTAAGAAAACAAAAAGTGCTTAGATTATCAGCATCAATGACCTATTATGAATTTCTAGCCTTCAATTTTTAGGTGATAAATTGAATCCTAAACACTACCACTGAGACAAACTAAATGCCATGTTCAACACCATCTAACTGTAACTTCAGTACAATAGATGGTTGATCTTAGACAAAAATATAAGTCTAAGAATCTGTATTGATCCCTGACACATACAGATTAATATTATACATTCTTTAAGATTCTCAAAACAAAACCAAAAGAAAATAAACAGGGAAATATTAATACATTCAAAGCTTCAGAGCTACCAAACGTAGCAGAAAACTAATTATTTGGAATTCAACAGACAAGAGCAAATCTTTTTAACACATACTACTGAATGAGAATGGCATGACCAGCAGGTCCAGGGAGGTTATTCTCCCTCTGTACTCGGCACTGGTGAGATTGCACCTCGAATACTGTGTTCAGATCTGGGCCCCTCACCTCAAGAAGGATGTTGAGGCTCTGGAGCAAGTCCAGAGAAGAACAAGGAAGCTGGCGAAGGGGCTGGAGAACAAGCCTCACAAGGAGTTACTAAGAGAGCTGGGGTTGTTTAGCCTGGAGAAGAGGAGGCTGAGGGGAGACCTTATTGCTCTCTATAACTACCTGAAGGGAGGTTGTAGAGAGGNCAGAAACTGTTCATAAAGCTAAGTCAGTCTTGAGAGATCTGTAAAAGTGCTTTAAAATAATCTCTTAGGGCCTTACAATAGCTACCATTATGATACTAGGTGATTCCAAGGTGCTTGCACTCTCCCTAAAGAGTGCCTTAATCTCATATAGTCTGTGATGATAGATTTCTTTACTTTTCTGGCTATGCCATTTTGAGAGAGAGAGATACAGATTTAAAGGACTTTGGATTCACAAAGGGAACGAGCTAGAATGCACCCCAATAACCAAGCTGTGTTTCTATGATAGAAAAAAAGCTGGATTCTTAACCTCCATTTGTGCACCTGGTTGCTACGGGCATGAAAGGTTTCACTGTGGCGTGTACTCTGGGACAAGCAGATGATGCCTTGGCATATCCCTGATACTAGCAGCAAGTACAGGACAAACAGCTGGTGTTACCACACTTGCTAGCTTGTTGAGACCTTGGAATCATTACTAAGACCCGTGAGTTAATAAGAAAAGAAAGCATTAGACGGAAAACATGAAGATAAGGGGCACATCTTTGGTAAATAGTGGGTTGCACTTATCTCTGTAACTGCAGGATTCTCACAGGTGGAAAATCACCGGGGAAGCTGCTGACTGGGTACAGAAACACTATATAAGGTTTTGCATCTGCTCAATAAAGTGATCTCGCTTGTTGCCTCATCGACCAGGTCTGTCCCTTAATCACTACAGGTTGCATTTCTAATATTTTCAATTTCTGTGAACTTTTTCATACCCTTAGCATCAAAACCAAACAGCCTGAAGAAAACATGAAGCAAAATTAAACTTTTCCCAGTTTCACAGTACTTTTATTCCACAAAAAGTCATACCCAGAAAGACCATTCCTTATTACAAGTTATTTTTCCTGGAAAACAGATATCATTAGGCAATTTTTAAACTACTAGAAACAGTTTAATTCAACTACAGTTATTTTGTTTTACCACCCCAAAGACTATTACTTAGACTAAACTTGTTTGCAAATTCTTTAAGATCACTGAGTCCAACTATCGATCCAGCACTAAGTCTGCCACTAAGACCGTGTTCCCAGGTACGACACCTACTCACCTTTAAACACTTCCATGGATGGTGACTCAACCACCTCCCTGGGTAGGCTATCCCAATACTTGACAACCCTTCCAGTAAAGAAATTCCTCCTAACATCCAAACTAAATCCCACCTGGTGCATCTTAAGGCCATTTCCCCTTGTCCTGTCACTAGCTACCAGGGAGGAGAGACCAACCTCCACCTTGCTACAACCTCCTTTTAGGTAGTTGGTAGTTGTAGAGAGCAATAAGGTCTCCCCTCAGTCTCTTTTTCTCCAGACTGAACAACCCCAGCTCCCTCAGCTGTTCCTCATAAGCCTTGCGCCCTGAACCCTTCATCTTCATTGCCCTTCTCTAGTGTTTTGCTCTCATTATTAAGCATATATGCCTACTGTATTAAAAATTAAAAGTAATTTATAAGCATATTATGCACATCAGGACAGGTGACAGTTAATACTGAAAAAGAAGCCTACTGTAATAATTCTCTATGTGAAAAAGCAAAGACCAACCAAAGATTACAAACACACTATATGAAAAACAGCTAATTCCCAGCAAATGTATTAGAAATAAAAATCTGTTATTTTAACACTAAGTTTATTATACTTCATAATCAGGCAAACACGGTAGGTTAAGGAATGGTTATTAACATATACTATTCACATCAACATCAAGACCATGCCCTACTGAACTACAACCTCTCTCATGTTTTTCCGCAAGATAAAACAAACAAACAAAACAATTATAGTCTCCAAGAGGGCTAGCAAGGAAGTGAACAACTGCAAATGAGCTAGATGAAACTACTGTTTGGGGGTGGAATACTAAATATTAACATAGGAAATCAGCTGTATTCCTACGTTGAGCAAAGGTTCTGTGTAAATCACATGCAATGCATTAAGAAACAAGGCCTAGGAGACTTTCTATATTTTTCTAATTACAGACAATAATATTATCTAAAAAACATATGTCACATTCCTGAGCTGTTTTCTCCACTAACAGCTCTATGGTTTTCAGTTCCTAAACAAACACAATCTCTTAGAAAAGGCTTACTGGCAAACTCCTATAAAAGGTGGGATTCATCTGAACAAATAAACATGTCCACATCTGAACTAGCTGTTCTAATCCCTCTTGGAGGTAAGACGACATTTCTGGGGTGATTCATCTTAATCTAGAATAGATTCCTACAGTTGGCCAGATGAAATACAACATTTCTAGAGTGATTCATCTCAACCTAAAATAGATTCCTACAGTTGGCTAGATGAAAAACAGTCCAAACCTACCTCTATTCAGTAATTACACAAAGACCAAAGTAACTAGCTCAGACTTGGCCATCTAGTCTGTAGACATCTAAAGATGCTATAAAACTATGATGCAATTCTTAAAATGTGCCAGCCACAGACACACCTGTTGTATCACATGCAACAAATTTAAGTCCAAGACAATCTTTCAAAATTACTGCCTTAATTACACACTGTCACCTCACGACCCACTCACCCGCTCTGTGAAAGGTTAGCTTACCCAGTGAGGTTTACTCCTAACAGGCATTCCTAAAATATTACTTTTAATACTAAAGCTTTGTTTTGACTTTTTACAATCAGTGAAAGGAAATCATACAAGATAGACATATGCACTCAAGAGAAATCAGCAGAAAAATACAAGTCATGTAAGTATTAATAAACAAATAAAAAGCTGTCAGCCACTGTTCAGCCAGTTTGAGAACATCAAAATCCACCTACTATGGCATCACAGCAAAATACGCTTGAAACAAAAAGTCAGTGAAAAAATAAATTCATAGAACTTACAGGTGGCATTCTTCATAGTCTGTGAATATATGTATGAGCAGACTTGAAGAATTACTTTCTGTGTTGCAGTTCTGCAGCTGCTTAAGTTAACAATGTGGTAACACCAGCACAACCTTTCTATTAAGAAGGTGCTTTCAATCCAGCTTCCTATTTTGAAACACTTTCTGGCAGAAGTGAAGAAGTAAGAAGCTGCTTGGAATTCAAATGTTTGAGGCCACAGATGCATTTTTCCTCAGTTTTGAACAAAAATTCTGCTAGAAGTTTTGAATAATCAGATTATTAAAATGTGCAGTTTCCAAATGTGTATTCCTGGCATGCATCTTTAGTGAGAAATTCAAGCTTTGACAAGTTTAAAGTAGTCAAAATTACGTTAGAAGTTACTGTACTTAAAGTGGTACATCAGAGATCTTTATCCTAACTAGATGAGTTATTAAAATTGCAATCTAGTCACAAAAGCTATTAGGCTCTGTCTACAGCAGTAAATACAAAGGCACAACAGCAACAGGTCAGTAAAGGGAAGCAGCTGGTGAAGATGCCCCTGTTTCTAATTTGTAAGTAGTTCAGGGAGCTTACACTAAAGCACATTTAGTCTGGTTCACTGGGCCAAAAATCCTTACAATGCATGTGTTTTAGAGCTGTCTGAGAACAAACCATTGGTTCAGTCCCTTACGTCTGGAGTTGGGAGCACGTTTGGTACGTGCCTGGAGTAGCACTAATCATGCCACAATAAAATTCTGGCTTGGATTCTTATGAATAAAGTCTGGTTCATACGTACCAAAACTACTCTGCAAACTCAATCAATGAGCAGTATGTGGGGGTGACTGGGGATTCAATACAAACCAATGTTATTGCTCTGAACCAAAACACTGTGCACACAGCTACTGAATACTTGTTTGATCTCAAGGTCTCATTCCAAAGCCCTTAGGAGTGCAGTTACACAAAGAAGCAGAGATACTTACACACACACACAAATCTGGAAACACAAACAACTTAAATTTTCTAAACTGGGCTACTACTCAAAATGTCAAGTCGCATTGTTAAGTTTTGTCACAACTGATGTGCTAACTTATTTAAAAAAAAAATAAATAACATGTCTCTGATTACCTAAGCAATTACAAACATATCTATCTATACATGCAGCACAGACACAGAATAGCTAAATAATGTCAAATAACTCCATGTCACGTAAATTGCTTTATTTCACTACAGAGTTGTTGTTCTACAATTATTTTAATGAATTCTTACTGCAGATTTTCATTAGAGAATGAGAAATCTATACCACCATCCTACATACATACATACAGCACTGTTTGTGGAAGAAAGTTTCAGGTGCTATGATATGCATCACTTCACAGGTTCTGCTGATCTGAACACCTATAAACCAACCGTATTTTCTAAACAGGGGTGTGAGTTCTATTAAATATTCTATTTATTTACGTTAAAGCTTTAAAATAGGTCATTAAAAGCACCTTCAGACTAGTTACAACAAGTCTGGCATCCAGATCATAGCCCACAGTAAGCTCTCACTGAAAGCTGAGGCAACAGTTTTCATCTGGGTTAGGCTGTGAAAACAGTAGAAATGTACTGTACGAACGTTTTTCTCTCTCAAATTTTATAAGGCAGAAGCAAGATGCAGAGACTTCAGTAATGAAGCCATCTTACGATCAACACTACACAGAGAATAAACTCTTACAGGTTAAGAACATTGGCTTTGTTTTTAATATCACAAAATGATGAAAAGAAAAATTATAATATCCTAAATTACAGAAATGTAAATCAAGTATTAACATAGGCAACTGACTTTTTGCCTTTTATTTTTATTTATTTTCACCACTCAGAAGAAAGCAGTCAAGAATCACAACTTAGCAAAATAAATAACACACATACTTAATAGATTTCAAACACCAAATATTTAACCAAGTCTATTAGTATATTAAAAAAATGCAACTGTAACTAGCTAATGAGAAGATACTACACAAGCTCTTGAAAGGCTACCCTACTTTCCCAGTCATTTTCAGATTCAAATCAGGTCGCTGATAGAAATCAAGAGTCTCATATAACATAGTTCATTACTGAAGAAAAAATACATCTTTCCAGTCATGTACTGCTAAAGGAGAGAAGCTATTTTCTTGTAAGTTTTTGATTCATATTATTGCAAAGTGCTGATTTGCATCATATCACCTGCAGAACTTCCATGGTTTTAGCTGACCCAGAAGTCCAAACAGAGAATTTTGTTGTCAACAGTGTATTCAAAATTATTCACTTCCCACAATCACCTACAAAATTATTTCCTTCTTACAACTTACTTGATTTTCAGTTGGTGTGAACTGTCCAGTTGAGTTCATTTTTCATGACATGCAAGTATAACAACAATAATGTGCACACCCAAGTGAAAAAAACCTTTTAAGTAGCTAACCTTAGTTGGATCTATTCCACAAAACCCAAGCTATTTTAGTATTTTTTAAAATGATTAATAGAAAAAGGCTGTTGCTTCAAAATCTCTTAGAACAGGTATAAAGACAGGTGACAAAAGAAACCAGGGAAGGGGGCATATTTCAGAATTAAAACCATGAAAGCCTATGGCTCATTGTTTTCCCAAATGTCTTTCAGAATGAAAATGTCTCCATATTTGAAATTTCCCTTATCATTATTTATTTCCTATGTGCATTATATACATACATATATATGTGTCCTTGTTTTAAATAATGTGACACACTGCAAAAACGCTAGCAAAAAAAGCCCATTAAAAAAAAACCCACTTTGTTTTCAAGCATTCACTTGCTACAAAATTATACCAGTATTTAAACAACCAAGCAGGAGAGAGAGAAAAATGTCAATTACTCTTGACAGTCAGAATGTTCATACATATCAAAACACATGTGCAGAAAACAAGGACTAAACCTAGAAGGACTGGTGCTAACTGAACAGAACTGTAATGATGGCTTGAGAGATTTGCTCACTTCTGGTTTTCAACCCCCCTTGCAAAACACTTGTCTCTTCTCAGAGAGGGGAAGCAACACACTCCCTTCAAAGGAAGAGGACCACAAACAGCTGCTGGTGGTTTACAAGTAGCCTTGTTTTAGTACCAGAAACTTATGATTAAGAACAAGGAAGGAACATCAAACCTTGGTCACAATACAAGTGTAAGCATGCACACACACAGAGAAGCCAAAATCGCTACACCTAAGACACTAAATTATGCTTATCTAGAAAAATAAAATCATACTAGTGTATTAGGAACACATAAAAGGGTGTGTGTACATCAGAAACCATACAGTAGCTACTAAGGTAAAGAAACAAAAACATCTCTAGTCCACATCATAGCTGCAAGGCGACACATCTGTAACAGTAATAAACAGAAGCAAAGGGTGAACACTACACTCGGGATTTCTCTGCGAGTGCACAATGTAACACCCTTGCACCCACCTTTGCTGACCTTCCACCAGAGAAATGGGTTAGCAGCTTCCAAGCTCATACAGACAACATAGCTCACGCAGACAACACCGTGATTTAACCCCATCACCACCACAGAGTGACACTGGGACCATGACTGCACCCTCACGAAAAGGCTTTTCCCCTACACATACTCTTGTGGTCACACACCCATGTACAATAGCCTCACAACACCAATCACACAGGGCTCGCCTATGCTGTGACACCAAGGCAGGCAGACAAACAGTGTGAGAGACAGACAGACGTACATACCCCACTCCACCCATACCTACACTCGCCTCCCTTACACAAACACACACACACACAGTGCAGCGCAGCACCCACAGCTGTTACTGATCTGCAAAATCTCTCCAGGCATGTCACAGTGTTCTCAGTCCACACAGTGAGAATTTCTCCTTATATTCATAAGATCAAAGAACTGCAAGATTGGAAAAGACCTTTGAGATCATCAAGTCCAACTGTAGCCATCCCACCACTAAACCATATCCCTGAGTACTTCATCTACCTGTCTTTTAAATACTTCCAGGGAAGGGGACCCTACCACCCCCCTGCTATGTTCAGTCTGAACACCTCATTTCAACTCATGCACACCGTCTTTCATCCTTCCACTATGCACTTCCATGTACAACACAGCTTCATTTTATTGACAACCTCAAATACAATGCCCTTTCATGATAAAAACCAAATCAAATAACAACACATAAACATACAACTTCTTGCTACCTTGTGACTTTCATAAGGATGAAGGAAGATTTTTTAAGAGCTCCCACCCTGACATAAAGAAGGGTTCAGTAAGATTACAGAAGAACTTAATGGTAAAGTATACTGGAATAACAAAAATGGAGCTACTAAATGGATCAAGCAATAGGTTAACAGAAAAATTCCTCTCATAAAGGATGAAGGGGCATGAACTGGGCTACAGGAAAGACAGGGAAGGACTGTTTACAAAGGCTTGTAGTGATAGGACTAGGGGCAATGGGTATAAACTGGAGAGGGGAATATTTAAGCTAGACATAAGGAGGAATGAGGGTGGTGAGGCCCTGGCACAGGTTGCCCAGGGAAGCTGTGGCTGCTCCATCCCTGGAGGTGTGCAAGGCCAGGTTGGATGGGTCCTTGGGCAGCCTGATCTAGTGGGCTGTATCCCTGCCCATGGCAGGGGATTTGGAACTGGATGGGCTTTAAGGTCCCTTTCAAACCAAACTATTCTATGATTATATGAGGCTATAAACTGCAGCCTTTTCAGCTGGAAAACAGGGAGGAAGAAAGAAACAGACGTTTAAGTGATGAGGGGACGACTGTGAGTTATAAATGGGATACGGCTCAGGAGGATGTCTACAGTCAACGGCTGCTGCCAAGTAGCTGCTCCCCACCTTCAACGCCCGCCGCCCAACGGCCCCTGCCCAACGGCCCCTGCCCCGCGCCCGCCGCCCCCACCTTCCGCGCCGCGCCGCTCCTCCTCGGCGCCCTCGGCACTCCCTGCTGCTGCCTCGGCCATGGCGGGCGGCCCCGCTCCGCGGCGCCCGGCGGCATGCAGAAGGTGAACCGAGATGAGGAGGAAAACGGTCCGTCCCGCCGGCCCGGGGATGGGAGGGATGGAGGGAGGGATGGAGGGAGGGCTCACCGGCGCCCCGCCGACCTCCCCCGGCGCTGGCACCGCCCCAGCAGCGCCCCCATCCCACCCCCCGACAACGGCGCGCGCCTGTGTCTCGCGAGACTTGGCGGGAGGGGCGGGGTCGGCCCGTCCTGGTTTGGGAAGGGGAGGCGGGTACTGGTTCCGCGAGGAGGAGGTGTTTAGAGTGGGAAAGCGCTTAAAATGTTGGGTGCTGTACTTGAGGCGCAACGACCTTGTGCAGTGCTACAGACTGGGAGAAGTCTGGCTGGAAAGCTGCCTGGAGGAGAAGAACCTGGGAGTGTTGGTTGACAGCGACTGAACATGAGCCAGCAGTGTGCTCAGGTGGCCAAGAAGGCCAATGGCATCCTGGCTTGTATCAGAAACGGTGTGACCAGCAGGTCCAGGGAGGTTGTTCTCCCTCTGTACTCGGCACTGGTGAGAC
>WAAB01005258.1:205546-264711 GCA_013389865.1 Piaya cayana
AAGAGAGGATTCTGCCCCTCTACTCCTCTCTGGTGAGACCCTACCTGGAGCATTGTGCCCAATTCTGGAATCCTCAACATGAGAATAATATGGAGCTGTTGGAACAGGTTCAGAGGAGGTCTACAAGGACGATCAGAGGGCTGGAGCACCTCTGCTATGAGAACAGGCTGAAAGAGTTGGGCCTGTTCAGCCTGGAGAAGAGAGGGCTCAGAGGAGACCTTATAGCAACCTGCCAGTACCTGAAGGAGCTACAGGAAAGATGGGGAGGGACTGTTCACAAAGGCTTGTACTGATAGGACTAGGGACAATGGGTATAAACTGGAAACAATTTAGACTGTACATGATGAGGAATTTCTTCATGATGAGAGCGGTGAAACACTGGCACAGGTTGCCCAGGGAAGATGTGGCTGCCCCATCCCTGGAGGTGTTCAAGGCCAGTTTGGATGAAACTTTGAGCAACCTGATCTAGTGGGAGGTGTCCCTGCCTGTGGCAGGGGGGCTCAGACGAGATCAAAGTCCCTTCCAACCCAAACCATTCTATGATTCCAAACCTTATTTGTAAGCATGTCCTGGGATAGTGAGTCAACTGCTTCCCTGGACAGCCTGTTGCAATTATTTACAATGCTTTCAGTGAGAAAACTTTTTCCGAATATCTGATTTAAATCTACCCTGGCACAACTTGAGCCCATTTACTCTTGCCCTATCACTTGTAACTTGGGAGAAGACAACACTCACCTCACTACAACCTCCTTTTGGGTAGTTATAAAACAGAGGAAGAGGTCTGGAAGTGAGAAGCGGGTGCAAGCTGGTGTTACCTGCACAGCCTCCATCTCCATCTAGAGCTCTGGCACCCATGAGGGTGGTCATGGCGGTTGGACAGGCTGTGGTGCACCAACCCTGTTGAACATATGATGGAAGTGCCTCTGCTCCCTTCTGGCGTATTGGAGAGCCAGGGTAGGTGCAGGCTGCTTCTGACCTTTGCAATTTGGAGTAAATTAAAAAATCGCTTTGCCTTGGCCTGTGTACTTGTTACATTTTCAGGGTGCTTTAAACAGGACGTTTTGTCTGAGTAGGAATCATGATCTCATAATAACTTTGTTTGGGAGATGCCTCTTTGGGTCTTTTGGTCCAGTGTGTGGTCAGAGGAGGACAGAGAACAGTCACACCTGTCAGTAAAAAGTAGCATAAAAATAACGTTAACTTTTACCAGTGTATTAAATTGTAGTCCTGGATCACATCAACTGCTGAGACTGCAGCTAGTGGTTTCCTGCTAATACCAGGAGTGCACTTTTGAAGTGAATATACATATTCTCTTAGTGCTTCAGTTCACATCCTGGAGTAGTTTTGGTGTGTGCAAAGTGTATTTCGTGTTCAAGGAGACCTCAAGGTGCACTTGTAAGAGATTAATGTGCTCCAGCTGTTAACAGACACTAACTCCATAAGACTCCACTAGGACTAGTCTAAAATTAAACCTGTAACACATGTACAACATGGGCATGAAGACCTCAGCAATATCTGTTCCACTTGACAAAACCACTTTTCCTGTCCTGCCCTGCTGTTAACATTGATGTATCTTGTGCTTGCTCAGTTTTGCTGCTAGGTGTAGCAGAATTGGCTGTTGCCTAGGACTCACGTATCTTTACCTGTGCCACCTTCTTGGGCTGCGTGTGTGCCTGCTTCTATCTGTTGAACTTAGGTATGAGGGAACTTATATGTACAGCACACCTGGTATCAGTCATCAGTAAGGCTGGACCTAGATGATAGGTGAACTGTGTGAAGGAAGCTACCTCTGCGAGTGTACTGTTCAGTGGGCTTTCAGAGCATCTGTTTGTTGTTAGTAATGGAGATGTCCTTTTAAAACAATAGGTGTAATAGTTTGGTAAGTATATTACATTTTTTCGTCATTTGTTTTAGTGACTAATATCCAAGTTGTTAAAATTTATATCTGTGTACTGCAGACAAGGTTTTTTTCAGATCTGGAGGCATGATAAAACTACAGAGTCACAGAATCACAGAATGGTTGGTCTTGGATATTGAATACCTCCAGAGACGAGACTCCACATCCTCTCTGGGCAGCCTGTGCCAGTGCTTTGTCACTCTCACAGTAAAGAAGTTTTTCCTCATGTTCAGGTGGAACTTCTGTGTTCCAATTAATTCCTGTTGCCCCTTGTCTTGTCATTGGGCACCACTGAGAAGAGTCTGGCCTCCTTGTCCTAATACCTGCCCTTTAGATATTTATAATCATTGTTAAGATCCCCTCTGCCTTCTCCAGGCTATACAGACCCAAGTCTCCTAACCTTTCCTCGTAAGAGAGATGCTCCAGTCCTCACATTCTCTTCATGGCCCTCCACTGGGCTCTCTCCGGTAGTTCTTTCTCTTTCTTGATCTTGGTATTCCAGAACTGGGCACAGCACTCCAGATGCACCTTCACTCAGGCAAAGCAGAGGACAAGCTCCCTCAACCTGCTTGCTACACTCTTCTTAGAATCATAGAATCATAGAATCACCAGGTTGGAAGAGACCCACTGGATCACCGAGTCCAACCATTCCTATCAAACACTAAACCATGCCCCTCAGCACCTCATCCACCCATCCCTTAAACACCTCCAGGGAAGGTAAATCAACCACCTTCCTGGGCAGCCTGTTCCTGTGCACAATGACCCTTTCCGTTAAATTTTTTTTCCTAATGTTCAGCCTAAACCTCCCCTGGCGGAGCTTGAGGCCATTCCCTCTTGTCCTGTCACTTGGGAGAAAGATGATCAAAATCCAAGCAGCTACTCTCTTATTTACCACTCCAGGATTACTCTTAAGGAAAAAAGAAAAACATCCTTTGGTAGAAGTGAAAAAGGATGCGTGACTAAATACACAAAGAAGATCCATGTTATTTATGTAAGTATCTTCATCATTGACTACATTATGCTGAGAAGTAGTATATGTATGTGAATGCCAGTTATCTGTCCAGGTCAAAGGAAGCTGCAAGCATGCAAAGGGTTAAGCCAAACCTATGGGTTATAAAATTACTCTTGCAGAAATAAATTGCTTGAAAGATAGTTTTCTGAAATGGTTAGGAATGGTTGGACTTGATGATCCAATGGGTCTCTTCCAACCTGGTGATTCTATGGTTCTATGGAAAGGCTGTTTTCTTGAAGAGGGTAGTCACATGCAATTGAACAATGAGTCTGGAGCTGTAGAAACAGTAGAGAGGGACTTTCCTAGTAATGTTTATAAGCATCTCACCACTGGTGGTAAGACTACAGGTGATTGCGATTATTTATAAAATTACAAGAAACTGTTTACTGTTGGCTCTCAAAGAAAATACAGCTTTTTTTTTTTGCTTTTTTTTTCCCCCTCCCTTCAAAGGTCCTGCTAAAGATTCTTACTATAGCTTGATATTCTTGGACAAAAGCCTCATACATGTAAACCAGCTATTTCTAAATCTATTTTGGGAAAGCTAATACCTTGAAATACCTTGAAATACCTTGAAAAAAAGCTAATACCTTGAAAAGTCTCATCAAATCTCTGCCTGTCTGCTTACATCATCCCATCTAAGACAGAGTTCAGTATTGTCTTTATTTTATGTATAAACAGGCTTGTCTGCCAAAACACTCTCTACAACTACCTGAAAGGATGAAGCAATGTGGGTGTTGGTCTCTTTTCCCAAGTAACAAGAGATAAGACAGGAGAAAATGGGACTCTGAATTGTGCCAGGTGAAGTCTAAACCAGATATTAGGAAAAACCAAAAGGGTTGTCAAGCACTGGCTGCTCAGGGAAGTGGTTAAGTCACCATCCTTGAAGGTATTTAAAAGTCGTGTGAATGTGGTGCTTAGGGATGTGATTCAGTAGTGGAGTTGGCAGTGTTAGGTTTATGGTTGGACTTGATGATCTTAAGAGTCTTTTCCCACCTGAAAGGCTCTCTGTTTCTGTGATTTTACTAACCTGGGAAAGTAAATCTGTTTGAAAACCTATGAATTAATGTAACGTGGTGGAAGATTAGTAACTTGACAACTCAGTGATAGAGCTGGGAAAATCCCAGAAAACAAGGATGTGTTTCATTCATAGCTTTCTGACATTCAGGAAGAATTTACTTGTGTAATCTCCAAAGTATAATCTTGAGAATGATGACACAGATGCATCCTGAACTCCATTTGTGCTATCTTTTATGCCTTGAAGCTCCCGACACATTTCAAATTCAACTCAGAAGCACCCTGTCTCTATGACAGTGTCTTGCCCATAGCTAAGTCCAAGGGGTGGACTAGGCATTTGTGGTTGAGTGGGTGAACAGCTCTAACAGAACATGCTTACCTGGATGAAGAATTGTGGATCTCAGCTGGGGGTGTTGCTGAACAAACACTGTTGCGCTACTGTGACAGTCTCAGTGCAGGCTTTTTCATAAGATACTTTTTTTCCCTTACAAATCCAACTTCTCATCTCAGAATTTTGTTGTATCTAACCTCACAGTTACTAACACAGTGGTGCGTGTATTCCACCATGCTGCATTCAGTTGGTCTTACAGAGTTTGTATTGGACAAAAGAAATTATGAACAACTTCTACCCTGAATGAAATAAAACGCAGTAGGAAAAGCTAAAAACCAGGAGTTGCCATCTTGGAGGAAATCGATGTATATTCATTTTATTAATATACTACAATTGACATTGAAAAAAAGGTCTAAGAATTTGCTCATAGGAAGCCTAAGTGTTATGTTTGGCCCTGCTAAGATACTATGTTTAGCCCTGCTAAAATACTCGTTTGGCCCAGTTTTGAAGGTAGGAGCTCCCTCCTCCAGGTTTGCATCATCAGTGGACACCCAAATGTTAAGGAGATTTCAGAAAAGTGAGTTAGCAACATTAACTGAAAATTTTTCAGAGACTCAGTAATCACAGAAAGTTGAAGGTGACTGTTGTAATAAAGCTCAGTGAGTTAAAGATTTAAATAGTTCCAGAAAAGCTGATTTAACAAACTTAATAGCTTAGCTGCTAATAAATACAAACTCTGTCCATATGGGAACATTCAAAATGCAGTTGTTTGGGTTGCTGTTTTGTTTTGGTTTTTTTAAAACTGGTTAACTAGAAGCATAGCTAATGTACCTTATTCACATTTTCTTTAATATTTTTAGTGCAACAATAGAAGTACTTGTAATGCAATGAATGCAGAAATTTTTGGCATTGTATCTAGGCCAGAAAATCAGATAATTATTCAGCAATATTTCTGCCTGTCATGTTTTCATCTGTGGATTTCTCATCCATGCTCAGTGTCACATCTCCTGGCACTTGGAGAGCTCTTATAAATATAATGCACTGTCAACTCGTTAACATGGATTTTAAACATTGTTTATTACAGTTGTTTCTTATTCAAAGGTGATGACTGGTCTCTTCATTGGACATTTCATACATTTCATGCGTGACAGTAATTGGTGTTTATAGCATATAGTTAGCCTTGAGTCTTGGCAGAGTAGATCCCAGTTTATGTAAGGTACTGGTTTTGAGTGGGCCACACTTGATATTTTTGCCCCGTTTTTAGGTGAGCACTTCCTCTTAAGTAGCTTTTAGCTATAGAACAGCGAACAGAATGCTTTATGTAAGCAATGGATAGCCTCTTTTTCCCAAACAACTTATACAACAACTTGCTAAGAATTGCCTATTATTTAACTTGGGTAAAATAACAATCACATCTCAGAGCAGTTAAATAATAGGCTGAGACTGAGTGGTTAAAGAAAGGTGTCTGCATTATTACTCCTTTTTCTTTGCTGTAAATGATTAATGACATCTGAAGCATGGCATGTCTTAGCTGTTACACAGGACGTGAAGAGCATCCATTCAGCATTTCTCCGAGACAGCATCCTGAAGAGGATGCAATTTGTGTATTTGCTGGAGCCAAGCTAACTCTATGCACGCCACTCTTAATTAAGAGACCTATTTCAGAAGTTGAGAGTGATGGGACATAAATACTCTCCTCCTTTGAAGGAATAGTGAGAGGCTGGCTGTGCTATTGGAGTGATGTGTTGCTTCACATAGAAACATACTTTGGTGACTGCTTAGGACTAGCTAGCTAACTTTTTTTTCCTATGGAAACTTTATAAAAGTGAACTGAAGGTACTTGGTATACCTGTGAATACAAATACAGTCTTTTCAGAGACTTTTCTTCCAAACACAAGTATTTATGGTTTCCCTTCAGACCATGGTACTACATAGCTCAAAGTAATGTAAAGACTGATACCTGTGTCCCAAATCAAGTATGTTTTACAGAATAAATGTGAGCAGGCTAGATAATTAGAAGAAAGAATACAATTTAAACAATTTTTTTTTAGTCTTTGGATTGTGCATTATGTCATTGGATCATTTTCAAGGGCATCACAAGAAGTTTTTTGACTTTACTATAAATTCTGTGCCTATGCATTAGTAAAATCTGCTCTCATTTTAAAGAAATTTTATTTCCCCAAAATCAGAGAGCCTTTTGCTTCAAAAACTATATAAATAGCATAATCTTACTGTAATCAGCCAATAACAAAAATAAGTTCTTTAAAGTTGTTTCCACTCAATAACTGGTACAGAAGGCCTTCAAAGAAACAACAAACCAGCACAAAAGAACTCAGGTTTTGCCAGCAACAGGCTGTGCTACGCTGGCAGAACACAGTGAGGGAAGTTGTATGGCTTATGTTATGCAGTACGTCAGACTGGATGTGGTAGTAATATAGTCTGGCCTTAAAGATCTATGAATCATGGACAAAATCCTTGCATGTTGAAACAAGTTGTTTAACTTGAGAAGAGATTCCAGATCCTACTTGCAGTCTTGGCTGGTGAAGTTTGTGCCCACAAATTAATTCACTTGCTTGTAAATCTCCTACCTCAATGTCTCTCAATTTGATGGTGCCACTTTTGATTTAAAAATGAAATAATCTGCAGTTTTTGAATAGACTTTTCATTCCTGACAGTAACGGGTATTTTCTGAATGCCCAACAACAGCTTAACACCAAATATCTCTGAAAAACACTATTGCTGTTACAAATCTCTACACAAGGATAAATAAAGCTGCTTAGGGGGCCTGTGAAATGAAAAGCAATTGAAATGTGCCCATGGTGCAAAAAGTGGCAGCCCCCAAAAAGAGTCCTACCTCTCTAGGATTGGTGAGATCACATATGCCTTTTCTGCTGTGGCTAAAGGAGAACAAAACCAGCTGCAAGGACAGTATATCTCCAAGAACAATGGATTTCTTGGATTTGTACACAGCCAGTCTGTGAACATCCAACCTGCAATTGTCTCATGCATCTTGCCTCCTGAAGTCCCAACAATGCATTACATCACTGTGTGGAAGTGTCTCCTTGATTTAAACAGATTTGTCACCTCCAGTACAAATTGCTGAACTTTTCAAGTGCTAACAGCCTCCTGCTAAAAAGCTGTTATAGGAACAATGCAAAGATACAGAAATGTAAACCACTTTAAACCTGTGCTGTTGAGGCAAGTCAGAATTAACTGAAAAGAGAAACTGACTGTTGATCGGAGTGGGCCTGAAGTATTAACATGCCGAGTGCACAAACTCGCAGACTTCACAAATCAAGAAGTTATGCTGATTTGTCTGCTTCCTAGAATCTGCAAAATCTATACTGAGGCCCAGTTTGGTTCAAATCCCAAAATGACACACTATGCTATTTTAGAAAAATGCACTTAAATAAATTGTATATTTTGCAAGGGTTTTTTTAGGCATTAGTTTGATTTTATCAAACAAAATAGGCAATATTTACTTCCTTAATAGCAGGTATGCCTTTTGTATTTGAAGCTTCAAGATATCCTCGTGTACTGCTTTTCAACCAATTAAATTCTACAGCGTGTGAAGTCTTTTTGTCTCATTTGTAAAAAATATAAAAGCATGGCATCAGCAAACAGCTTGCTTTTGAAACGTACTTGTTCACTGCTTTCTTTGGGGTTTAGATAAAGATCTTTTGCTGACATCAGTGGAGCTGGATGAGACCTCAAAGGCAGGCTGATGGACTGAAAATCTGTGATGTGTGTCTAGTTTACCAGTGATTCATTCCATGATTATCAAAACCTCACTTAGAGTTCT
This sequence comes from Piaya cayana, assembly GCA_013389865.1. Classification (NCBI taxonomy): domain Eukaryota; kingdom Metazoa; phylum Chordata; class Aves; order Cuculiformes; family Coccyzidae; genus Piaya; species Piaya cayana. The sequence continues at coordinate 213,603 of WAAB01005258.1, forward strand.
TATCTGATTTGTTATTATTAAGTAGCTATATTGAAGTCAAAAGTAGACTTTGAAGGGAAATTAAGTGTCCAAGGCTAGCAGAGCTATTGTAGTTGTTAAATTGTAACACTCCATGTGCAAATCAGTGCTCCTGTTTAAAGTCTCAAAAGCTTTGTGGAGGGCTGCGCCTACACTAGTAGCATGATATCCCAGCCCTCATATCTACATCGAGGGGCAGACTCTCTGGAGGAAAACAAGGTGTTACATAGACTTAGTGTGTATGTAACACTTGCTATCTGTAGCTGCCATCTGTTTTTCAAAATGTGGAGAAAGGGCTCCGATTATGGTTTTACACAACAGCTTCAAGGTCACAGCACTTACTCTGCTGATGAGCTGCCTTCTCAACATCATTTGGTTTTGTGGGCAGGAAAAGTAGAGGCAAGGGCAAAGATTTTGTCTTTGGATGGGGGAGGGTGAGCAGGGACACCGGGAAGTGAAGGAACAGCTAGTGATAGAAGGTGGATTGCCCAAGGGCACCATATACAGAGAGTGCGTGTTTCTAAAGAGGAAAGAAGCAGCAGCAGATGGTGGCTCACTAGAAACGTATTAAAGCAGTTGGTACAGAAACAAGATGTGGCATCAAAGGTCCATTCAAATCAGAAACAAACTGTTCATAGCAGAGCTCTACTCTACAGGGAACTGAGAAAGTACTCGGCATGAGAGGGTTCAAGCCTACATGCCTCGTTTCCCCAGAGAGATGGTAGAAGTAGAAGGCAATGAGATGAGCTCTTTTCTGCGTATGTATGGATTAATTTTCCCTCACACTGACTACAGAAACATTCTTATGTGATGAATCCTGGTGCTGTTACTATTGACAGAGAATATGCTGCTTCTGTTATACATACACGTTAACTTGCCCTTCTCCAGCAATGAACTCTCTCAACAGTTAACACATGTGGCGTCTTTCAGATGGTGACATGTTCTAGGCAAAATGTCATTCCATGCAGCAGAGCCTGGCACTGCTGAACCCAGCACAGCTGACTGGTTACAGTCTACTGGCACGCACACTTAAAACCTGTTTTCATCACTGGAATTCAGCTATGGGATAGGCATTTTAGGACCGCTCTGATATTTAAAATTTACATGCACGCTAAATAAAATTAACTTAAGTATATATAATAACCACTACCTGAATGGCAAAAACGTCCCTGTCTAGTCCAGAGCTGGGTACTGCTATTATCATCACTCCTAACAGCAAGAGACAAACTCTTTTGAATACTCCTCCCTTCTCTTTCCATAGGAATACACTTTATTGTCCAAAACATAATTGTTTTGTTTAAGTACAAGGCACACTTTGTACAAGAATAAAGACATGAAAAAATGCATGACATATATGCTATATGTTTTAGATTTAATAGTTTAGTGTTTATAAAAGTGGTTGGTTTTAAAAAACCCACATTTCTGCATGTGCTGAAGGCATAGCCTTTAATTTGCCATTAAAGTGCTTGTTTTTGTGGAATACTGAATTTGGTAATGTAAAGAGATAAAGAACTAAGCCTCCATTTCCCCATGATATGTAGCTCTGTGAGATAATATCTGGTTACTGGAAGAAAAGGGTAATCCCATTAAACAGAATTTGTAAAATTCTGTTAAAATCGTGCCATTTACGGAGAGCAGCAGTACTCAGGTGGAAGGCTGTTCTTCACTGGAGGGCTCCAGAGAAAGCCAGTCACCAGCTGCTCAACCATAATATTTTTTTTTTTACGTGACTGTCACAACTGCATTTGCTGCCACTGCTCTAAACTCAGCAAGGAACTGGCAACAGCAGGACAAAACTGTTTCTATAGTTAATCAAACAACACAACAACCCATGGAAACCTTTCTTGAATAAATTATGGTCTACAGGGAAGATGATAAAGTCTCTCATGAAGGGCAATAACCATTTTAGAAGTAGTTTTATGTGACAGCAGTTGGTACAAGTTGAGCAATTTTTGCAATCTCTGCCTTTTGATTGAGATTAAATTCCATGGACATTGAAAACCCCAGTGTTGGTAAAGTGAGAATACACAGAACTGCATCTTAATTCCTTAGATGCCTCCCATTCTGGAAGAGAAACAAACCCAGTACACTGGTGTGAAAAAATAAAGCCAGCAACTTTACAAAAAGAATGCTACTTTTATTTTCAAATGCTGTAAAAAGCCTCATATAAATTTTTATAATGCTTCTATGTAACTTTCCCAACCACAACTAATGAAACAGTCTAGGAAAAATATAGCAGTTGCCATTTCGACTCCAAGAACGAGCTGCTGTAATATATCAACATTAAAAGGACAAGGTACAGTATGTTACAATGCTTGTAATTGCTCGTATTACTGAAAAAGTGAGAGCACTTCCTAAGCATTAGAGTATAACCGGGCTAAACTGCAGTATTCCCTACTTGCTGTTGCAGAGGAGGAAAGTCACCTCTTTAGAAGGAGCCGACATGACACTCTTTGTACTGCTTATGCCCATTTCTCTTAGTAGCGTGGAGAGCTTTCAGCAAGCCCCTTTGCACTTAGGTGAATTCACCCACGTCAGATGCTACTGTTCCATACTGTATCCAACGGCTCAGGTGTTTAACAATTGACCTATAAAAATAACACTTATATAACTCTCCAGCAAGGCAAATTTAACAGTGCAAATGCAGTATCAACAATATTTGATTTGTGAATGCTGGCAATTTTTTTAACTCCGTTTGCACATGAAGAACCTCTGCTGATGTCCTGTACCTAAGGCCACTCACTCACACTGATTGGGGATGGAACAAAGTGCAAAAGCTCAGTTGCGTTTCCCAATCCAAGCTTCCTCCCCAGTGTCAGAGTATTTGGATCCAGAATTTGGATTCAGGCTCACCGCTTCCACTGATGCACTCAAGTTTTCCCTGCTGGAAGAGGTTAACTTCCCAGCAAACCTCTGATAACAATTTGCATACACAATTCCACATTTTAACAGAAGTTAACAAACATACTTCCAGAAAATAAATTTTCACATGGTTGCAATCAAGCCATTTCAGGATCTTTGGTACTCCAAGAATAAGAAAAATAAATGGCACAGTGACAAACATTACCAAAGAAAAAAACCACAACCATCCAGAGGAATAGATAAAAAAATAACAAAACAAGAGATATGTTGCACTTCCATTTTCTGAAAGCCAGTGTAGATTAACCTTCTGTTCTCTTTAAACCATTGCAGCGTCATAGTTTCACCTGTAAAAAAAATTCTATCATCCTAAAAGCAGTAGTTAATACTTTGTTTAACTTGACTTACTCATTAAAATAATGCTGTCTTTAAAAAAAAAAAAAATCAACTACGACAATACCAGAGTTTATGCTAAATAGGCTGCAGGCTGTTTCTGTATGTATATGTCCTATGTGAGCACTGATATGATTAATCATCTGCAATTTTAAATGAGCCTTATCCTTAGTGTTACAAATAAGGGTTGAGCTTCTTCCCCAAGTTTGTAAACCAGTGAGTATGTACAGACAGTTGTTTAATAGATAGCTTTAAATTAAATGTGTATTTATCTCCCTTCCCCCAGACCCCACAGGGGAAAAAAAAATCAGCAGTATTACTGAGCATTTGCAGTTTCCATGAAACTTATCTTGTCTTAGCAAGTTCAAGCAAAGACTTGTTTTTATATTAAGCAAATAGGATAACTGTTGTCTTTTGCAATGAGTTGTCTGCAGGAATTCCACTTCTGGTGCACAGTGCCCCATGAACGAGACTGGAAATTAAAACCAATACAAATTCTCTTTGGAATACCAGTGTCCCTTGAGGCCAAGTTTGCATCTCAGATACACCCTTCTGCCCAAGCTCCTCTGCCCTGGTAGAATGGATTGAATGCCTTACAAAAAAGAATTTCTTTTCCTAAGGAGCCTCAAAAGCTGCTAGTGCACTGGTAGAAGTGTGAAGTGAATTTAAGTGGGTTACTGGTTTTGGACAGTCTTAGGAGGGATACGGGCTGAGCTTCATTACACTGACAAAGCTAAGGACACCACTAAAGAATTTGAGGGATCTTGCCCCAAGAGCAGCAAAGGAATGTTACTCAGTGTATGGTCTGGGAAGAAAAACTTGGAGGTCAACAAACTGTTCCCACCTAAGTCCTGCATTTAGGCAAAAGTTTAGCTTAGCTACGTTCTGATGTAACACTGTATAAACTGGATGGGCCTCGAGGCACTGGCTAATCCTCTGTGACGTGCTGAATACTGAATCTTTTTGTAGAAACACAGTATAGACAACAGATATGAGATGCTTGAAGGGACAGAAAATATTGCAGGAAAGAAATCACTGAAGCCCTTGAGAAACTGAGTAGCTTTTGGTTTGGGAAGACTATGTGTGCATCAGTAAGCCACCGATGCACAGAAAAATCTTCCTGGTAAACGGTCTTTTATGCAGCAGAGGAGCACCCCAGTGTGTTTTTAAAGCATTCAGGACAGTTGATGCCATGCTGCCAAACAGCAATACATATTTCTGTAATGGCTTTATAAATAGTCACTTCCATTTTACTGCAAAAGCCAGTCTAATAGAGCCTTTCCTACTGTATGCCAAAACATCCTGTGCTTCACTTGGATGGGCACTGCAGAGACTTGAGTGCGCCATTCACTTCCATTCAGAGGAGGAGACAGCAACGGTGACTCTGCTTGTTCAGTTACTGGGGAATTTTTCATTGCTGTAAATTTCTTCTGTAGCTAGGAACTGACTGCAAAGATCTCTGCTGTACAGAGATAGACTCAAAGTACTGCAGATAATATGCTAGTGCAGGCAGAGATATAGATTAATTTGCCAGCAACCAGATAATTGCCAACTATTCAAGGAGTGCAATTCACTCCTGAGCTACTGCAGGGCTGAGAAGCAAAACCATGCCCTGCAAATGGATGGATTTCTGCTTCAGTTTCCTCAGCCTAGGAAAAGGAGACATGTCTGTGCCATCAGTTTGTCACCATCCTGCAGAGTGGATCGTGCAGATTTAGAGGCTCTGCCCAGTTCAGCGATGGCTGGTTGTGATTCCTGAAAACTGGGCTGCAGGCTCAGCCAAACCTTTGTAGTCCCATGGTTCATGTTAGATTTAGAAAAAGCTGGAGCCCACAGGAGAGTGAGTGTAGCGGGGCACTCCATTTCTTCTGGCTTGACAGGGGCTGCTACAGGGTATTCTGCCTGGAACTTCTTAGGGAGACAAAAAAAGAAAAAGCTGCAATTTGATTGCTTCTCTAGAATACATTCTGCACAGACAGAAAAGGCTATTAGAATGATGAGTTCCAAAAAGATGACCTGCCTTACAGCAGAGGCTGTCCTGGAAACTGCCATCTCTTCAGAACCTGGTATCAGAAAGTTTCCCTTCCGTTAAAAATTTTATAATTTTTATTCAGATTCCTTTTTTCTTCTGAAGTTGCCAACAGGCATCATCATCATCAACAGTAACACCCCTCAGCTATTGTTTAAAGCACAAATACCACTAAAGCGAGCACAGGGACTCTTTCACTGTCACACATAGTGGAAAAAAGAAGGAAGGGAAGGAGGGATGATTGGCTGATAAAGCCCTCCAGAGGGGAGGAGCGAGGGCAGGCAGGGTACAAGTAGGCCCACAGGACACTGCTATTCAGAATAATTCAAAGTTGCCACACTCATGGGACACCTGCAGACCACAACTAGAACACCCTCGAGCAAGTGCTCAGAATTTTAAAAGTGTGGGCAATTTTTTATACTGCATATCTAAAACCCACCAGGTAAGCAGTATAATAACAATGCCGCGTAAAATGATATGTTTTACTCCTGGGTGGATTAGATGGTTTACAGTACAAACACAGCCACGGTACAGAGAGGCATAATTAACCGTTATACACACATAGGCAGTGCAGTTACAAAGGGATGTAGGTTCCTTTTATTCCAGTACCTTTGTATAATAAAGTTAACAAAAATATTCAAATATTAAAAAAAAAAAAAAAGCCAGCTGGCACTGCCAACTAATTCCTGTAGTAGTCTTAGAAATCCTAATCCCGTAGAATTTCCTTGTGAAATTGATGTGCACCAGAGTCAATGTATTGATAACTAATGCCAAGCGGGTCTGGTGATGCAGCTACCTGAGGTTTGTATTTTTATTTCCTTTGTGGGTTTGTGTTCTGCTTCACAACTTCCCAGCTTTCATGTAGGAAGGGATTGAGCCACGTTGTGTAAGCCCTTCAAACCTCTTGTAGGTATAATTGAGGAAAACCCAGTCTTTGGATTTGTAGTCAGGTTCCGTTGCATTTGGCACTAAAATTCAGACACAAAAATAAAACCAAAACAGAACAATTAAACCAGCACTGATTCTGAGAGGATTTTTCACAGAGCACTGACAAAAAGCCCCAGACTCTTATTTCCTGAATCAGGAGAAATTCCTTCAAGAAATCCTTTTTCTAATTACATCAGTTGCCTTTTGCTAATGGTCTGAGAAGATTATAATTTCATCATATATCTCTGAAGCAAAAAAAGTTTCGGTTTTGCTCGGGTTTTCATTTTTTTTAAGTACACACCACAACAGGCTCCCACACATTGACAGAAACCTCTAAAACATGCATAGGATATACTGTTACAGGAACCAGGACATTTAAAATGCTCTGTGCACAACACACACACACATATATCATGTTATCCTGACCACAAACAGAAGGAAAAGATACATTCAAGTATCCTTTTAAGACACAAGAGCAGCCTAACCTGGTGGGAGGTGTCCCTGCAGGTGGAAGGGGTTTGGAACTGGATAGGTTTTAAGGTCCCTTCCAACCTAAACCATTCTATGGTTCTATGATTTCATTCTAAGTTCTCTCAAGAGAATTAGACATATCATGCACAGAGTACTCTCCTAGGACTTTCTGCCTGCTTATAGCTTCAGTGAGGCTTGTACAGCCTCCTTTTATTTTATGAACAGCCTACACAGCTGGTGTGCTGCACACAGGCACCCATTGCAGTGAGCTTCTATATTTAGCTTTCCACTTGCTGTTTTGACAGTTTTACAACAATATTTTCAAGTCAAACACACTGATATCAAAGTTTGTATTTAGGTATCTAGATACACAGTAACCTTTTCAGTGGGTCTGAAAGTAAAAAATCAATATGAATGTGCTTGGCATTATCCACAGCTTAACTTAGGCACTGGAGATTGACTGCTTTTGCGTTAGGACAAACTTCCTTGCTGTTAAATAAGACCCATTTCAGAAAGAAAACCCTATCTTTTCAGTTATTATGGTTGTTTGCACATCTGCACTTATCTGTCATCAATTAATCATAGTTACATATCTGCATATCTTTAATCCATTAATAATTAATTGAACACAGTGGGAGCTGGGAGAATTTGGCATGTCAGAGAATCAAGCCTTTTATGTATAAATACGTCTTACTACTTGCCAATAGAAATTAACAATTAAAAAAACTTAAATGATTTGCAGAGCCACTCAGGTTCATAAATTGTGAAGTTAAATTATCATCTGTCTGAAAATTTCTGCCTGCAAAAATGTGGATATTTATGTTAGGACTCAAATGTCACTGGAGATCAGAGCAAACCAGTGCATAATGTTTTACCAGAATTTGGTTAGACAAATGATATGGTAGAAAACTGTGCTGCTTTCTGTGATCACTATATATATTCCTAATTTAACTTAAAATCTGTGGACTTTATTTTCCCTCCGAAGTTCTAAGGAAGTAGAAGCTATGAGAGATCATAGGTTTTCATTTATATTTGAAAGAACTACTCTAGATCAAGCCTGTATATTACCTTGGTTAGGGTATCAGATAAATGAATATAAAAAACCCCAAAGCTTCTGTAGCCTATTCTGGCATGCCATACATGGAAATTTTGAATTTACAATAGCAGTCTCACCTGGCTGTAGAATATCAGACTCAGGAAATTCATCAAAGTTGGAAGTATCATCAATACTTTTGATTTCTATAGGGATTGCAGCTGGCCTTTCCCTGCAAGTAGAAATAAACATGAAAAGAGTAAATACTAGGAAAAGATATATGAAATTACACTTCTGTTTAACTTAGCATTTTAAAGTTACATAATCCCTTTAAAGTACAAAGTTTCCACTGAGTCCATCAGCGATGTATCTGACTTGTGTGTTTGCTGACATCACAGGGGAGATTCATTGGTTTCCTATCTAGCATTACCATCATCTTAGCAAACTTATTACATTATTCTCCCATTAACTGAAACAGCATTCCACACTTTTCTGCCATAAAGCTATTGGTCAGTCTTTGTTGTCATCAAGAGCCACTGTGGTTACCTTCATTTCATAAATCCAGCCAAGCAGGATTTTACTTGCATTTGGAACCATAAGACATGTTCCTTCACAATTCCAGTGCTCAACAACCTGAACTTCATCCAAATACCTTTTGACTGTAGCTTCTGACAGTCGCTTGCCAATATTTCTCATCCAAAATGAGCTGGCTCTTACATGGTAGTCCTTTATTAAATCAACAATTAGGCAGCCCTTTAAGAAGTTTTAAGGTGGCTTTCAAAGTTGCTTAAGTGATCTGTCCCACGAAAGCATTCAAACCGGAATATGGCACTGTGGGAAAGTCATTAACTTACAACTGTAAACTGACTATGGTTGTAATTAGTACAATTACAATTAAATCTACTTCCGTGTGAAATGGGGAAACCATTTTGTCCGGTTGCCAAATGCAGTGTGAACAGGTAAGTCACTGCTCTTGCTGCTTATTAATGTCTCCCACGCTGAAAAGGTAAGTTAAACGAGGCTTTCTGCACCAGAGGAAACGAGAGGTACAAGAGCCGGGCAATCACACACCCACAGTATGGATTTCCATGCAGAGAGGGGCAGTATTATTGAAAGAGCAGACTTCCTCAAACCTGAAAAAAGGCTGAGCAGTGGATGTTATTTCAGCTGAAAATGTCTGTGGTCCCACCCACCAGAGTCTGCACGCCTAAGCTCAAGCTGAAACTGGCACAGCTGCTTCGGCCGGGCCCTCTGCCCAGGCTTGGCTCAGCAGAATTTGGCCACACAGGCTGCCATCCAAGGTGAGTCAGTGCCTCTGCCCAGTGCTCTGTAGATATACTGGTTTACTCAGGTGTAGTACCTGCAGCGTGCAGTAAAGACATGTCCTGTGTTTCTCCTCCTACTTGCTGCCTCTCCTCTTCATTCATCTATTTCGCCCTGCATTTATGGAATAGTTTGCTTTTCTCATGCTCCTACTACAGAAAACATCAATTATAGCAACAGCTGCAAAGCCCATGACTACTAGAAGAGGAGTGCTCTTCTGATTTCACAGTACACATCAGGAATAACACAGACATCCTACCACAATTTCTTTCAATTCTGGGCACCCTGGGGAAATCTGAGGCATCTTTAGACAGTTAAACTCTGATCAGATTTATGAATGTCAGCAAGGCGTGAAAACCTTCACTGTCACCCATCTACAGCCAGTATCTGCCTTTCAAAATAAAAGATAAATTGGAAATAATTATCCTTGACATCACAGAGTATGAAATTCTGCTTTTATGGCTTTTATTCTCTGTATAATATATTTACCTGATATGTCCCCAGTCCACTCCTTCAAAAAATGGATGACTTTTTATTTCCTCAACTCCATTACTACCAATTCTATTTTCCGAGTCAGTACAAAACCTGAAAAGTGAAAAAAATAAAAGAGAATGTTACAATAAATGCAGACATAAGCAACAGCAAATTAACTGTCACAGTATCCTGTATCAGGAATTTGAGGAGGTTCTTTCAAATTGTTCCATCACTTGGGGTTATGTACAAGCAGCCTGCTGCACCTAGGAGAGAAGGGGATTAGTAGCAGCGTAATATTGTTTGAGTCCTGAAACAAAAAGCCATAATGACAGTAACGTACATCTTTTCTAAACAGTTGCATCCTCACATTCAAGGTCTGTGAAAAATTGCTGCAAGTTCTAGCCCTGTAAGATGAGTTTGGGATGGAGACTTCAAGTCTCTACATGTCATCAATGATTAAATCCGTGTTTTGAAGTCAAACTAATGGTAAGAGATACACTAAGTGAAATAGAACTACTCTCTTAGTTCACTGTAGTTCCAAAATGTGAAGTAACAGACACATTCAAAACATGCCATGTCCATAGCACACCCTATACGCCCTGTCACCGTCTCTTCCCTCTCCTTAGAGGTCCAGGTGCTGGTGGTGCAAGACCCAAGGCCTATTTCTGCTATGGTCCAGCTGCATAACCTCAGCTCAGACTTTAGAATTAATTGTCAATTTATGGTAAAAGTACATAGAGTCAAGGAAAAAAAAAAAACAAACAAAAAAAGGTGAAATTAGAGACAGTGCTAGGACTGCTAAGATGGGGACTGTTACCTGCTCAAGTAGGCAAGAGGAACACCACTACCAAGGAAAATCATAAAATCTAAATAAAAAAACAATAAGGATGTTGACAACATCAGGAAGCAGGAAAAAGTAGAGGACCCTAATCCTCTGGAATGACACCTGCCAGAACTGATGCTTACCTGGCTGAAGAAGACTGACTGAGGAGACAGTGAGCATACCAATGCTTAACCTTCATTAAATTCTAGCTTCCTTTTCCATGTGTAAGCAAAGATTTAACAGCTTTGTATTTTTACACTGTCCTTGCAGCATTTTTGAGGATGGCAAAAGGTGTCAACAGCGACACAAAGCAGGAGGTTTACAGTAACAGTAAAAAATGCCCACATCAAACAAAAAGCTTGGTCACCTGACAGCCTCCTAGAACTGGGGAGCACTTGATGCACGGGGATGTTGCGGGCCTCCTGTTGGCTCTAAAAGTCAGCTGGCCTTTGTTAAATGAAATCCTATTTGCCTAGATGTGCAAAGCCTCTGGTTGTTCATTTAGTTATCCTGAACTCAATTTCTCCAAACCGTCACATCATCCAGATTCAGAAGGTATTCTGCATGTCAACACATTGCAATAGGAAAAAAGGTCACCTTCTGGCCAGTTAGTGAAATTTTCAGCAGGTAATTTAGTAATAAGTTTTAATAACTTTAGTAAGTTAAGTTGTAAACTGCCTCCAATTATAAACTACAATGTTCTTTTACTTGTAGCTGAGTGTCACTTAGCAAAAACAACCCAATCCTGCTTGTGTTTTAACTACAGCCTAGCCAGCTGGTTGATGCCAAGCACTGATTAATAGACCTCAAACCTTGTAAAAACAGTTAGGAACCAGGACTCAAGATCTGCCAGGCTTTGTCTGAACTTGAACTTATTTTAGTGTGGTTTTGTCTGTCTCCATAAAAATAAATTTTAGCTTTGTCTGCAGCTTCTTTTAAATTGAAATACGTTGTCTAACTTATCTAAGCTGTAATGAATAAAGCACCAACAGCTGAGGGTTTGTTGCCTAATCTGCTATTTTAACCTCATTTTAGTAAATTGTCTATAACTAGAGACATTTTACTCTAATTCAAACCTTTCCACATAGGTAGAAAAAAAAAATTCAAGTAGTCATTGTGTGAGTAAATTCATGAGCAAGACATGTTAACAAATAAACTGGCAGAAATGTCTAAAAATGCCTCAAACACAGCACAGACTGAGAAGGAAAAAATTTTCAGCAGCAACACTGTACACTTTCCAGCAGAGAAATTAGGCTGCTGGTACCACACAGGAAAAGTTAAGTAGAACATTAGAGGAATAGGTACTGAAAATATAATAAAACTGTTATGCACAAACTTATTAATGAGGCTCAGCAATAATAAAATAATTTTAACTGTTAGTATCACTGTAATTTTATCAAGAGTAACTTTTTGTTGTATTTGTTATGTTTGTTGTATGCTACTAAAGCACTGCGTGGACTAATTGTTAACGAAGTCTAGTTCTTGGCTCTGCCTAGGAAGCATGTTCCCCTTTTTGCCTGTAATGAAACTGTGTAAGCCTGTAATACTAACTTTGATGGAAATAAATACATAAATAACAATATATCAAAGGCAAAATCCACTCCCTCAGGCCTCCCTGGACAAAAGAGCTTTTCTGTTTAACCTTGACATCAAAACCCCTCATAAGAACTTCAAGCAAACTCAGTGGACTAAAAAGCATCATTTGAGAAAAAGTGAGTAAATCCAAAACATTCAGAGATTTCCATTCTGTGCTTTAAATGCTTGTGAGTGGTTATTTTCTAGTACAAGAAGAGAAAAATTGTGTGTTAATCACCTTTTTCTTTCTTGTTTTTCAGCCTGTTTCTCCTGATACAGTGATAGTTATCAAGATAATTACGGCTTATTCCTTCAAGTTAAACAAGTGGCAAAGGGAAAAAGACTGAAAAATCCATCAAGGATGCAGACACAGAAGAAACCAATTTTCCCTCCAATTTAAAGCTTCCTTCATGCAGAACAGGAAGTTCACCTACTAGATGATGACCACGTCTGCATGAGAGGCTGGAAGCGGCCTTATGTTACTGACCTTAGAATTAAATCCTTCGCTTTCTCTGAAATGGGCACCTCTGGAGGAAACACCAGCGTTTCTTTCCAGTTCATAACTTTCCTGTAAGTCTCTTGGGGTGTTTCTGAGCAGAAAGGTGGATACCCTGCACAAACAGACAGAGAGATTAACAACCTTTTCCCAGAAGAGGAAAGCGGCTTGGGTCTCTGCTCTTGTCGCTATGGCTCCCGAATCTAACAAGCAGAACTAGCCACAAGTTTTCTTTTGTAATGCAACATTAAAGTTTAATTTGATACTTCCAAATAATAAGACTGACCCTCACAACAATTCAATAGTTGTTTCAGTGAATAACTGTTCACTGACTGAGGCATCATGTCTTGCTGTCTTCCTAGAAAGGCAGGAAGACTTCACAGGTATTGGGAAACTGAATTTAGGGCTTACTTTAGGTAGAACTGAATGAAATTCTGGTACCTCCGCACTATATAGGGGATCAGACTTGGTGAACTAATAGACAATTGAGACCTTTGAATCCTTTAGTTGTGGTCTTTAACATACCTATTAGCATTTCATACATAATCACTCCCAAAGACCACCAGTCACACAGCTTGTTGTACCCAGTCTGCATAAATACTTCTGGTGCAATATAGTCTGGGGTTCCAACAGTAGAATATGCCTGGAAAAAAGAAAAAACTCTTTAAAAGATAAATACTACATTTTTATACTTTGCAAAACCTTTTCCTAGGGATTCACGTACAGGATCTTGCTATTTGGACGGACAAGAATGCTTAATTTGAGACTTTACAGTATCTAAAATCCCAAGAACAATATGCTTTTACATGAGTAAGCACAAAGAACCTTTTATTCTCTCTGACAGACTGTCTCATGGTTCATCTAGGTTCACCACACAATTCTGCCACGTCATTCTTTAATGACCTGGAGATGCAGAATTTTCAGGGATATAACTCCAAGTGGGAGCAAGGGCATTGAAATACAGCCTCTATGAACCAGCACGATTGCTGGAAATTAAATTAACCAAAAGCTTTTAGGGAATACTGCAGCGTATCACTTTTTAAACAGCGTGCAAAATAAAAAGTTACAAAATTTGAAAACTAAGGATTTTGTGATTGCTATTTGGTGAAAATCACAAGCAGGTCTCAAATTCTGAAATCCCATGGCAGACAGATACTTTCCTTTGATTCGCTTAATGCCAGAACTCCCTTTATTACTTAACCACTCGTCATTATGAAACCAGGCTGACCACACTCCAGTGCCAATACCCTCTCCTGCCTTTCCATCATATTCTCGTTCAGCAGCAGTATAAACAAGTTTTCCCCTCAATTCTCTGAATAAGAACCATGCAGCTACACATCATCTTGTGACACCAAATCGCAGGACTTAAAACCAGGAATTCACACACAGTGGTGATACCAGGTCAGTCCAGCAGATAAACTCTCAAGACGTAGCTTTGCTAAAAGGTTGATGACACCTGAGGTCAGTTAGTCCAGATGCTCATGAGGAAAATAGAGAAATACAGAAAAGCAGGATCTTGCATGTCACAGCTCTAAAAACAGACAGACAAGACTCTCCTGATCTCTGAGCTGTTCCACAACTGGAATCACTATATCACCTTCTTTTAAGCTATTTGTGATTTTGTGACCTTCAAGAGAGCGATATCTGTAAGGGGGGAAGGCCTATCAGTTTTTGAAAACCAGTAGTATTAATGCTAGTTTTTATTTAACATTTTCTGTAAATAGTTTAAAAGAAAAAAGAAACTATGTATGATTTTATTAACTCACCAGCTGTCGCCTGTTCTTCTTCCACGTTTCTGCTTTTCTCTTTGAGTTCATATTCTGAAATGCTAAGTTATAAAATAGTTATTAGATGATAAATGCAATTGTGAGAACTAAAATAAAATACTGATAACATTCTGTTTTCAAATAAGAATTATTCTGTATCTTCAGAATGCTTTATTCTAGAAGCAGATTATAACTGAGATGGGAAAATGAATAACTATTGTTCAATTTACAGTGGAAACTCATGTGTAGGACACACGATCAGCAACTTCCTAAGAGTTTGTTACAGAGTGCTCCGAGATCAGCAGCACTTCTTATTGCAGCTGGTGACATATTTAGATATGAGTGATGAATAAGCAACAAGTGAAGAATCCAAGAACAACTACAGAGGAATTATACATTTGTAGAATAAAACATAATGTGGATGTGTCATCCAAGCACATTGATGAACAACTTTACTCTTATGCCTTACGAGACCGACATTGACTTCAGTAAGTCAGCACAGAAAACTTATGTCCCTTCTGAAAGCGTTTCTGTAACTTCACTAACATTGTTATGAAAAAAATACATTGAAATATAGATATATTAAGTGTATTTGTATCTGTATATGAATGTGCAAAACCACATTAACACCACAGAAAAAATAATTTCTTTCCTATGAAATGCTTTCACGTCCTGGGGAACATGCATTTCCAGTTTTCCAACTAAATGCAATCAGCCTGACCAACCTTGCTGAACCCAGAAGTGGCATAGCTGCAGCAAAAAACTGTTTAAAAAAGTTCAACTAGGACACATTACACTTACAGAAGTCACTTGGTGGGTTGTGTGTAAGGTTCCTGTAGAACTCAGTTCTGTGAGCTTTCTTTAAACCCGTGCATAGCCCAAAATCAGACAGTTTTACATGACCCTAAAAAAACCCAGAGAAGATAAAAACATAATTTAGAAAGATAATGCTTGAAAAAGGAAGTTTTAGTAACTGCACTTACCTTCTCAGGCCATCGTGGACTGGCACAGAATTACTTTATCAAGGACAAGTAGGCAAATAATAACTGAATCTTGATATACATCAAAAGTGTGTTTTCTCTCAAAACGATTATTGCCCCCTGAGAACAGTTACGTCTACAATTCTTCAACAGCTGAGGGTAGACAGACTGCCTGTTTTTTTGTTTTGAACTGTATACCACTGAGGCTGAGAAAGCCTCCAAGGCAAAATTCCTTTGTTTTGATGGTAACCTTTTTTTAATCAGATGGTCTACAGATTTGTATATGATGCCATTCTGTGGCTCACTACAGTCAGTGCAGCAGAGTGTTTCCACTGGTGGGTAAATAAAACAAATCAGGTAAGTGCAGTAATTGAATCGATTATTTAGCATTCCCCATATGCACCATGCTTTCATTTGTCTTGAAATAACTAAGTGTATCAGCTTTTAACATGTATAAATATGAGCAGCTGGACAATCTAAGTGGGTCAGCTTTCCTTAAAAGAGTCAGAAGGCTTTCTAACAAAAAAACAAGGGCAGTTTTTTTTGTTTAAGTATATTAGTGTCCTACAAGGAAAAGGTAATGACCACTTTCTGCCTTTATTCCAGCTAGTGCAAAATCACTGCTGTGGCATTACTGGTTCCCACCAACTAGCACCACTATAAAAGGCATTAACTGCAGCCCAAAACGTTTACATGCATGTTACGTGCCTTAGCATCCAACAGAAGGTTATCCGGCTTAATATCTCTGTGGATGAATCCCAACTGGTGAATAGCATCTATGGCCAGCACAGTTTCAGAAATGTAAAACTGTGTCTCCTCTTCTGATAAGGTGTCTTTCTTCATTAGTAAGGTCATCATGTCACCTAATCAAAAAGCAGAAAATACAGATTAGAAACCGGAACACTTTAATCGCAAGACTAATTCTACATGAAACCCCAGGAGAATCCAGATTTAGCCTTGTAACTGGCTTTATAGCTACTAATTATAAAACTGCAGGGACCTACAAACCCAACATACTTTAGTAAACTGGATATAAAACTGTTGAAAATCCTAAATAGGGATTTGAATTGGATAGCCTAGGAAGTTACAGTGAATTTTAATGCATAATACATGTACTGCACCCACATAATAGAATGAGCAGTAAAAAGCAGAACATCAGACCAGAGTAATTACTTAACCCAAGTCTATTTTAACACTCTTCCATAACCCTTCTCCTTCCCCTTAAAACTAGGGGTTGTTATATTACTGGGACTACATTTAGAACATTAAAATTTTTTATTATAACAAACTAAACGGCACACTGGTTTCTAACATTTTATGAAACTGACAACAAAATTTAAGGAAGAAGCTCTTGTCATCTAACACCACAACACAGCTTACCTCCAGGTAAAAACTCCATGATCAGGTAAAGATTTCTTTTATCCTGGAAACTGTAAAACATTTTTACTACCCAGGCGCCATCTGCTTCAACCAAAATATCTCTTTCTGCTCGGATATGGGCCACCTAAAATTACAAAGCCCCCACGCTATTATTAATGCACAATTTAAATATTTCAACAAGGAATGCCATATTATATTCCTAGTCCTTCAATATATTTTTGTGATCTTTAATGAAAAAGCTACTTTTCATACTTTTTTCATACTCTTATTTTTCATAGTTTTTTACTAGATCCTACAAAGTCCTCATAAAAACTCACCAGAAACCCACAGTAGTCAACTCAATGTTGAAAGTAACTGTTCACACAGTTTTGGAGGAGCAGTTTATAGAAACACAATGCATAGCTTGTTATGCTGTCTCTGTTGGAAAGCACTGAAAAAGCTGATGGGGGGTAAGTGCAATTCCCTTTTTTAATACACTCTATATGGGAACATTTAAAAATGTTAGAGCTGACCACCACAGAGGTTAGTACAGCACTGCAAACTCAGACAAAAATGTAATGGTGCAAATCTGACAAAATTATTGGAAAAGTCCAGAGCTGGTCTTAGAGAATGCAAGAACCAAGAGGTAAAATGGTAGATGCATTACAATGAATGTCAGAAGTTACCAGATTTCTTATATACGTATACAAGAAAAAAAAAAATTAATACCTACTTCTAGATGTGCCACAGTTTGAGCTTGGCCAGATAAGCCTGAGGAATTTTCTCGAACAAGAGTGTCTGAGTGTCTAAACTAATTGCTTCCTGCAAATCTTATTCTTTCAACACTGTGAGAGAGAGAAATGCCCAATTTACATTACAGTGAACTACTATCTAGCTCCCAAACCTGCTTGCTGGTGGTGTGAACCCCTTCGAGATGGTACACAGAGACTGCTCTTACGTGTGTGCATGGCAAACCTTATTTGAACTGCAGAGCAAATGCCCCTGTCAAGCGAGAACAGGGCTGGGATGAGTTTCAGACCTTGCAGATGATGGCAGGTAGTAGTGAGCTCAGTGGCCAGAATTAAAGCAGTGCAAAAATAGTAAGGATCTCAGGTTCTTTAAGGTGAGGGAGAAAGGGAAAAGACTGAGCCGCTCCTCCAAGTGATGTGCATGAAGCTGGCCCAGAGCTGATATGACCACCACTGCTGCTGATGTTGGTCTTGGGCACGTGAGTTTGGGAACATCTGACCTTGTTCAGATTTTCCAGTCCCAGCTGAGGCTTTGAAAAAAAAATACAGAGAGCTTCTACCTCATTAATTCACTGGAAACTAAAAGTAATGGAGATTGGAGGAGAGGTGTGCATTTCAGTAGAATGTACACTCATTCTGAAGGAAAATGAAAGATGTATGCAAAGAAAAATATTTCCTGACAGCTGCAGAATTTTCATTCATACACTAGAAAGCAGCTTCTGGAGAAAAAAAATATGTACTGCTATTCCAGCTTCAAAAGCTCTTTCCAACACGCAGCAGTCCTCTGCATCTTTTCTTTAATTCTAGTGGTCAGGAGCATCTTCATGTTCGTGTTCCTCTCACAGGGTTTCAAAAGGCAATGGGTTCTCTCTTTGTAGCAGGTACTCCAACTTCAATTTATCTAGCTCTACTTGTTCTCATTAGAAAAAATTTCCACCCTCCACTCCTCAACATAACTATAAAATAACATGAAACCCCTGCTTAACGCATAGCCCTCAGACTTGAAAAATATCTTCATTTTCTTGTATTTGTGTCCTGCATTGTTTTCCATTGAACAAACCAGGCAATGAGAATTACAGCAGATAAACACTCTCCAGTGAAGATTAGTGTCCCAAACTAAACGGACAGTAGGAGCTCAGCCTCCTTGCCACATCAGATTATAAAATGGGAGCAGGGCTTCAACCAGAGGGCCACACGTCCTGGCTGCTGCACAGAACACACTGCTCCTCCAGCTCCCTGTACTCAGGCTTGAGGAGACCAGAAGCCTGTGCCAGGAAAAAGACATTCAAGTAAGACTGCAGGGAAATGGGATACAAGAGCAATTAATAAGTAAGGTTTGGACTGTTAAGGAAAGTCTGCTCATCTGCCCTCTCTCTCGGAACACCCACACTTGATTTCTTTATGTTGTAGACTCACTGTGCCCTACCAGGAACTTACAGTGATTTGTTAACTAAATGTAAAAGCAAAACCAAAAACAAACTTAACAAAAACAAAGCAAAACCAATTGAAACCCTACCACAAAACTAAAACAAAGGAGAACAAGGCCAATGAACAATGTGACATCTACTGGTATCTAACCATCAAAATAAACCACCAAATACTGTTTTTACTTTGGCACAGCATTACTTCTGAAGACGCACTTTCCTTTTACAGATCAAATGCTATAAAGGAAGCGAGAAAAAATAAAAATCTTTCTCACTATTCCAAATTGGTTCTAAATAAAACATTTTTTAAAACGTTACATGACCTTATTTCCTAACTTTGCTTATTCTTTTGCACTGTGGTAGCATCTCCATAGATGCCTTGGACTGCTACACCACTACTGGGGCTTATGAAGTGGTAAATATGACTAAGTAGTACCTGCCACAAAGGATGGCAAATTTCTAGACAGCATAAGTTTGAAATCTTGGAGGTTTATATAAGACCAACCTGCTCTTTCTCCAGCATGTCTGCTTTTCTTAGTATTTTCATTGCATAAATATGACCAGTATCCTTCTTCTGAACGAGGCGTACCTGTAATGAGAAATATAACCCAGTCATTCTTCTCTACCTCAGAAACTAGATCCCAGTGTACAATCTACTGGAAGGTTCAAACTTGCAGGCCATGAAGATATTCTCTTAAAGATTTAAAAACACATAGAAAAAAGAAATATTTCTACACCATGTGGAACATTGACACTAGTGATGAACAGATGGTTTGAAGTAGTTATTGTTTTAGAAGTTAGCAGGGATGCTAAATTCCAGGTAGCTGTGAGATCGTATGCTAAAATTCAGGAACAGATATTAGGTTGGTCCAAAAGTATTTGCAGTTTCTGTCATTGCAACCTGGGATACTTATGTTGGATTAAACTCCTATTTGCCTGTGTTCATGCCCTATACCATATTAAAGTGCAACAAGTCTACTTATTGATGATAATGGCTCTGTTTTCACTGTTTCAACTGTTTGCACTGTTTACACTTTTTTAATATCACGCTGTCAAATTCAAGATAGAAAAAACCCCAAATACGAGTAATTTTGTTGAGTTCGAAAGGTGACGCTAAGCAGCAGAAACAACAGCAATATTGTCCAAGCATTTAGCCTTGTGACTGTCAACAAACATACAGCTCAACATTGGCTCCAAAGATTTCCTAATGGAAACGTGAGCCATGGAGACATGGAGGATCACAGATGTCCCCTTGTGATAGATGTCAATGATTCAATGACCATTATTAAAGCAGACCCACATAAAAGAACAAGAGATTGCAGAAGAACTAAACTATGACCATTCTACAGTTGTCCAACATTTGCACCAAACTGGAAAATCAAGAACAGCTTGACAAATGGGGGCTGCAGGAACCAAACAAACACCCCCCCCCCCCCAAAAAAAAAGTGAAAGTTTACTCTGTGCTGCTTTTCTGCAACAAAAAGTTGATTTCTTGATCACACTGTGACATATCATGAAAAATGGACTCTATATGACAATCTGACAGCATTCTGCACAGTGGCTGAGGTGAATCACCAAAACATTTCCCCAAACCAAAGATGCATCAGAAGATTATGGTCATTATTTGGTGGTCAGCAAGAGGAATCATCTGCTACAGCTTCTTTAATCTTGGAGAAACCGTCACAGAGAAGTATTGCCAATTGACAAAATGCACCAAGAACTGCAATGTTTACATCCAACACTGGCTGATCAAAAATGACCAGCTCTTCTCCATGACAATGCCTGACTGCATATCTGGCAAATGACCCTGCAGAAGCTGCACAAACTGGGCTATGAAATTCCACCCAGCTTCCTCAACAGACCTCTCTCACACCAATTCCACATTTTCAAGCATCTCAACAACTTGTGCAAGAGGTTTTCCATAGTTGAGCAGCAGCTCAAAAGGACTTTGGAGAATTCATCAGTTCCAAGGCTCCAGAACTCTGTGCTATCAGCCTAGACTTGTTTTGGTGGCAAAAATGAACAGACTATAACAGTTCTTAATTCAGTTAATAAATTTTATTCTATGCGGAGATGCACTGCTTTTAAGTTGATGGTTAAAAACGTCAATTATTTTTGCATCAACCTAATAGAATTATGATGTGGCACAGGGCAGGGAGAATGTTTATGGGGAGGATCTGTGCAACTGCAACGCCATCATTTCAGGGGGCCATAATGGCAATGTCAGCTTGGGCTAACAAGGGTCTTTCCAGGGGCCTTGAGAAATTGATTCATGTCATTCATTACTGGACTTATGACGCTTGTACAGTTACTCAAATAGCTATTCTTCTGCAATAAAACTCCCCAGCTGGAACTTTTTATTCTGTAATTAAAATGCTTCATTTTAATGTTCAATCCAATTTTAATACACTGCTCAAGCAAGAATGCAACAAACCTCTCCAAATGCTCCTCTTCCTATAACTTTCAAAGATTCAAAGTCATCCAAGCCAAGCCTAGTCCTCTTCAGTCGCAGAAACTCTGTTTCTTTGCGAGCGTGTTGTGACCGGCGCAGTTTTTTCTGGAGAGACACAGAAATTTATAAGTCATTTGGCAGTAGCGAGTTAAGATATACGATCTCCCCTCCTGTGAAGTATTCTCACTCCCATTAGGATTGCAGAGAAAATGTAAGAGGAGAAGTCTTCTGGAATTTATTCATGTGGGGCTTTTTGTGGGGCTTGTTTTCTTGATTACTTAGATATAAAGAAACAGTCATAAAAAATAATGAAGAAAAAAAATTATACTGGTTCAATCGAAGTACATCAGTCCAAAGGCCAAAGTCACTACCTCAGGCAAAGAGTCTGTCTTGTTTTGGGGCAGTGTGAAAGATGAATAAAAGCTGAAACATGCACCCTGCCAAAAAGAGCGATGACAGGTGACAAGGAAACTAACAAGCAGCAGAGATCCAGCTTATGCAATCTACAGCAAAATCTATTCATTTATGGTGGGCAAACATCCACATCTGAAAGAAAAAGCTGTCCAAATCCTCTCATATATTTTGTTACACAAAAATGTCAATGGGGTTGATCCAGAGAGAAAACAAGCATCAATCTTTGCTCCCAAAAATACCAAGAAGATCTCTGAGAGTGCTAACGAGATACATTCATCAGGCCCTCGCCAGTTTTTGTACTAGCATGACAATGTTGTTTAAAACCACAAGATGGCATTACACACCCACACTTGCTTTTCCCTCTTCCCAGAAGTTACTACTATGAAATGACTGATGCGCTGTTCTTGTTTCCCTGCCGATCCTGAAAGAAGTACAGGCAGCCACGGTGCGATGGACCATGAAAAAAAAATTAGTCAATAAGTTCTGAGAGACAGTAACCAGATATTCCTCTTTATCCATATCCAAATGGAGCCAGGGTGTGCCCAGTTTATAGAACAAGAAAAAATGTTTCAGCATTTTGCTTCTTCAAGCACATTTCACCTTGTTTTCTTGCCAAATACAACAGCAAACAACTTTGATCTTTGAAAAGCATGCTATGTGCTTGCTGCAGCCATATGTTTCACGAGGACTAAACATGGCAGGAAAAGCCTCAGCTGTTGCAAGTATCATTCAAGCATATTCAGTTTCCCTAATAAACAAGTTATTTACATGGGTAACATCCATTTGAAAAATAAAACTTACTGTAATGCTACCTAATTTATGTGTAAGCATCTCCAGTGCCAATCTGTAGTGCAAAAATACCAAAACCAACCAAACAAAAAACAGCAGTCTCTTCAAAGGTCACTTAAGTAAGAGGCTCTGGAGCGTGTCCAGAGAAGAGCAACGAAACTGGTGAAGGGGCTGGAGAACAGGCCTTATGAGGAGCGGCTGAGAGAGCTGGGGTTGTTTAGCCTGGAGAAGAGGAGGCTGAGGGGAGACCTCATTGCTCTCTACAAATACCTGAAGGGAGGTTGTGGAGAGGAGGGAGCTGGCCTCTTCTCCCAGGTGTCAGGGGACAGGACAAGGGGGAATGGNCTTACCTCCTCATCTGCGAGGCCTTCCTCTTCCATAGCCACTTCTAGCTTCTTCTGCCTGAGAAGAGAAGAAAAAGGAGATTGCTTTATTAGTTACTAAAACTAAATGTAACACTACAGAAAGGCAATGCCTTTACTTCACTTACTATTCAAGATACCAAAGAATTGGCCTCAAACGGAAATTTGAAATCTTACTGCCCACTCCATCCATTTACCCATTTATGACCAAAGCCGTTGAAAATGCATAAGCTAATTTCAGCACACACTTAAGTATTAATTGTGCTTAATTTGAAGAATTAGGTATTATAGGTCCAAATACATCATCACTCTAACAACTTTTATTTCTTTATATAATCTTGCTGAAGTAAGGCTGTTTTTATCAATTAGGATTATAAATCAGAATAAACATGCTTTTTCACCATTTCTATCTCAGCTTTACCCCCAGCACCTCAGCCAGTTCCAGCTTTCACCTCCCTTCCCAGTTTCACTGGCCTCTTCCTGGTCACACACCTGGTCCTGCTCCCCTTACTCTTGTGCCAACTAACTCTAACCCCCTACACTCACCACCATCTCTCCTCCCAGTGTCCTGCATGGGCCAGTGCTCACCTGACCCGGGGCTCCTCCAGCTGGTGCCATGCCAGGCTAGGAGTATCTGAGCAGAAAGTGAAGCATTGAGTGCCCCCCAGAAGTCAGGAAGTCAGTATGTGGCGATGCCTACTGAACCCCCCTTGCATCCACAAGATGCTTCTTTAAGACCATCAGGATGCAGCATCCAGCAAGCTGATTTTTCACCAGCGACAGAAAAGAGTTTGAAGGCTGGGTGCCAAGCTGGTTGTGTCTTTCTGCACTTTGGGAAGTACAGGAGGATCTCCTAAATTAAAGGTCCTCAGCAGACAGTCTATTCTCCTAACTAGAAGCAATTCAATTACCTGGGGTAATGACTAAATATGATGAAGAGAGAAACCTCGCTGCTCAGCTGAAAACCCCTCAATTAAAAGCACGTTACCAGGGGAATGATAATTTCACATGCTAATGACAATTTGAAACACATTCATTTTAATCAAATGCTTGGAACTTTGACACTTAATTCAAGTAGCACTTCACATCAGAGGTAGAACTGGGTACCAATGAGAGAACTTAAAGAGGCGATGACCAATGTACACTCCCACGCAAGGAGTGCCAGTCAACACCACCCAAGAAGAACTTAGAGGTGCATATAATATTATCCCCCAAATTCTTCCTGCCTATCCAAGAGCTTCTCAAACCTTTCATTACCAACCCTATTGCTCTTTATTGCCCCTTATTTCCACCCCAGGCCACCTCCAGTCCTCTGTCTCCTTCCTTTACCCCGCCACTCAGACACCTCTCCTATCAATCCTGTTCCCTACCTCCTATACACTCCATTCTGCAGGACTTACGAGTGTTGGCATGAGCTCCACACCTCAGAGCATGAACAGACACCAAAAGCCACTGCTTCACACAAAATCCATCAGCAGCTCTGCAGCATCTACCTCTGTAGAGTTTATTCCCTGTGGTGCACATGGAAGAACTGGAGGTTGCCAATGCCACGTGCAGAAGTAGAAACCTTACATGTGCTGCAAAATAAGACCCTGCACAGGGCAGTTTATGCAAAGTAGTAATAACCTAATGAGGAGGTAAATTGTATGAGAACATCAAAAGAGATCCTCAAATACTCAGTGATTGCTTGGAGCAGTAGCAGCGGATGTTCACAAATCTACCAGCACAGCCAGCAGCCTGTGCCCTTTGCGGATTAGCTCCTTGCTACCAAGTACGGAAAAGCTTCCAAGAACTGCTCCATGCACAGCAATCAAAATGCCCTTGAACAAAAGCCAAAATCCCAAGCCGAAGAGGTGTGAGAGGAAGCAGAGCCAGTACCTGGTTTCTCTCTCTTCGTGCTGTATAATTAGGTTGCTGTAGAAGTTCTCCAGTGTAAGTTTGGCCACCGTCACTCTCTCCCGGGTGTGGTTACTCATGGGAAAGGATGTTGTAGTCCCTGCAGTCATCGCCATGGTAACATGTACTGAAACAGAGTATGTCAAACCATTACTCACTTGAAAAAAAGAATTATGAAAATTATATACGTGAATACAAATACTTTCTTTCCTTTTTCCCATTCTCAATCTCCAATTTCTTAGATGCTATAGAATTTGCAGGAAAGGCACTGTTCTTCAGATTTAAAAAACTCAATTGAAAAACTGCATTATAAAATTATCCCAAGATACCAGGAAGACACGCTACCCACTCTCTAAAAAAATAACAACATGTTGGCAAAACACAGGGTGAATCATAGCAAAGAATTATGCAGGCTATGGGCAGCTCACCCAGCAGCGCTTGTCCACAAGTGAGGAAAATCTATCACCAGTAAACTTGAGCCCAGCCTGGGGGAGGGAAGAAGCGGTGGAGCATGGAAAGGAAAAGGGGGAAGCGAGAGGAGGATCACGCAGCTCCCACAGCTGGACATGTCAAAGCTTTATGACAATTTCAGACTCCAGAAATGCAGGACGCTATCAAAGGACAGAATAAAATGAAAAAGTAAATAGACAACAACTCTAACACCAGCCAGAGGAGAAGTTATTTCAAGGACAGAAAATAGCCATCAAGTATCTTTGAATTTTAAAGCCACTCAACAAAACTGCATGGACACAGTTGGGAGGATTTATAGAAATCCTTTAATGCAAATTAAATAATGGAATTGCTGTATTTTAAACAGAAAACTTCTGTTGCAGGTTTTTTTTATTTGGTTGTTTTTTTTAAAGCAACAGCCAACAACCAAGAATAGAAAACCCGTCCTCAACAAGAGGCCATTAGGCAAGCTGTCTTTCTGTTTGCTTCCTTCCCAATCACCTCTGTGCTATGCTGCCAATGAAAGGAGCATTTTCTGGTGCAGCTGTTCACTACAGAGCTCCCTGTGTTTGGATTCTCAAATTCAGAGGGTGGGGAGGGAGGAGGAATCTTCTTAGGCAGCTGTAAAGACAGTGCCCATAAAGATAAAGAACGTACAGGTCAGGGCACATGGTTACTGAGCACTCAAAAACTGGGAAGAAAGAGGAAAAAAGAAAAGCTGCCCTCTTAGCTTTCATCTTGAACCCAAAGAACTTGGATTTGTTAGAATAATGCTTTTAATGCTGAGAAAAGACACCTTGGGACAGTCCTGACTCCCTTGCAGCTGGTTTAGTGATGTCAGGGAAGATTAAATAAGCACAGTTTGCCCTAGGACCCATGCCCTACCTGAAAGTGGGCTGAGACACTTTAGGAGAGCCTCATGGAGGGCAGCCACAAATAGAACCATCTCAGCCCCATGCTTATTTGTTCAGGTTGTTTCGGGTTTGGGTTTGGAAAATTACAGAGAAGTACATACACTTCCTTTTGATTATTTACGTAACCCTTCTATTTCACCAGGGGATTTTGAGGAAGACGAATCCCAAATTAGGTTTATGATCTCCAAGCAGGTCCTAATACCTTTTACGGTGAACTGAATGAAACCATTCTATCAAAAGTTTCATGCAGTAGAAAAATTGTGTGCCCACATCATACAGGAATTTTGTTTTGCATTTGCCTGCTACCCTCTGTAAAGACAGCATTTCATCTTGTGGATTTTTAATTGGATTTGGTGTGACAATAAGATATTTGCCAGAAACGCAGCTGCTGTGTCACAAATAAAGGCATTTTATAGCATTATGTAGATATTATTTTAGCTGAGTATTTTGGAGTGTGCAAGATGCCAGAGTTCTGAGACTAAATATGTGTATCTCTATACATATACAAGGTTTTAATAGCACTAGAGCTGCTTTAGGATGATGTCAATATGTCTATTTTTTAATCAATCTTTTATACCCTTCAGTTTTCTACTAAAGAAAGATGCGAACTGTCAACTGTTAATAATCTTTACTACAAATTAAGGGGTTTATTCTTCACGCAAAAATGTACCCTACGCTGGACACTACTTGAAAAGTTGGGGAACTTGGCTCTGCTTTCTGTATTAAGTCTGTTATGCAATATTACACGCTTTTCCCCTTGATAAGTGGGAAAAGATAAACCAGCATCTGAAAACAAAACTTACAGCACATTAACACACACAATTAAAACAGACCAACTGCTGACCATATGCTGGCACCTGTGACTAAGTTATTTCAAGAAACAACTTATAAGAGTAAAAATCTGCCTTCTGATCATTTTGGAGTGTCAGTATACTGTAGCATTAACCCAGGCCTGAAATGGATTAACCTTTACTTAAGCGCACTATTACCAGCAAGAAACAGGATATTTACCCTTCGCACATCTTGTATTCCTGGTAGGATAAAACAGCAATGCAATTTTGTTTCCTATGAATTTGTCCTCCCTGTGCTCCTATGTCACAGATGCAGACATTACCATATAGCAAATCCAAGTCACTTGATTTTATTAAGCCTTTAAAAAGGAGATAACAACTCTGGCGCTAGCACACCACACTATAAATAGCAGGGCTGACCCTCACTGTGGTTCCACTGTAGGAAAATATAGATGACAACCCAACCTGTGAGCTAAGGAGCACAGCGAAAGCTATTTAACAGAGAAGGAAGTTGTATTGACTTTACTGTCACACCATGGCGTGAACCCACCAAAGCAGGAGGGACACATCCCCACCAAGTGTTTGCTTCCAGCATCCCGTATAACCTACACACAGCCACCAACTCTGACTCCAGACCACAGCACAGCATTTCCCTGAGACAGAATTCACTTTACATTTGCTCTGTTTGCAGCTGGTGGCCCTAGTTAGCTCTGTCACTGTGGAAAGAAATAAACAAACAACTGCATAAAAACAAGAAGTGTACTGAACTCTCCAGGTTCCCTGAAGCATGTGGAAAAGAGCACAGATGTGGCAGGAGGCACAAGGTATCCTGCAAAATCCTAAGTTAACTCACAGCCCACAAAATCTCTTCATCCTTTTTCCTCCTGCCTCTTTGCTTCCACTGACAAATTCTCAAACAATGCACAAATTCACAGCCCAGACAAAATATTCAATTGGGAGTAACCAAGTAAAATCCTTAAGTATGACCTTCATAGACAAATGATGCCAGAGGGGATGGGGGCAGAAAGGAAGAAACTTCAAAACGGGGCCTTTTATTTGACAGCATGCTACTGCTACTGACCCCACCACGTTAGCAGGGATGTTTTGAAAAGGTGCCACCCACAGTTCTTGGGAATGTCCTCAAAAACCTACTCATTCACCCAAATTCATGTCCTTTACATAATGGAACCATTCTACTTCTGCTGCATCACTGGCTCCCTGGACCAAAAAGGTCATATTAACCAGCCAGCTGCGTATGGCCAAAACTCCTCTGGCCAACAAGGACCAAACACATTTATTTCCAAAAGGCCTGTTACTTCAGAAAAAGTGATACACCACTGGCTGTGAGCAAGAGAGACATCAAGCAGCCCTAATCGACAGGAGACACAGAGCAGCATGCAGCCCACAGGATAACATCTCAGACCTGCCAGAAGCAGAGATGCCATATGTGCTGCTTGGCCCAGAAATCCAGCCTGTGAATCCTGGATGGATGGATGGCTGAACTCAGAGTATGAGCCTTTCTCCTGATGTCTGCTCTGCTTAGCAGCAAGCACCAATGGCATGGGCACAGGAGGGAAAGGAACAAGGAGCTACAGATGGGGAGTGACTGAGGGACATATTGCCCCAAGAGGCAGGTGGGACAGCAGCACAGCAAGGAGATGAAGCGTGCTCCTTAAAAGCAACAGAGAGAAGCAGAAAGTGGACAGCAGGCACAATGCAGTGGCCCCCTTTGAGCAAGTCTGTCCTGACCAACCATCTCCTTTTGAAAGAAAAAGTGCTGCCTGATCCAAGTATGTTTGATCTTTTTGTTCCCAAGTCTTTCCTGAATGAGGAGGGAAAAGCCAAGCAGTGTTTACTGTAACTTCAGTCTGTGCTCGCATCTATCACAACAATTCTAAGTTAAAGCTTTGATCAATTTTCCTGAAAGTGTTTCTTCTATTGAGAATCCCACACCTAGTTTTTGCCACACAACTGGTAACTCAACGTGCATATCCTCTCCAGGCTGCTTCTTGGCAGCTCCACAGTCCATCATTAATGTTTTCATATTAGACTACTGGATTCAGTCTCTGGTCAATCAGAGCAAAATCACTGAGGCATCCAATCCCATCTGCTACAACTGAAAAGAGGAGAAATAGAAGTACTCAAAGCACCTGGAGAACTGTTTTCCCCAAAAAGATACACTTGGTACTTTGCTGGTCATTTTCTAATGAGGAGAGGATGAGAACAAAATCCAAGCCTCTCACACATAATCCCCAGCCTCCACAGCTCCAGCTCGGGACATCTATAGGATGTGTGAAGAAAGTGAGCACAGAGTTGTCACTTGGCAAGATGGGAGGATGGAGATTTGACACCCTTAGTAATTTTAGAGCCTGTTTCTACACATCCAGGTAGTTCTGGACTTTAAAGAGAAAAGGATAACAATGGATAAAACAGGATTGACACAGATGTGCTACAAGATCTAGAAATTAACTTTATTACTCCATGGCTTTATTACCCTGTTTCCAGCTTGTAAAATAGAGCAAAAGGACTAGGATGGGGAGCAGAGAGCATTACCATAACACTTCAGATCACCAAACATTTGAGCTGTAGTGACGGTGAAGATTCAAATACTTATAAAGAAAAAAAGAAAAACCCAAACAACACAAAACCAAAAATACACCCCCGTCTCCGTGCCCAAAGCCCAACATCCTGCCCCAGGCAGGTAAGTTCATAATTTCAGATCCTCCTAACATATTCTTCCAACCTTTCCAGTTTACTTTTTTGATCCTCACTTCAGCAAGACTATATATACGTGGAAGTATGCTACAGCAGTAAAAGTAAAGCAGTGAAAACTGAAACCAATTTTTCCAGCTATATTACTTATTACACGGTTTCATATTTCTGGGGATACTACAGTAACCTATTTAACCAATTCTTTTCTCTTACACAGATTACCAGCAAAAGAGCAAGTCTGTGCCAGTTAGACAGTAGTGGGTATTAGGACTGAGCTTCACCTCCACAGGTCTGAAGGTGTCAGTCTCTGTACAGACAAGTCTCCTGCACAACTGTATTATATGATATGGCTTGTTCTTACTATCAAATAAAGCTAGATCTATACTATCAAATTAATCTGGACCTAAGTGCCACAATGGAAATACCATTCCTATTTTCTGAAACCTTGCGTGTAGTATAATTATACAGCAGCCCTAGAACAAATTTACACTGCAGTCTTTACTTAGTGCAAATTTTAGTCAGGGAGCAAATACCACATGCAATTCTCTCAGAGAGAAAAGCACATTTTTTTCTGCATGACAGAATGATGCTACTTAAATCACACTGCAGGGTCTCTGATTCAGAATGTAAAGCGACATACATGTTTGACAGGACAAGGAACACTGGTCCTTCCTCCCAAAGCAGCTACATCACTTCAGAGAAAAGCCAGTACAATTTTAATTTATGCATCCAAGCACAACTTCAAAATCCAGCAACTAGTAAGGCGGTTCACTAATGCAGTAAAAAGGGTAAAACTGCAAAGTTTATAAAGTTTCCATATTCATTTCAAGGGAATTTGGCTCTTGAGTGAAAGCATCCAGGTAAGGCTTTAAGTAAGGTAAGGTAATACTGAAACCTATTTCTGCCTTTTAAAGTTCACATTTTCTCAGCACGACATTTTGTCATTCAACTTGCTCCTGAAATGAAGCACACAAAACATATTTCTCAAGAATTAGAAGGTAAAACAGAAAGGAGAGATAGATTTTTGGTGCCAGACCCGTTCCAGAGTAAACGCGTACAGCTTGATAAAGCAAGTACCTTGAGAAATGCCAGCTATCACCACCGTGCACAGTGCTGGAGCTCTTCTGGGCGAGAAGCTAGAGCAGACTTAGTAACACTGCTTGGGTCCTTACAGACAACACAGCAAAGTAACTCGCAAAACCAGGCACTAAAAAACCACCAATGACATGGATTATATTTAAAAAATGAAGTGCTGCCTAGGAAAGCAGCATGGGTACAGCAAGATTTCAAGTATGAGCACCAGCCCTGCTGTCTCCGAATTGTTTGGATTCTCTTTAAAGAGAGACAGGGGATATATATACACATATATATGGAAAAAAACAACCCACCATACACAAAATAACAGGATGATTCACACCAAAAGGCAGTGGGCAGGGACAGATAAATGAAATAAGCAACCAGAGGCTCAGCAGGATGAGGTGGTGTGACATACCAGCAAAAGCAAGGGGAGGAGCAGCAGCTGGAGCAGCAGCCACCCAGACACCCTGGGCAACTTCAGGAACAAGCAGCTGTACATGGTATGAGCTGACATGCAAGCAGAAAGCCAAGACAAAAACGCTGTACAACAGCTGATAGTTCCAATGGTGAAACAGAAGGAGAAAGTGGTCATGCTATGGTACCAGCCCGGAGGTAAAATTAATTTCTGCTAGCACAAATTTGGCAACTGCGCTGTGATTATTTCCACCATCCAATTGTCTATCCTGAACCTCCTCCTGCAGAGGTTCTCTGCCTTCTTTTTCTATAACCCATTTTAATGGACTTCCAAAGCTTCTGAGAAAACTCCGGAGACAAAAATGTCACAGGATCCTGAACTCTCCAAACAGCAAGCAAACAAGAAAACCCTGCTACTCCAATATATGCCAATTATGGGCCAATATTTTTCAACTCCTGGAGCCTGATCTTAATACTTGTGTTATTACTAAACAGAGATTTCCGTGTTCAGAACAGAGCCTTGTCAAAAGTTCACTTACATCAACAAAAACACCCTTTTGCTCAACAGGTTTTGACCCAATATTCCTATTCTTGGATCTGGATGACACTAACTGTGCTACTGCTGTTACTGAAGTTCAGAGTTATCAAACCAGCATGTTTGCCAAGCACTGCTCTGGAGTATGCTTCAGAAAGAAAAATAAATATTATGTTCCTACATAATTCATGTTTTCAGTAGTATCACCATTCACAAGCCTCTATTTTATTTGTTATGCTACCTGAAGGAAGCAACATTCCCTGCCAAACACAACAAATCAGATACTTAACATGCAGATTCTCCTTCTTCAAGGTTACTGCCAAGACCAGATCTTTCTGACACCCTACAGTTTTTACAACAGCCCCCATGTGAGAATGGAAAACGAAATAACAACAGTGCAACAAGCTGTCACTGACACTTCAGCATTTCATTTACCTCATTTATATACTTCATTTCCTTTAGTTTGTTATTCATTCCCTTGTGTGCATTATGTTCTAGTAAGTTTTGCTACTTTAAAGTTACAGAATGAATTACATTTGTTCTATTTAAGGTAGCAGTAAGAAATTGAGTAATGTTAGCCCTGTTGGAACAGGCTTCGCTATTTAAAAGCAAAAAGATGTTCAAATGTTTTAGCCATTTTAAGTCATTCTTCCTTTCCCCATGGAGCGTCTGGGTGAGTCGCCCATTATAGTCACAGCTAAAAGCAGAGTATGTTCCATGGCTCGCCCAGCCCCAGCTCATAACCCAAAACGAGCAGATGCTCCCGGTGCCTGGCCTACGCGACTCTGAGAAAATCCTGAGGAGACATTCAGACACACAGGATTCAGGGATGGAAATGCTGCACGGTTTCTGCAGCCTCAGTAGCTGCTGCGCTTCTAACACCAATGATACCAGGGAAGCCCAGGAGAGAGCAGGGCTCAGAGGGCAACTTCAGGTGTCAGTGGATGGGTCCAACACATCCCTTAAACTCCAGAAGGGCTTTTTACCCAATGCATCCAAGTAATAGATGCTTTCTAAATAAATGAACTTATGTTCCTATCTTGGGGCAAACTCCTAAACCTACAAATACCCCAAAGTATCAAAAAGTGGCTCCAAGAAGACTAGGCAAACCCCTCCTCCAAAAAAATAACAACCACCACCCCCAGGAAAGGCCACGGTTGCGTGCACACTGTAAGTTGGCATTAGCCGGGACTGTTTCTGAAAGACGCCGTCCCACTTTCCCTCAAACCATCTGTTTGTTTCTTTCCTGCTGCCACTCCACGCTTTGTGCCAGCACGAGAAGCTGTGTAACCCAGATTTGTGAACCGCACCAGGCTATAACGGTTTCTTTTAAAACAGTTTTGATGAGGCTGCCTTCCCCTGCACTGGATGAAGAGAGCCATCCTCTCCCAGGCTGAACCTGTTCGTTCCTCCCCATGGAGTTTGTCCGAACGAAAGACGTAAGCAACAGGGCCTTGTCTCTTAATTTGGCTCACAGAAATTAATCTCACAAATCACCCCAACACACCCACAGTAATGATAAGGAAATATTTCCTAATATGGAATAAAAACTGAATATTGGAGTTGTGCTGCACTCCAGGATTTCCTGCTATTCAACAAAGCCAAGCAGCAGAAGCCTCCCATGAGCTGTGGCTGTGATTCAGTTCTCTGCTACTTTCAGTGAGTAGCAAGGGTGGCTAACAAACACAAATTCATTTCCCTGATGGGAAAAGACACAGGTTGGGTGAAACTATGTATGTATATGCAAAAATATATACATAGGACAATATATATAAACTATGTATATCTATACTTATAGAGAATATATGCATTTTGTTTTCTTTGTTTTAGGAGTCAACCTTTTGTCCACTTCAAGAAGCAAAGTAACTTTTGATCCAAACATCATAACTTAATTTCACTAACAATGGCAGACTAGTCACCCAAAGTCTAGAAGCACAAATCCACTAATACAGTCACTTCCATCTCAGCTCCACTGGCCTCCATGTTTTGCAATACAATTACCTTCTTTATCCTCTACTATCACTAGGTCTGTCCCAAAGTTGAGAATACTGTTTGAGACATTCTGTACTTAGAGCACTCTCAGCACTGACTGACTTGCAGCAACATACCAAAATTTTTATGAGCTCAATACTTTCAAATAACTCATTTTATTTTCTTTACAGAAGGGTTTAAGACAATCCAGTCATTTTAGTTTTAGCAGTACCAACTTAAATTGCTTTACTCTGTGTGTGTGTGTCTCTGCAAGAGGGGACTCCCCCACCCACTCCATTAACCTCATGCAGGGAGAGAGGTGAAAACATGAGGTTGTACTCCTGCTCCTTCGGCAAGGACAGAGGGCTAGAGCTAGGACAGGACGGGAACAGAGGTGCTGATGCATCCACACACTGCTATGTCGTCCAAAGAGTGCTCAACATATAAGGTCTGCTCAGAACAAAATCCCGTGTGACTAAAGGAAGCACAAGACACAATGAAGGAACTAGACTTAGTCCCACGCAGCAATCCCTTTCTTCCCAGAGTTTACCATGGCATCCATATTGAAGCATTTTAATTTATTGGCAACAAGAAAAATCAGTAGCTTGCTGAAAAGCTAACAATGCTCTGTAGTGAAACACCATTTCATAGCTTGCTTTAACTTATTTGCATTTTTTCTTTTTCCTGACTCTTCCTAAGTTTCACATCACTGCAAATCTTTGTCCTCTTAGAAGTGTCTAAAAACAGGAAGCTCTTCGATCTACTGAAGTAGCTGCAATTCCTGTGCACTTAGGCATTTTCTCAGCTTTTATCAGGTACTTGCAGCCAGGCATATTCAACACAACATTGTTTTGAGGTCTGCTGAGTTAACCAGCATAAAAAAGCCCATGCGAAATATTTTAGTCAATGACCAAAAATCTGCAATCTCCGCAGCTACTGGTTTTCCAGATAAAATTATGCTCAGGTCTGATGAAAGAGATGACCCACTCCAAAACATGTACAACTGCCTAGAAGTAAAACTAACTCACAGTGGAGCTCTTTTGTGGCCAAGAGACAAAACTTAGGACAGAAGTAAAAAATAAGAGAAGGGGTTTCTAATGTGGCACCCACATAAAGTTTCCTTGGAAGGGTAACACATTTTCAGCTTTGATCCCAGAAACTCTGCTTTCAGATTTTAGGGATGCTGTAAAGCCATTCTGTTTTCTAAAGAGCCTTGGGAAAAAGTAGCAGAGAGGGGACATCACCTTTTGGAACTTGGAGAGACTTTTGCATCACAGAATGCTGGAGGAGAAGAGTGCACTTAGGTTCATTTTTCTTATCTCTGATGGGTGTTCGAATCCTGGATTCTTGCTAGGGTCTTTTTAGATCACATCAATCAAATTAAGTATAGTAATTACACAGGATAAGTCTGTACCAGCAAAGGCACTGCCTGCTAAATGAGATGTCAATGACTGGCTACTGCCATGCTGTGCCCCCAGCCAGGGTTAATGAGCACAACAGATCCCTCTGGCCTTAAAAAACTGCAAATGCAGGTAGAGCATCTTAGTACGTGCAGTGCAATACTGGAGAACAGATATTTGCCCAGTTAAATCTCACTACAACAGTTCATTTTTTCAACTATGATTTTTGGACGAGACAGCTGTGGGCAGGTAAATCAATTAATCTTGATGAGGCTGAGGAGGGGTGAAAACATCTGTGCAGTCTCTTGACAGGAGAGGAATACAAGATACTGTGTTCCTAGCGTCTGAAGCTGGGAAGCATATTTGAAATGGCGGGGATGAAGCCGTGCCATAGTCTTACCACCAAATCATTAAGCTCTGGCCATTCGTACCATGGATGGAGATAGAAATGTTATTTAATGGAGTAACCATAATGACAACATCTGACCCCTATAGTGATTACAAGGACAAC
Source organism: Piaya cayana (assembly GCA_013389865.1). NCBI lineage: Eukaryota > Metazoa > Chordata > Aves > Cuculiformes > Coccyzidae > Piaya > Piaya cayana. The sequence goes on from WAAB01005258.1 coordinate 248,990, forward strand.
TGAAAAGAGAAAGCATTACCATTCTGCTTTATCACACTGTTTCAAGGAAGAACAGTCAATACAACTGTGGTTTTGCATTTCGGTATTGACAGAGGATACAGGAACAGAGGATATCTGCTTACGTTTCTATGAGATAATAAGGCTGCATGAAGCTGCTATGCTGCAGTTAAACATGCAACAGTAGGCAAATTTGAAGACTGAAAAAGATATAAATCTTAAAGAGCCCAGTTTCATGTGCATCAAGATGAAATTGATTATGGCAAGAATAAGAGAACAAGACATCAACTTCTATAGGATTAAACCTTTCCTACCAAGAAAGCCTTCAGAACTGAACAGCCCTGTAGCATGTCCTGAGGGCTAATCATGCCCTCAATGGAGAAAAGGAAGAAGACTCATCAGTGAAGAGGAGTATTCGGGGAACATGGATCACTGCATACAAAAGTACAGGCTTTATGGAAAAGTAAAATGAAAAGCAATACTCGTGCCCCTGCAGAACAGTTCTCACTGTTCCTTTTCAAGGTGTAAGTCTCTATTGCCTTGTGAGGTGACCAAGTGTCATTCTTTCTTGGATTAAGCGTCCATTTATTTGTATGCCAAGCAGAGATGAAGACATGTGGAGTTACCTCCAGGAAATTCAAATAGAAATACGAGGTTAGCGCAAACAATGTGTAATGATAGAGACTGGTGGAGTGGCAAGGAAAGAGGTCTTTCAGGCAGTGATCTGAATTGCTTGACAACGTGGATACAACCAGCTATTTCTCATAAATAGTAACCAGAAAGAAACCCAAATAAGCCATAGGAAGAATGAGATCATTTCCACTTTTAAAATTATTTAATGTTAACATTTCCTTATGGGGATGGGCTCTGTGCACAAGGTCCATACAGAGAAAGGACAGACATTGCTGCCAAGTTCTGTTTCAAGGAGTGTCAATGCAGGTCTATGAATTGCTGCTTAAAGAGAGATCCATCCCCTCTCACTTTGCTGATCCATTCAGCCCTGGCCACACACTCCTACCATTTTCCATGATAAGGCAGCCACAGCCACAAGGTCAGTTAGGTGAACTTGACAATCCGACAAAACTAAGCTACCAACCACCCCTGCACCCCTTTATGAAGACCATTCTTCCATAAAAATCATTGAGTGATTCTGTCTTACCGTCCAACTATACAACTACTAAATTCAGAGAGAGAGGGCTAATGAAACATGGCTAAGCACAGGGGACAAGGTGAGGAATAAGTACAGTCCCTTTCACAGGCACCCGAATTTGGACTACATCCAAGTAGAGTTTGGATACACTTGGATGGGAGGACAGGACTGCCATTCTTCAGAGTAGCCAGCTAGATCAGATTGGGTACAATATAAAACCCAGAGCCCAACTCTGGCAACTGTTAAAGAAACATGAACTGTTACCAGAGTCACGTTCCCATTTAGAAATGGGCTGATGATGAAGATGGCTTTGCAAAGCCTTCAAAACCAGGCTATGACTACTTTCTCATATCCTTTTTATTTCAAGTTGCAAAAATAGGGAACACAATTTGATTTTGATGAAAATGGTTAACGTGAGGCTGATAGTGATGAATACCTATCCCCTAGATGGTACAGGTTCTTTCACGAATGACCCTACCTATACTTACAAAGGCTAGAAAAGTTTTGTACTCTGTGCTGCTTATGCTTGCTTCAGAAGCCATAACAAGTGCTCCTCCTGGAGCACTGCTTCTTTCTTGCATGTTGAACAAACCCAGTAAGGACAAGCAAGGTCAAATAGCAGTGCTGATGGGGAGCAGAAATCCATGCCACGGAGCAGTCTGACATAATTTGTGCTTGAATTTTCACAGTTTTATGCTCATCCAAAGAATGCCAACAGCAAAGACTGAGAGCAAAGCCCAGTGCTCAACCTACAGTAGCACACCAGAAACATTCACCTGAAGGTCCACTCCAATTCTCACACATTCCTTAATGAGTCTCCCCTCATTCTACTCAAATAACTCTACCAGAAGTTACCAGCTAAGGTATCCCCAACACAACATTTAACAGTCACTTGAGGTGCAGAGATCTTTCTTGAAAATAAAAACTGATTAAATTCCTGGTATTTGCCAATGATGCAAGTGTTGAAGTCATCAATATTTTGAGTTTTCTTTTCTAATTGCAGATGATGTAGGCACAGTGGAAGGATGCTCTTTCAGTAACCACACAGGAAACTGTATTAAGCAACACATGATTCTATTTTATTTCCCATGTGCAAAAACAAACCTTACAGAAAAGAAAAAAAATTTACTTTAGGCATGCCTCGGTTACCCTACATGAAAACAAACTTATCATACCTGTAGCTAGCAGGTCATGTTCGGAGGCTTAACGATATGCACAAAAAACCTGGGCTCTTCAGAGGAAAGAAGCTGAAGTAATATTAAAAATACATTTATTAACGCCTTCTGAAAATTCATTATTTAATCTGGACTCAACCCTTACGAGCCACACGGCCCCTTCCTTGTTACTGTGCTTCTCTGAGCTGTCCATCTCATCAAACTGGACTACTAGGTAACTACCACAGTTGACTGCAGAAGAGGCATTAACCTGTATACTGTGGATTTGGATGCTGGTAGGTTAGCAACTGAAACGGTTTTCACTGTTCTGAGGACAGGGTTGAATGCTCATTCTGACTTCAGAATCTTGAGGAAAATATATAGGAAAAGGCAACAGAAAGGACAATTGAATATTAATACACTGCAAGTGGCCAAGTTTGGCAATATCATTTCCAAGTCGAGCTACGCTCAGCCTCGGCAAAATGTTGTTATTGTGAGTCCAGGGGAAAGCATACAGTTGAATGACTCCCCAGTCAATGTTTGCACATACTGTTGCTCATGTGCAAATAACATTAATCAGCTGTCTCTTAAAGTACTGATAAATGGACAACATTTGGAAAGTTTTACCAGTTTCCCGGCAGAGCTATACATAATATCAGGAACATAGTTTGTCACATTGATATAACACAGGGTAAGAGACAATACTTCTCAATTTCACGAATCACTAGGAAGCAGTTACTCTGCTGCATTCTCTTCATTTCTGAAGATACAGAGCACTAAAAAAAATTAGAGAGAAGGGAGCCTACTAATGTAGTAATGGCACGGAATCAAAAACATTTACATTTGTGATTCCTTAGATGATTAATTATTTCTTCAATTGAGCCTAGGATACATTTCAACTTGCCCTCAGTTACAAGAGGAAAGCCAAGTAAGATCCCTTATTTTAGAAGCACCCCTGGCAGTCAGAAAATGTCTGCAAAAAGCTAGCACTTTTTACTCCACAGATCATTCCCCAATTGATATTGAGCCCCACCTAGCCTAGATACATAATAAAATTTTCATTACTCTCTGCGGTTCCAAGATGATAACACAGGGGCAGAAGCAAGACCCAGAGGCTAGTCCATGTACATATAATGTTGGTGGGTTTTAATGCCCTTGAGTAAAATCTTGCAAAATAAATCATTAATAAAATAAATTATGGCAATTTCAGCAAATCCTGAAAGCCCAGGGAAACTGTTCTGCTGGCAGCCTCAGAGAGGGAAGGTGTACCTTCCCCTTTCCCAGCAGGCCAAAGATGCCAAGGTCTCTTGGGGTTGTTATCAAGCCTCAAACTGCTTTCCTCTCCTTTGGATCAATCCTCATCTTCTTCTAATGAAATGGAACTGCAAGCTTTATTCTGTTGCCCTATGTGATGTACTTGTCTCCCAGCTTTCAAACTAATTATGTTTTTCCTCTTTAAAATATTTTCTATCCAAATCTTGAGGTACTGTGCAAAACTGAAACATAAAGCACATCATCTTGGTAGAATAAGTCAGCAATTGTATCATGGTTGACTACAAATGAAAGTAAACGAACCCAGATTCAATCCCACAAGGACTCTGAAGGCATATGACAAGAGAGGAACTTGACCGGAGAACCCTGTCTTGTAACAAATACCTACAGTGGTCTGGGAAATGGATCCCTTCCAATTCCATCTATTTAGTAGTACAAAAACATCCAAGATAATACATAGGATTACATAGCACTCTCCATATATAGTCTGCAAAATATGAGGACAGTTTCAACCTGATTTTTGGAAACAGGGAAAGCAAGGCACAACAAAATTAACCAGAGCCATCAAAATAAATAATAACTGGGGGGAAAATAAAAAAAGTCAACTGTGCAGCACCATAGCAGCATCTGAACCACAAAGTGCAATTTGCAGAAGCTGCCAGGAACCTGAAGGATGAGCTGAGACATGAAATTGCTGCATTAGTCTCGACTCTCACCTTGATTTTCGTATTAGTCAGATCTGTCCAGCGGCAGGGCACAGCAAGTGGTTTCTCTGGCAGGCCCTCATCCAGATACGCATTTGAAAAATAAAATGTGTGCACTTAAGGAACATAAAAATGTTTCATGGAATCTTGTTTTTAACACTAAATGGCACAATGAACAATGGGAAAAACTAGAATTACAGCAGGAAGCAGAGAAAAAGCTTGGATGACCTGAGACTGGGGTTTTTTTGACATGCAACTGCAGAGGAGCTCTGTCTACTTACACTGCTGTTTACACAGGGCCCAGGGGCTTTCACAGCTGCTATTGAGGAAGCACATTCTTCACAGCTTCTGGAGAAAAACAAACTAATTCTGACTATGCTGTCAGCAAAACAAAATAAGCCTGTGAATTCGTAAGTTTTTGCATGCACCTGCAGGGATATTTTCCCAAGGTGAAGCCAGCAGATTTTATTATTGTCGAAATTTCAACTGCCATAGGAAACTACTTTGAAGTCAAACAGCAGTATCAGAGCATAAACACACAGCTGAGGCTGCCCAACAAGGCTATCCATCAGGACCTTGCTCATGGCCATCTTTTTCTCGTGAAAAACTTAACAACCTCTGTTCCACCAGCACTGGCAGAGTCCTAAATTAGCGACCCTCACAGAAGGTAGAAGCAAACATCTCCTAGTGCTTTTCCATCTTCACTGACTACAGAGGGTGGTTAAAACTACTAACTGTCTTGGACAGGTGATTTTTAAGCACCCAAGGGTAGGTTGATGAATTCTGCCTGGTAGCTGATGCAATGCCAACTCTTACTGTGATGATGGTACCTGGACTTAATTTTTGGATTTAGCAGTTTGCCTCTCCCAATTATCTCAAGAGCCAGTAACTGCTGTTCAGTTTCTCAAGCAATTTAGAAACCCAGCTTCATCAAATAGCAGTCCTACAGCAAATGGATGTGGCTTACAGTTAAAACATGTTCCAAGGGCCAAATTAAGCAAACAAAATAGACCCCATCCCCACATTCACCACTGAGCACACTCCAACAGAGGAGGGCTGGACAACTGTCTGTAATGTGGATAGACACAGCTCCCACCAAACTTAAGACAATTTGAATCCAACTGTGGTTTGAGCATCTTGTCTTGTTTACATCCTTTAACTATGGACACCTCAAAGAGAGTAAAAATATTCTTCACTAAGCAAGAGGGATGAAGATCTGAAGCTCCTAATATAGCGTTTGCTAAAAATACCTCTTTGGAGACATCCTTTACCAAATAAGTGCCAAAAACTTCAAAGGCTGAATTATAATGTTGTAATATTAGTAATGCAAGTTTGTTATATTTCTTGTGACGCGTGGTTGGCAGTCGGAGATGGCATCTTTCAGCTCAAAGACTTGGTCCAGGCAATAACTGGAAATAGCTCTTTGGTGGCTTATGTGAAATGAGCCAATGGATCTCAGTCCAGCTCTCAATAAATTAGGCACCACATCACAAAAGCATATGCAAGAGTCACTTCCTTTGTTGATACCATTTGAAAGGCCAAGGACTGAATAATGTGGAGAAAATGAATTATCCTCCCTCAAAATAGCGCATTCCTTCCAAACATAAACTGCTTTTACCTAGCATCTTTGGTGAAAGTATCCTACTGTGTTCCTACCAAATATAAACTCCAAGTATTTCTTCAAGCAATACATGTAACCCCACACTTCCTCAGCGGGAAGAACCAAGACTTGCTGACTTCCAACGTGCCAGGGCCATGCAAAAAGCAGAGCAGACAACTGGAATACTTCTATCACACATGCTAATTGCATTTCTGCTTTTTGAAGCCCATAAAAGTTTATAACCTCCCAAGTATTTTTCTTTAAGAAAATTTAGCATACAAACATAGGATCACCTTGACTAAGCCACTCAATATCAATGACTTATATAATTAGAAATATTTGCCTTGTCTCTTACCAGCAAAGGGGTGCCCCTTTGCCGTGGCAAGTGATATAAACCTAGAAAACTAAGAAAAAGTAACAATATTTTCAACTCTGCTTTAAGAATATGGAGTCATTTTAAGAGGACACAGATAATCTGGGAACAAAATCTTCAATCATGAACATCAATCTTCATTTCTCATAATAATTACTACATCCCCACAAATCACTATATAAATTCCACTGAATTAACTTTGCTAGAAAGCAAAACTGTACATATCACAAATATAATTTACAGCAGTCATTTTGAAAATTCAATCATATTAATTCATTTGAACTTTGTTGCTTTTGGATGTCACAAATTAATTCAATATAAACAGCATTAGATAGGTGCTGCTCAATGAATTTACAGATGCTGAGAGAAAAGGTGTTTCATGCAAAGAAAGGCCTTCTGAATTTTGGTGCTTCATAAACACCTGCTAAACTGATCAAATAATGGTTGTGAAGTATGCAGGGTGAAATGCAGTCAGTACCCCAACGAGCATCAAATCTTTCAATATTGAAAAAGCACTTATAAAAAGATCTTGGCACGTTTATATATCCTCATCCTGCTTGTCACTTCAAAAAACATCCTAGGAATCCACCACAGAGGCTGGATTATCTTTTGTTAGTCTTCTCTTGCTCAAAGATGATGAGAATTATATCACCAAATTCAATGTGGGAAGTAGATTTAGCCTATCAACAAGAGAGGCTTCTTGCTTAGAGGCAGTATTGACTGAAGTGCCAAAGACAGACAAGAATTACAGCAAAATTCTTAAATGCTTATTTTATTCATACATTAGTCATCGACAAATATTAAGATGCCATTAATCTGGAAGCCATTAGAATGCATTCAGCGTAGCTTCCTTGCAAAAAGTAAGGTTCACCAAATTTTATTTCCTTTAGAAGTCCTACACTCTTGATCAAGCACAAATTCCATTTCCAATCTACCTAAGGAAGAGGAAATAGGAGGGAAAAAGCATAAGCAGGTGCAGCACTTGTTACATCACAGGCAACAACAACAAAAAAAGCCCCTATTTCCCTCCCTAGATGCACATATATAATGGGAGCCTACTTCTGTGACTTCATCTTGTAAATCTGATGCTTTGTTGACAAGATATCACTACCCCTGAATAGAAGGAAGCTGCACCCAAAGCACAGATTCAGACATTCCAGACAGAAGTCTGGCCTTCCATCCAAGACAAATATGGAGCTTAATTTGCACTGTTCATACTCGTCGTTTATTAATTTTCAATATCTGGAGAGGATTTACTCTATGATTCAAAGAGAAAGGAGGTGGGCGGACCATACTTAACCAACATCTTTGCAGTAAAATCCAGCCTTGCCTTGGCAGGCAAGAGGGGGAGGGAAAGCACTTAAGATTCCACAGTGGCAGAAGAAAATCTCATCATGCAACTGCATTCTTCAACTGCACATAGGCAGATGCAGATTCACTATCGCTATCTAATGACCTAAGTAAGACTACAGAAGCTTTCATCCTCTTAGTTTGTATGGCAGCGTTCTTTAAAGGCGACATGGCTGTTTCAGAGCAGTAAGACAAAAGAAGCAAGAAAATACATTTGTGCTGTGTTTCTCACACTGAGAAAATTACAGTCAAACAGAAACAAGTTATTGTCAAGACTGGTCTCAAAAGTGAGCTACATGGAAAAAAAGACGAACACTAACAGGTTTCAGTACTTTTTGTTATACTACTTCTCTTTAAAAAGAAAAAATTGTCATCATAATTCTCTTGCAGCCTTTGCTCCCTAAACACACACTCATCTCATGTTTGGGGGTCAAAATCCGAAAGTGAGATAATTGGTCTGTAAACAAAACCAAAATTAGCTTTCTAAACATTACTGCCTATTTAATAACAAGGGCAGAGTGAAAAATAGCTAAATTACTTATCTTTATTAGAATATAATGTTTTGTCCCCAGTTAGCTCATAATTATTTCCCTTTTCATTTTTTTACTTTCCATAACTCTTTCAATCCTTTCAAACCCAGTGATCTAAAGTGTGCATGAAAAGATGGACATCCACCTAGTAATATTTCTCCTAAATGTTTCTTTTCATTGTAAATATTTTTACAAGACAAAATGTTATTTTGCTTATTTAAACAGGTGATAGGCAAGCATATTTATTGTACTTTCTCACAGTTTTGCATCTTACTGATGAGTGAAGGCAGCAGCATTTCTGGCAGGCTCCAAGGATCCTCTTTACTAGTAGTTTCCAGCAAAGGTGTTCGCCAAAATTATTCTGTCGGCAGCCTGTCTATAACACAAGCTGTGAGCAGCAGCTGGAATCAGTGGTGTAGGTCAGGGTATGTTCAGATATGCGAAATTCTCTCATCTCTGGTTTGGGTGATATAACATTCATCTGTTCTTGCTGAACATTGAAAAGGATTTGTCCTTCTTTTTATTATCTGCCACTACACAATTGGCTTACATGTCTCTGAGTAAAAGCAAACAGTTAACACGAATCAGATGCCCTCTGGGATTAAATAAAGCTTAAAGGTATCCAAGCGTAAACCTAAGACTTTGGAGTTGTGAATGAACCATAGCCGCTAGAGATAATGCTTTCAGTATGAACTTGAAGCAAATGGCACTATGACAGCAGGGAACACGACAGGTTGTAGTCATGACACCTCCTGAAAAGCCAAGTGGAAGGTTCCTTTAAGTGACCCTGCAGTAATATCAGCACCACCGATACTGATCGAAGGAGTAGGGATGAGATCAATTTAAATATTGGCTAGTCCACTAACACACCCATGGTCTAAGATTCACAGCACTGTCAGGGGGATCGATTGTATCAGTACAGCATTCATTTCACACTCCTCACTGTGACAAAGCCCAAAGCAGTAAATCTTGGAAGACAAGAGGACACATCATTCCTGTCACAAGAAACTTTGGTACAAGTTCACTTACATCCACATTACATTCCAGATGCAACCAACCCTCAGGAAGTGCCAAGATTTACACGCTCAAACTGAATTCCTGGTATACAGGACTATAATCCTGACCTGGATAGCTCCATCCCTCCTCATATTTCTACCATGCCAGTACGGCCAAATCCCAGGTTTTCATCCCATGCATTTGTTCTCCTGTAACACTACCTTACTCAGATGGCCTCAAATCTTTGGAGACAATTTTACATTTCCTTGTGCACCTGGGGCTCAGTGACTTCAGCGTGTTCAAGGAAAGGATGAATGTTGCCTGTAAACACTCCTAATTACTGAGAACCAGAGCTGGTCAAGAAGTGGTAGATGCTGTGACATCAAGAAGCTAAAAAATTTTCCAGTTTCTTTGAAGGTCTGCCAGCAAAGCTCGAACATCTAATGCATTCCACTTCACTCTTTTCCATTTTAGGACTGGCTCATGAAAAAAGACAGGGAAAGAAAAGAAAGGAGAGGAAAAAGATGTAACTGGAAAAGGAAGAAATCCCCTTCTCTACGCCCGTCATTTTCCAAACCAAAACAACTAATTCTTTTTCCAGATCTTTATCTAACTTCAATCTAAAAACTGTTCCCAAAAAACTTATAATAAATTCCCTGTAATTATTTTCTTACCTAAAAGTATTCCTGAAGATGATTGTTCTGCATACCCCAGCTTATCTTATTAATTTTGAACCTGTGGTCCACAGACACTATCAGTGGTGTGTGGCTGGTCAATGGGACAGGAGTGCTTTCTAATCAAAGCTGCATGACGGTCTAGGAGTGTGTTGTGCCTTGACAGAAGTCTATGTTTCACTGGACTTAAGAACCACAGACTCAACATCTGTAGCTGTATAACCACTCTATGGCTTACATAACTCAACCTCAGAGACAGCTGTGACACCCAGATTCAGCTGAAGAATATCAGGGTGAGCTTCACATGGCACCAGTTCCACACACATCTCTAAGTGGATATTAAAGGTCAATTATAATCATGTTTTATTCTGCATACACGTACTTATTTCCCTTTTTGAGGATCCCCCTACCCTCCCATCACTAAATGTTTAATGTAAAGCCCATATCCTGTCCGCACTTTGGGCTTTTCAAATACGTCAAAACAAGTCTCTGCGCAATAGGTTTTTATTCATCTTACTGTCATTTTGCATCACTCAGTTCACCCAATTTCTAGTTGGAATTTACAGGAGATTATTCTAGGTAGTTTTAACATAATTCTTTTTCTGACAAGAAAACGTTCTAATCGCAACTTATGCAACCTACCCAGAGTATAAGTGGGCTACAATGCTCACATAATACACACTTTATACTAATTCTCTTTTCCTGTTAAATGAAACTCCCTGAGAAGATAAACAAGACAGAAGAGGGAAAGTCTCCACAGAATAATTAACCATATAAAAGAACTGATCTAATACACTTAAATATTAAATGGTCATCTACATACTGCTCTCACAAGAAATTTGAAAGGTGAATTTGAGAGCCCCTGTCTTCTTGCTTCTCCGCTCTTAGGCATAACTTCCTAAGACGCTACCTATGCCTGTTAAGACTGGGGAAGGACTAAACAATAAGTCTTAACTAGAAAATGTATTTAGAATATAATCAAGGTTGGTTCATTTTGTCTTCACCCCCGCTCCCCCAAACTACAATGTGAACATCAACTTTCCTACAGTATTTGCAGAAATAAAGTTATGCTGTAACTGATTTCATGAAGTGAAGGAAATAATTTATTTTAAAGCATGGACAGGCAGCTTAAGTTAGTAAGAGATATTTTCTTTAGGCACAAGAAAACTTTTGATTTCCAGAAAAGAAATATATCAAGCCAGTCATGAAGAATACCAACTCACCTGCTGAGAATTCTTTACCACTTTAGTAGGCTAACCAAACACAAACAAAACCAAGAAAACCCACTGACACAGATGTTAATAACAGCAGAGGTGACAATTCCTTTCTTTCACCTTGACAGTCAGAATTCACTGTGGTGCACTTAACTGCTTTCCAAGACAAGTCCATATTATCATCTGCACCATAAAACGACCTTACTGGCTAAGTAAGTCTCACCCAGTGTATTTGCTACACAAACATCTATTAATCAAAAGCCATTACTCGACTAAATAGGAATGTGCTTTAACAGTTCCACTGTTACATGTTTGTAACAGACACATCTTGCATTGCTATCTGATTGCCTAGTACCCCATAGAGAAGTTCCTGTGCAGAACACTAATTTCAATTTTTAGTCCCAGATGTTAATGCTTGTTAAATTACACTTTTAATTATTGTTAAATGGATTTCATTCTCCATATTCGGTTTCTACAGTTTGTAAAGAACAGGTACTCCTATTAAATCTTTACCTTGTAATTGAATTTGTTCCTTCCTGCTCTGCCAAACACTAAATACCACACAAAACAGAAAAATCCCATTATCTTTGCCTTCAAGAAAAAACAACTGCCTTTAAACAATGCAGCACAATGCTTTTGTCAGTGGAGGTACTAATATAAACTTCCCTCTTAATTCAAGACTCAGCATGCTAAAAATTAGTGACATTTTAAGTGGAACAATTCTTTCATCACCGGGCTGATGCTTGGCTGGCATTCTGGTTAACTCCCTTATAAGGCACCAATAAGAAGGAAAGGCTGGCAACGCATTATGCAACTACTGATTGTTAAAAAAAAATTAAAACAGATTTTAAGAAATGTCTGTGATAAATGCTTTTCCTATATATAAAGCAAGACAAAACACACATGATGTCATTGGACTAAGGTCTGCTATTTCTAGCTGACCAATTTGGCAAAAGGGAATTTTTCCTGAAAGGTTTGTCACGTTTATTCTGGGAAGAAGTAGAGAACTTAAGCCTGCGAGCTGCTCTTGCCCTTTCCACATATGGGTTCAGGTCTAGCTAATGAGCCAAAGTGTAGTTCAGCACAGGAAAATAAAGGGGAGATAACAGGCTACACCCATGTCCTGTCACCCTCTCCTCTGTGCTCAGTTGTGGTACAGGGAAACCTAAGATGGCTAATTTTAACTTCAGTTTCAAACAGTGCCAAAGGGGGCTCTGTGTCTAGGTAGGCTGCACACTGGCTGGTTTGCACTAAATACCCTTCCGTGGACAACAACAGTCAAATCCCAAAAGTTATCTCAATTCAGCTGTAAGCAGGTGGAGTCTTTAGTTTAACTCTTGCAGTCATAATAGCACTGAGGCTCTCTACCAAGAGAGGCTATAGCTGTTCTGGCATTACACAGCAGCTGTGCTGGGCCTCTCAAAGTTAGATTCAGCTGTACTCATTCTGGAAAAAAAATAAACCAAAGTAAAACAACAGTGATCCATGTGAAAAGTTTGCTTTATTAAGTGATCCCCCACAAGTGACTGGGCTCAGACTGTCAGCAGTGCCAGCAAATTCAAGGTCTGAATTAATGGTGGAAGCAAATCTACCCTGGAAATGAACCCTGTCTCTGGAAAACCTTTTCCCACAGAGTAGACTCTAATAGTCTCCAAACTGGCAGTGATCTGGTAGGAAGAGGACGTATTTGTCCTTTGTGGGAGTTCTCAAGTGATGCCAACAGAAGTTTGTTGGTACAGCACAAGAGTACTAGATGATTTGTGTCACTCTTTTGCATCAGAGGTAAGGAGATGGAGCAGAACCTTGTACAAGCAGGGAAGACCCCTGAGGACACAACTCCCCACTTCTGTCAAGCAACTTTTTGTTGCTTACATCCTTCATAACAGTAGCTGGAGGGCAGTCGCATCTCTTACTGAAGTTAAGACTTGAATATCCCACCCACCCCTAGTTTAAACTCCTGAGTATGGAAGTTGACTGTATTTGTAACTTCTATGACTTGGCACAACCTAGTATCTTCATTTTAATTGCATCCAACTTATGCACAACTGTATTTCTCATAAGCATTATTCTACTACAGTGGCTCACAAAAAGGGCCCCAAGCCAAGTACTTCTTTATGGTGAGGTACCATCTTGTCTAAAGTTTTATAATTGTTTGTCTGGGGAGTGGTTTGCTTGGTTTTATTTTTCTACAGAGATCTAAAATTTCTTGGCACATTTCACAAATGCAGTAGTAATGCCTTACTTACCGTAACATTATACAAAACATTTCTAGAACTGTAAGCTGCTGTCTTTATTACACATAACAGAAAAACATCTCATGACTTTTCATCTATTCAAAAGATAATTTTATTTCTTTCCACTTCTGTGGAATGAAGTTTAATGAATGCAACACGCCAAGATCTTTGCTAGGTCTGCAGCTCCTCTACAGCATCTTAGTGACCACAGGCTCAAACTCTGTAATCTAAAAGACACAGCTAATGTAAGTTGCAACATGACTGAATGTAGCTCCTCTCCCCATGCAGATCCCAGTTATCCCTTCACTTCTTCCTTCCTGTTCACTCTGCTGCCCACAACGAACTCAATCTGTTCGCGCAACTTCTTTACACCAAACTATTACTTAATTAATACTGCCTGTTCTTTGTTAATAAAAGGTGAATAGTTGTCACTCTTTCTACTGCTTCAGGAGATTCTTACTTTGGTAAAATCCCATAAACCCAGATTGCCATTTTAATCAACCATTATTCCCTTCTGCCAGGTAAAACAAAAGTCAATTGTTCCTTTGACAATCAAAATCTCATAAATACTCCTCTGAAGCAAGTTTCTTACATTAAAATTCTATATATCTGCTTTCTTCATATTCTGTTCAGTTCCAACTCCTGTAAAACCACGTCAGCTAACAAGCCAGTTTGTAGGTATAAATATTGAAGATATATGTCATAAATTAAGTTCCAAATTTATCATTCAAACTAGATAGCAAAATCCAATGTGAAAATTACGGAGAAGTCAGAAAAGCAGAAAACTGAAGCATAAAGATGATTATTTTTCCCGATCCACTCTTTTCCTTTCCTTTTTAAAGCTCTACAAAGTATTAAGTGAGAAATCCACACAAGCCTCACAAAACTACCGAATTTCACATGTAGAACACAGTATTAACCAAGACAACTGCCCATCTTAATGCTTTCTAAGCTGATAACATTCTTCATGACAAGGAAAATTAAGTTCTCTCCAATAAATTAATTCACCTCCCCAGTTCTTGTTTGGTTTTACTGTTGTCAAAGAAAAATATTCTATTGTTTCCTCATGCAGATGCAGAAGCAATGGGACTGCCAAAAGTTATCCTGTGGTATTAGACTACAGAGCTTCAGGACTTTTCATACCAACCAAATGATCGAGTCTACTCCTCTGCATTTGGCAACAACTAACTTCTGATCTTTCAAGAAAGGATCCCCCACCTTACAAAGAGTTCACCGCATGCATTAAATAACTCTTCTACTAACATTTATATATACATAACTAAGAGCATTTATATGTACATTCACAGCATGCACTAAATAACTCTTTGTCGAGCGCATACTCCACATTAGATTAGGTTACCCTCAGTGTTATTCTTCCTGCACAACAAAAGATGTTATTTAGGCACCAGACTTCGAGAAATCCTGCAGCAACCCATCTCGAAGAAATAAATTCGTTCAGTTATTTATCAAACCCACGTTTTCATGCCTCAGTAATGCAATTACCACTGATGGCAGGTCTGCTCTGAGTGCAGCTATATGTTGAAATGAGCTGCGAACAAGAGAAGATTAAATGCTTTTGTGGACAATGGCATGCTTGATTTATGTCACTGTCGTTACCCTAAGACACATAAAGCCTCTTTCTAGGGGACTAAAAGCAAACCATTTACCATATAATATCTGCTTAGTAGTCTTTGTGCTGATGAATACTGTATTCAGAGAATTAATTCTTTTCATTGTAATTTACAAGTCTACCCTGCACCTCCTAGAATACAAATACTGAAGTTTATCAACTGGCTTTACATTTTAACTAACCCTCAGCTTAAGCTTGGTGAGAAGAGCATTTTTACTAGAATAAACATAGGCTGAGTGAACACTGAATCTATAGGGAGAAGATAAGCTTTAAAACCAAGAAAAACACATTGCCTAGACAGACAGAGTGGACAAAACCAGCGCTTCTCAAACTGCCACTAGTCTCTTGTGGTCAGTAAAGGATTCAAGAATGATCCCAAACTACAGCAGGTAACTCAAATGATTAAAAACTACCCACCATTCAAGCTTCCAGGGCACACAGACAGATGATCCAAAAGGAGGCTACAGAGAAGTCCTGAGAGGCAATAGCTGGACAAACCTCATCCATGTGCCCAAGAAGCTATGCCTACACTGAACTCCATTCAGTGTGCCACCCCATATCAGTCTGATCCATGAGAGGCTCACCAGTGACTCTACTAAGCACAGGATCAGACCTCCAGAGGTCAGCATAAGGTCCAAAATCGATCATTTGACAGAAATCCAAAACTTCTCTTCTCCTGGGAATATTCTCTTTATGTGCACCTGGGGAACAGGGACCTGATCTAAGCACACAGGGACCTGATCTAAGCACACAGCAGGTCCAGGGAGGTTATTCTCCCTCTGTACTCGGCACTGGTGAGACCGCTCCTTGAATACTGTGTGCAGTTCTGGGCCCCTCACCACAA